>CAUYWW010000221.1:0-244000 GCA_963576845.1 Megachile leachella | reverse complement strand
TTATACTTATTACTCCCACGATTATCAATATAACATGCATTATTACCCATATTATGCAGTTATTATCGCTAGAACTACAATAATTATACTTATTACTCCCAATATTATCAATATAACATGCATTATTACCCATATTATGCAGTTATTATCGCTAGAACTACAGTAATTATACTCATTACATTTATTATTATCAATATAACATGTATTATTACCCATATTATGCAGTTATTATCGCTAGAACTACAATAATTATACTTATTACTCCCACTATTATCAAGAAAACATGCATTATTACCTATATTATGCAGTTATTATCGCTAGAACTACAGTAATTATACTTATTACTTTTATTATTATCAGTATAACATACATTATTACCACTGATTATGCAGTTATAATCGCTAGAACTACAGTAATTATACTTATTACTCCCAATATTATCAATATAACATGCATTATTACCCATATTATGCAGTTCTCATCGCTAGAACTACAATAATTATACTTATTACTCCCACTATTATCAATATAACATGTATTATTACCCATATTATGCAGTTATTATCGCTAGAACTACAGTAATTATACTTATTACTTTTATTATTATCAATATAACATGCATTATTACCCATATTATGCAGCTATTATTGCTAGGACTACAATAATTATACATATTACTTTTATTCTGATCAATATAACATGCATTATTACCCATATTATGCAGTTATTATCGCTAGAACTACAATAATTATACTTATTACTTTTATTATTATCAGTATAACATGCATTATTACCCATATTGTGCAGTTATTATCGCCAGAACTATAATAGTTATACTCATTACTTATATTATTATGAGTATAACATGCACTATTACCCATATTATACTGTTATTATCGTCAGAACTACAATGATTATACTTATTACTCCGAATATTATCAATATAACATGCATTATTACTCATATTATGTTGTTATTATCGCTAGAACTACAATAATTATACTTATTACTCCCACCATTATCAATATAACATGCATTATTACCCATATTATGCAGTTATTATCGCTAGAACTACAATAATTATACTTATAACTCCCAGTGTTATCAATATAACATGCATTATTACCCATATTATGCAGTTATTATCGCTAGGACTACAATAATTATACTTATTACTTTTATTCTTATCAATATAACATGCATCATTACCCATATTATGCAGTTATTATCGCTAGAACTACAATAATTATACTTATTACTCCCACTATTATCAATATAGCATGCATTATTACCCATATTATGCAGTTATTATCGCTAGAACTACAATAATTATACTTATTACTCCCAATATTATCAATATAACATGCATTATTACCCATATTATGCACTTATTATCGCTAGAACTAGAATAATTATACTTATTACTTTTATTATTATCAGTATAACATGCATTATTACCCACATTGTGCAGTTATTATCGCCAGAACTATAATAGTTATACTCATTACTTATATTATTATGAGTATAACATGCACTATTACCCATATTATACTGTTATTATCGTCAGAACTACAATGATTATACTTATTACTCCGAATATTATCAATATAACATGCATTATTACTCATATTATGTTGTTATTATCGCTAGAACTACAATAATTATACTTATTACTCCCACCATTATCAATATAACATGCATTATTACCCATATTATGCAGTTATTATCGCTAGAACTACAATAATTATACTTATAACTCCCAGTGTTAGCAATATAACATGCATTATTACCCATATTATGCAGTTATTATCGCTAGAACTACAATAATTATACTTATTACTCGCAGTGTTATCCATACAACATGCATTATTACCCATATTATGCAATTATTATCGCTAGGACTACAGTAATTATACTTATTACTTTTATTCTTATCAATATAACATGCATTATTACCCATATTATGCAGTTATTATTGCTAGAACTATAATAATTATACTTATTACTCCCACGATTATCAATATAACATGCATTATTACCCATATTATGCAGTTATTATCGCTAGAACTACAATAATTATACTTATTACTCCCAATATTATCAATATAACATGCATTATTACCCATATTATGCACTTATTATCGCTAGAACTACAATAATTATACTTATTACTCCCAATATTATCAATATAACATGCATTATTACCCATATTATGCAGTTATTATCGCTAGAACTAGAATAATTGTACTTATTACTTTTATTATTATCAATATAACATGCATTATTACCCATATTATGCAGTTATTATCGCTAGAACTAGAATAATTATACTTATTACTTTTATTATTATCAGTATAACATGCATTATTACCCACATTGTGCAGTTATTATCGCCAGAACTATAATAGTTATACTCATTACTTATATTATTATGAGTATAACATGCACTATTACCCATATTATACTGTTATTATCGTCAGAACTACAATGATTATACTTATTACTCCGAATATTATCAATATAACATGCATTATTACTCATATTATGTTGTTATTATCGCTAGAACTACAATAATTATACTTATTACTCCCACCATTATCAATATAACATGCATTATTACCCATATTATGCAGTTATTATCGCTAGAACTACAATAATTATACTTATAACTCCCAGTGTTATCAATAGAACATGCATTATTACCCATATTATGCAGTTATTATCGCTAGGACTACAATAATTATACTTATTACTTTTATTCTTATCAATATAACATGCATCATTACCCATATTATGCAGTTATTATCGCTAGAACTACAATAATTATACTTATTACTCCCACTATTATCAATATAACATGCATTATTACCCATATTATGCAGTTATTATCGCTAGAACTACAATAATTATACTTATTACTCCCAATATTGTCAATATAACATGCATTATTACCCATATTATACAGTCATTATCGCTAGAACTACAGTAATTATACTTATTACTTTTATTATTATCAATATAACATGCATTATTACCCATATTATGCAGTTATTATCGCTAGAACTACAATAATTATACTTATTACTCGCAGTGTTATCCATATAACATGCATTATTACCCATATTATGCAGTTATTATCGCTAGAACTACAATAATTATACTTATTACTTTTATTCTTATCAATACAACATGCATTATTACCCATATTATGCAGTTATTATTGCTAGAACTATAATAATTATACTTATTACTCCCACGATTATCAATATAACATGCATTATTACCCATATTATGCAGTTATTATCGCTAGAACTACAATAATTATACTTATTACTCCCAATATTATCAATATAACATGCATTATTACCCATATTATGCTGTTATTATCGCTAGAACTATAATAATTATACTTATTACTCCCACGATTATCAATATAACATGCATTATTACCCATATTATGCAGTTATTATCGCTAGAACTACAATAATTATACTTATTACTCCCAATATTATCAATATAACATGCATTATTACCCATATTATGCAGTTATTATCGCTAGAACTACAGTAATTATACTCATTACATTTATTATTATCAATATAACATGTATTATTACCCATATTATGCAGTTATTATCGCTAGAACTACAATAATTATACTTATTACTCCCACTATTATCAAGAAAACATGCATTATTACCTATATTATGCAGTTATTATCGCTAGAACTACAGTAATTATACTTATTACTTTTATTATTATCAGTATAACATACATTATTACCACTGATTATGCAGTTATAATCGCTAGAACTACAGTAATTATACTTATTACTCCCAATATTATCAATATAACATGCATTATTACCCATATTATGCAGTTCTCATCGCTAGAACTACAATAATTATACTTATTACTCCCACTATTATCAATATAACATGTATTATTACCCATATTATGCAGTTATTATCGCTAGAACTACAATAATTATACTTATTACTCCCAGTGTCATCAATATAACATGCATTATTACCCATATTATGCAGTTATTATCGCTAGGACTACAATAATTATACTTATTACTTTTATTCTTATCAATATAACATGCATTATTATCCATATTATGCAGTTATTATCGCTAGAACTACAATAATTATACTTATTACTCCCAATATTATCAATATAACATGCATTATTACCCATATTATGCAGTTAATATCGCCAGAACTATAATAGTTATACTCATTACTTATATTATTATGAGTATAACATGCACTATCACCCATATTATACTGTTATTATCGTCAGAACTACAATGATTATACTTATTGCTCCGAATATTATCAATATGACATGCATTATTACTCATATTATGCTGTTATTATCGCTAGAACTACAATAATTATACTTATTACTCCCACTGTTATCAATATAACATGCATTATTACCTATATTATGCAGTTATTATCGCTAGAACTACAATAATTATACTTATTACTCCCAGTGTTATCAATATAACATGCATTATTACCAATATTATGCAGTTATTATCGCTTGAACTAGAATAATTATACTTATTACTCACAATATTATCGATATAACATGCATTATTACCCATATTATGCAGTTATTATCGCTAGAACTACAATAATTATACTTATTACTTTTATTATCATCAATATAACATGCATTATTACCCATATTAAGCAGTTATTATCGCTAGAACTACAATAATTATACTTATTACTTTTATTATTATCAGTATAACATACATTATTACCACTGATTATGCAGTTATTATCGCTAGAACTACAATAATTATACTTATTACTCCCAGTGTTATCAATATAACATGCATTATTAACCATATTATGCAGTTCTTATCGCTAGAACTACAATAATTATACTTATTACTCCCAATATTATCAATATAACATGCCTTATTACCCATATTATGCAGTCATTATTGCTAGAACTACAAGAATTATACTTACTACTTTTATCATTATCAGTATAACATGCATTATTACCAATATTATGCAGTTACTATCGCTAGAACTATAATAATTATACTTATTACTCCCAATATTATCAATATAACATGCATTATTACCCACATTATGCAGTTAATAGCGCCAGAACTATAATAGTTAGACTTATTACTTATATTATTATGAGTATAACATGCGTCATTACCTCTATTATGCAGTTCTTATCGCTAGAACTACAATAATTACACTTGTTACTCCCAATATTATCAATATAACATGCCTTATTACCCATATTATGCAGTCATTATTGCTAGAACTACAAGAATTATACTTATTACTTTTATCATTATCAGTATAACATGCATTATTACCAATATTATGCAGTTACTATCGCTAGAACTATAATAATTATACTTATTACTCCCAATATTATCAATATAACATGCATTATTACCCATATTATGCAGTTATTAACGCTAGAACTATATTAATTATACTTATTACTCCTAATATTATCAATACGTCATGCATTATTACCCAAGTTATACAGTTATTATCGCTAGAACAATAATAGTTATACTTATTACTTATATTATTATGAATATAACATGCATTATTACCCATATTATGCAGTTCTTATCGCTAGAACTACAATAATTATACTTATTACTCCCACTATTATCAATATAACATGTATTATTACCCATATTATGCAGTTATTATCGCTAGAACTACAATAATTATACTTATTACTCCCAGTGTTATCAATATGACATGCATTATTACTCATATTATGCTGTTATTATCGCTAGAACTACAATAATTATACTTATTACTCCCACTATTATCAATATAACATGCATTATTACCTATATTATGCAGTTATTATCGCTAGAACTACAATAATTATACTTATTACTCCCAGTGTCATCAATATAACATGCATTATTACCCATATTATGCAGTTATTATCGCTAGGACTACAATAATTCTACTTATTACTTTTATTCTTATCAATATAACATGCATTATTACCTATATTATGCAGTTATTATCGCTAGAACTACAATAATTATACTTATTACTCCCAATATTATCAATATAACATGCATTATTACCCATAGTATGCAGTTATTATCGCTAGAACTACAGTAATTATACTTATTACTTTTATTATTATCAATATAACATGTATTATTACCCATATTATGCAGTTATTATCGCTAGAACTACAATAATTATACTTATTACTCCCAGTGTTATCAATATGACATGCATTATTACTCATATTATGCTGTTATTATCGCTAGAACTACAATAATTATACTTATTACTCCCACTATTATCAATATAACATGCATTATTACCAATATTATTCAGTTATTATCGCTAGAACTACAGTAATTATACTTATAACTTTTATTATTATCAATATAACATGCATTATTACCCATATTATGCAGTTATTATCGCTAGAACTAAAATAATTATACTTATTACTCCCAGTGTTATCAATATAACATGCATTATTACCCATATTATGCAGTTATTATCGCTAGAACTACAATAATTATACTTATTACTCCCAGTGTCATCAATATAACATGCATTATTACCCATATTATGCAGTTATTATCGCTAGGACTACAATAATTATACTTATTACTTTTATTCTTATCAATATAACATGCATTATTATCCATATTATGCAGTTATTATCGCTAGAACTACAATAATTATACTTATTACTCCCAGTGTTATCAATATAACATGCATTATTAACCATATTATGCAGTTCTTATCGCTAGAACTACAATAATTATACTTATTACTCCCAATATTATCAATATAACATGCATTATTACCCACATTATGCAGTTAATAGCGCCAGAACTATAATAGTTAGACTTATTACTTATATTATTATGAGTATAACATGCGTCATTACCCCTATTATGCAGTTCTTATCGCTAGAACTACAATAACTACACTTGTTACTCCCAATATTATCAATATAACATGCCTTATTACCCATATTATGCAGTCATTATTGCTAGAACTGCAAGAATTATACTTATTACTTTTATCATTATCAGTATAACATGCATTATTACCAATATTATGCAGTTACTATCGCTAGAACTATAATAATTATACTTATTACTCCCAATATTATCAATATAACATGCATTATTACCCATATTATGCAGTTATTAACGCTAGAACTATATTAATTATACTTATTACTCCTAATATTATCAATACGTCATGCATTATTACCCAAGTTATACAGTTATTATCGCTAGAACAATAATAGTTATACTTATTACTTATATTATTATGAATATAACATGCATTATTACCCATATTATGCAGTTCTTATCGCTAGAAATACAATAATTATACTTATTACTCCCACTATTATCAATATAACATGTATTATTACCCATATTATGCAGGTATTATCGCTAGAACTACAATAATTATACTTATTACTCCCAATATTATCAATATAACATGCATTAGTACCCATATTATGCAGTTATTATTGCTAGAACTACAATAATTATACTTATTACTTTTATTATTATCAGTATAACATGCATTATTACCCCTATTATGCAGTTATAATCGCTAGAACTACAATAATTATACTTATTACTTTTATTATTATCAATATAACATGTATTATTACCCATATTATGCAGTTATTATCGCTAGAACTACAATAATTATACTTATTACTCCCAGTGTTATCAATATAACATGCATTATTACCCATATTATGCAGTTATTATCGCTAGAACTACAATAATTATACTTATTACTCCCAATATTATCAATATAACATGCATTATTACCCATAGTATGCAGTTATTATCGCTAGAACTACAGTAATTATACTTATTACTTTTATTATTATCAATATAACATGTATTATTACCCATATTATGCAGTTATTATCGCTAGAACTACAATAATTATACTTATTACTCCCAGTGTTATCAATATGACATGCATTATTACTCATATTATGCTGTTATTATCGCTAGAACTACAATAATTATACTTATTACTCCCACTATTATCAATATAACATGCATTATTACCTATATTATGCAGCTATTATCGCTGGAACTACAATAATTATACTTATTACTCCCAGTGTCATCAATATAACATGCATTATTACCCATATTATGCAGTTATTATTGCTAGAACTACAATAATTATACTAATTACCATTATTATTATCAGTATAACATGCATTATTACCCCTATTATGCAGTTATAAACGCTAGAACTACAATAATTATACATATTACTCCCACTATTATCAATATAACACGAATTATTACCCATATTATGCAGTTATTATCGCTAGAACTAGAATAATTATACTCATTACTTTTATTATTATCAGTATAACATACATTATTACCCCTATTATGCAGTTATTATCGTTAGAACTACAATAGTTATAGTTATTACTCCCAATATTATCAATATAACATGCATTATTACCCATATTATGCAGTTATTATCGCTAGAACTACAGTAATTATACTTATTACTTTTATTATTATCAATATAACATGCATTATTACCCATATTATGCAGTTATTATCGCTAGAACTACAATAATTATACTTATTACTCCCAGTGTCATCAATATAACATGCATTATTACCCATATTATGCAGTTATTATCGCTAGGACTACAATAATTATACTTATTACTTTTATTCTTATCAATATAACATGCATTATTATCCATATTATGCAGTTATTATCGCTAGAACTACAACAATTATACTTATTACTCCCAATATTATCAATATAACATGCATTATTACCCATATTATGCAGTTAATATCGCCAGAACTATAATAGTTATACTCATTACTTATATTATTATGAGTATAACATGCACTATCACCCATATTATACTGTTATTATCGTCAGAACTACAATGATTATACTTATTACTCCGAATATTATCAGTATGACATGCATTATTACTCATATTATGCTGTTATTATCGCTAGAACTACAATAATTATACTTATTACTCCCACTGTTATCAATATAACATGCATTATTACCTATATTATGCAGTTATTATCGCTAGAACTACAATAATTATACTTATTACTCCCAGTGTTATCAATATAACATGCATTATTACCAATATTATGCAGTTATTATCGCTTGAACTAGAATAATTATACTTATTACTCACAATATTATCGATATAACATGCATTATTACCCATATTATGCAGTTATTATCGCTAGAACTACAATAATTATACTTATTACTTTTATTATCATCAATATAACATGCATTATTACCCATATTAAGCAGTTATTATCGCTAGAACTACAATAATTATACTTATTACTTTTATTATTATCAGTATAACATACATTATTACCACTGATTATGCAGTTATTATCGCTAGAACTACAATAATTATACTTATTACTCCCACTATTATCAATATAACATGCATTATTACCCATATTATGCAGTTATTATCGCTAGAACTACAATAATTATACTTATTACTCCCAATATTGTCAATATAACATGCATCATTACCCATATTATGCAGTCATTATCGCTAGAACTACAATAATTATACTTATTACTTTTGTTCTTATCAATATAACATGCATTATTACCCATATTATGCAGTTATTATTGCTAGAACTATAATAATTATACTTATTACTCCCACGATTATCAATATAACATGCATTATTACCCATATTATGCAGTTATTATCGCTAGAACTACAATAATTGTACTTACTACTCCCAATATTATCAATATAACATGCATTATTACCCATATTATGCAGTTATTATCGCTAGAACTAGAATAATTATACTTATTACTTTTATTATTATCAATATAACATGCATTATTACCCATATTATGCAGTTATTATCGCTAGAACTAGAATAATTATACTTATTACTTTTATTATTATCAGTATAACATGCATTATTACCCACATTGTGCAGTTATTATCGCCAGAACTATAATAGTTATACTCATTACTTATATTATTATGAGTATAACATGCACTATTACCCATATTATACTGTTATTATCGTCAGAACTACAATGATTATACTTATTACTCCGAATATTATCAATATAACATGCATTATTACTCATATTATGTTGTTATTATCGCTAGAACTACAATAATTATACTTATTACTCCCACCATTATCAATATAACATGCATTATTACCCATATTATGCAGTTATTATCGCTAGAACTACAATAATTATACTTATAACTCCCAGTGTTAGCAATATAACATGCATTATTACCCATATTATGCAGTTATTATCGCTAGAACTACAATAATTATACTTATTACTCGCAGTGTTATCCATACAACATGCATTATTACCCATATTATGCAATTATTATCGCTAGGACTACAATAATTATACTTATTACTTTTATTCTTATCAATATAACATGCATTATTACCCATATTATGCAGTTATTATTGCTAGAACTATAATAATTATACTTATTACTCCCACGATTATCAATATAACATGCATTATTACCCATATTATGCAGTTATTATCGCTAGAACTACAATAATTATACTTATTACTCCCAATATTATCAATATAACATGCATTATTACCCATATTATGCACTTATTATCGCTAGAACTACAATAATTATACTTATTACTCCCAATATTATCAATATAACATGCATTATTACCCATATTATGCAGTTATTATCGCTAGAACTAGAATAATTATACTTATTACTTTTATTATTATCAATATAACATGCATTATTACCCATATTATGCAGTTATTATCGCTAGAACTAGAATAATTATACTTATTACTTTTATTATTATCAGTATAACATGCATTATCACCCACATTGTGCAGTTATTATCGCCAGAACTATAATAGTTATACTCATTACTTATATTATTATGAGTATAACATGCACTATTACCCATATTATACTGTTATTATCGTCAGAACTACAATGATTATACTTATTACTCCGAATATTATCAATATAACATGCATTATTACTCATATTATGCAGTTCTTATCGCTAGAACTACAATAATTATACTTATTACTCCCACTATTATCAATATAACATGTATTATTACCCATATTATGCAGTTATTATCGCTAGAACTACAATAATTATACTTATTACTCCCAGTGTTATCAATATGACATGCATTATTACCCATATTATGCAGTTATTATCGCTAGGACTACAATAATTATACTTATTACTTTTATTCTTATCAATATAACATGCATCATTACCCATATTATGCAGTTATTATCGCTAGAACTACAATAATTATACTTATTACTCCCACTATTATCAATATAACATGCATTATTACCCATATTATGCAGTTATTATCGCTAGAACTACAATAATTATACTTATTACTCCCAATATTATCAATATAACATGCATTATTACCCATATTATGCAGTTATTATTGCTAGAACTACAATAATTATACTTATTACCATTATTATTATCAGTATAACATGCATTATTACCCCTATTATGCAGTTATAAACGCTAGAACTACAATAATTATACATATTACTCCCACTATTATCAATATAACACGCATTATTACCCATATTATGCAGTTATTATCGCTAGAACTAGAATAATTATACTCATTACTTTTATTATTATCAGTATAACATGCATTATTACCCCTATTATGCAGTTATTATCGTTAGAACTACAATAGTTATAGTTATTACTCCCAATATTATCAATATAACATGCATTATTACCCATATTATGCAGTTATTATCGCTAGAACTACAGTAATTATACTTATTACTTTTATTATTATCAATATAACATGCATTATTACCCATATTATGCAGTTATTATCGCTAGAACTACAATAATTATACTTATTACTCCCAGTGTCATCAATATAACATGCATTATTACCCATATTATGCAGTTATTATCGCTAGGACTACAATAATTATACTTATTACTTTTATTCTTATCAATATAACATGCATTATTATCCATATTATGCAGTTATTATCGCTAGAACTACAATAATTATACTTATTACTCCCAATATTATCAATATAACATGCATTATTACCCATATTATGCAGTTAATATCGCCAGAACTATAATAGTTATACTCATTACTTATATTATTATGAGTATAACATGCACTATCACCCATATTATACTGTTATTATCGTCAGAACTACAATGATTATACTTATTACTCCGAATATTATCAATATGACATGCATTATTACTCATATTATGCTGTTATTATCGCTAGAACTACAATAATTATACTTATTACTCCCACTGTTATCAATATAACATGCATTATTACCTATATTATGCAGTTATTATCGCTAGAACTACAATAATTATACTTATTACTCCCAGTGTTATCAATATAACATGCATTATTACCAATATTATGCAGTTATTATCGCTTGAACTAGAATAATTATACTTATTACTCACAATATTATCGATATAACATGCATTATTACCCATATTATGCAGTTATTATCGCTAGAACTACAATAATTATACTTATTACTCCCAGTGTTATCAATATAACATGCATTATTACCAATATTATGCTGTTATTATCGCTTGAACTAGAATAATTATACTTATTACTCACAATATTATCGATATAACATGCATTATTACCCATATTATGCAGTTATTATCGCTAGAACTACAATAATTATACTTATTACTCCCAATATTATCAATATAACATGCATTATTACCAATATTATGCAGTTATTATCGCTAGAACTACAGTAATTATACTTATAACTTTTATTATTATCAATATAACATGCATTATTACCCATATTATGCAGTTATTATCGCTAGAACTAAAATAATTATACTTATTACTCCCAGTGTTATCAATATAACATGCATTATTACCCATATTATGCAGTTATTATCGCTAGAACTACAATAATTATACTTATTACTCCCAGTGTCATCAATATAACATGCATTATTACCCATATTATGCAGTTATTATCGCTAGGACTACAATAATTATACTTATTACTTTTATTATTATCAGTATAACATGCATTATTACCCCTATTATGCAGTTATAATCGCTAGAACTACAATAATTATACTTATTACTTTTATTATTATCAATATAACATGTATTATTACCCATATTATGCAGTTATTATCGCTAGAACTACAATAATTATACTTATTACTCCCAGTGTTATCAATATAACATGCATTATTACCCATATTATGCAGTTATTATCGCTAGAACTACAATAATTATACTTATTACTCCCAATATTATCAATATAACATGCATTATTACCCATAGTATGCAGTTATTATCGCTAGAACTACAGTAATTATACTTATTACTTTTATTATTATCAATATAACATGTATTATTACCCATATTATGCAGTTATTATCGCTAGAACTACAATAATTATACTTATTACTCCCAGTGTTATCAATATGACATGCATTATTACTCATATTATGCTGTTATTATCGCTAGAACTACAATAATTATACTTATTACTCCCACTATTATCAATATAACATGCATTATTACCTATATTATGCAGCTATTATCGCTGGAACTACAATAATTATACTTATTACTCCCAGTGTCATCAATATAACATGCATTATTACCCATATTATGCAGTTATTATTGCTAGAACTACAATAATTATACTAATTACCATTATTATTATCAGTATAACATGCATTATTACCCCTATTATGCAGTTATAAACGCTAGAACTACAATAATTATACATATTACTCCCACTATTATCAATATAACACGAATTATTACCCATATTATGCAGTTATTATCGCTAGAACTAGAATAATTATACTCATTACTTTTATTATTATCAGTATAACATACATTATTACCCCTATTATGCAGTTATTATCGTTAGAACTACAATAGTTATAGTTATTACTCCCAATATTATCAATATAACATGCATTATTACCCATATTATGCAGTTATTATCGCTAGAACTACAGTAATTATACTTATTACTTTTATTATTATCAATATAACATGCATTATTACCCATATTATGCAGTTATTATCGCTAGAACTACAATAATTATACTTATTACTCCCAATATTATCAATATAACATGCATTATTACCCATATTATGCAGTTATTATTGCTAGAACTACAATAATTATACTTATTACCATTATTATTATCAGTATAACATGCATTATTACCCCTATTATGCAGTTATAAACGCTAGAACTACAATAATTATACATATTACTCCCACTATTATCAATATAACACGCATTATTACCCATATTATGCAGTTATTATCGCTAGAACTAGAATAATTATACTCATTACTTTTATTATTATCAGTATAACATGCATTATTACCCCTATTATGCAGTTATTATCGTTAGAACTACAATAGTTATAGTTATTACTCCCAATATTATCAATATAACATGCATTATTACCCATATTATGCAGTTATTATCGCTAGAACTACAGTAATTATACTTATTACTTTTATTATTATCAATATAACATGCATTATTACCCATATTATGCAGTTATTATCGCTAGAACTACAATAATTATACTTATTACTCCCAGTGTCATCAATATAACATGCATTATTACCCATATTATGCAGTTATTATCGCTAGGACTACAATAATTATACTTATTACTTTTATTCTTATCAATATAACATGCATTATTATCCATATTATGCAGTTATTATCGCTAGAACTACAATAATTATACTTATTACTCCCAATATTATCAATATAACATGCATTATTACCCATATTATGCAGTTAATATCGCCAGAACTATAATAGTTATACTCATTACTTATATTATTATGAGTATAACATGCACTATCACCCATATTATACTGTTATTATCGTCAGAACTACAATGATTATACTTATTACTCCGAATATTATCAATATGACATGCATTATTACTCATATTATGCTGTTATTATCGCTAGAACTACAATAATTATACTTATTACTCCCACTGTTATCAATATAACATGCATTATTACCTATATTATGCAGTTATTATCGCTAGAACTACAATAATTATACTTATTACTCCCAGTGTTATCAATATAACATGCATTATTACCAATATTATGCAGTTATTATCGCTTGAACTAGAATAATTATACTTATTACTCACAATATTATCGATATAACATGCATTATTACCCATATTATGCAGTTATTATCGCTAGAACTACAATAATTATACTTATTACTCCCAGTGTTATCAATATAACATGCATTATTACCAATATTATGCTGTTATTATCGCTTGAACTAGAATAATTATACTTATTACTCACAATATTATCGATATAACATGCATTATTACCCATATTATGCAGTTATTATCGCTAGAACTACAATAATTATACTTATTACTCCCAATATTATCAATATAACATGCATTATTACCAATATTATGCAGTTATTATCGCTAGAACTACAGTAATTATACTTATAACTTTTATTATTATCAATATAACATGCATTATTACCCATATTATGCAGTTATTATCGCTAGAACTAAAATAATTATACTTATTACTCCCAGTGTTATCAATATAACATGCATTATTACCCATATTATGCAGTTATTATCGCTAGAACTACAATAATTATACTTATTACTCCCAGTGTCATCAATATAACATGCATTATTACCCATATTATGCAGTTATTATCGCTAGGACTACAATAATTATACTTATTACTTTTATTATTATCAGTATAACATGCATTATTACCCCTATTATGCAGTTATAATCGCTAGAACTACAATAATTATACTTATTACTTTTATTATTATCAATATAACATGTATTATTACCCATATTATGCAGTTATTATCGCTAGAACTACAATAATTATACTTATTACTCCCAGTGTTATCAATATAACATGCATTATTACCCATATTATGCAGTTATTATCGCTAGAACTACAATAATTATACTTATTACTCCCAATATTATCAATATAACATGCATTATTACCCATAGTATGCAGTTATTATCGCTAGAACTACAGTAATTATACTTATTACTTTTATTATTATCAATATAACATGTATTATTACCCATATTATGCAGTTATTATCGCTAGAACTACAATAATTATACTTATTACTCCCAGTGTTATCAATATGACATGCATTATTACTCATATTATGCTGTTATTATCGCTAGAACTACAATAATTATACTTATTACTCCCACTATTATCAATATAACATGCATTATTACCTATATTATGCAGCTATTATCGCTGGAACTACAATAATTATACTTATTACTCCCAGTGTCATCAATATAACATGCATTATTACCCATATTATGCAGTTATTATTGCTAGAACTACAATAATTATACTAATTACCATTATTATTATCAGTATAACATGCATTATTACCCCTATTATGCAGTTATAAACGCTAGAACTACAATAATTATACATATTACTCCCACTATTATCAATATAACACGAATTATTACCCATATTATGCAGTTATTATCGCTAGAACTAGAATAATTATACTCATTACTTTTATTATTATCAGTATAACATACATTATTACCCCTATTATGCAGTTATTATCGTTAGAACTACAATAGTTATAGTTATTACTCCCAATATTATCAATATAACATGCATTATTACCCATATTATGCAGTTATTATCGCTAGAACTACAGTAATTATACTTATTACTTTTATTATTATCAATATAACATGCATTATTACCCATATTATGCAGTTATTATCGCTAGAACTACAATAATTATACTTATTACTCCCAGTGTCATCAATATAACATGCATTATTACCCATATTATGCAGTTATTATCGCTAGGACTACAATAATTATACTTATTACTTTTATTCTTATCAATATAACATGCATTATTATCCATATTATGCAGTTATTATCGCTAGAACTACAACAATTATACTTATTACTCCCAATATTATCAATATAACATGCATTATTACCCATATTATGCAGTTAATATCGCCAGAACTATAATAGTTATACTCATTACTTATATTATTATGAGTATAACATGCACTATCACCCATATTATACTGTTATTATCGTCAGAACTACAATGATTATACTTATTACTCCGAATATTATCAGTATGACATGCATTATTACCTATATTATGCAGTTATTATCGCTAGAACTACAATAATTATACTTATTACTCCCAGTGTTATCAATATAACATGCATTATTACCAATATTATGCAGTTATTATCGCTTGAACTAGAATAATTATACTTATTACTCACAATATTATCGATATAACATGCATTATTACCCATATTATGCAGTTATTATCGCTAGAACTACAATAATTATACTTATTACTTTTATTATCATCAATATAACATGCATTATTACCCATATTAAGCAGTTATTATCGCTAGAACTACAATAATTATACTTATTACTTTTATTATTATCAGTATAACATACATTATTACCACTGATTATGCAGTTATTATCGCTAGAACTACAATAATTATACTTATTACTCCCACTATTATCAATATAACATGCATTATTACCCATATTATGCAGTTATTATCGCTAGAACTACAATAATTATACTTATTACTCCCAATATTGTCAATATAACATGCATTATTACCCATATTATGCAGTCATTATCGCTAGAACTACAATAATTATACTTATTACTTTTGTTCTTATCAATATAACATGCATTATTACCCATATTATGCAGTTATTATTGCTAGAACTATAATAATTATACTTATTACTCCCACGATTATCAATATAACATGCATTATTACCCATATTATGCAGTTATTATCGCTAGAACTACAATAATTGTACTTACTACTCCCAATATTATCAATATAACATGCATTATTACCCATATTATGCAGTTATTATCGCTAGAACTAGAATAATTATACTTATTACTTTTATTATTATCAATATAACATGCATTATTACCCATATTATGCAGTTATTATCGCTAGAACTAGAATAATTATACTTATTACTTTTATTATTATCAGTATAACATGCATTATTACCCACATTGTGCAGTTATTATCGCCAGAACTATAATAGTTATACTCATTACTTATATTATTATGAGTATAACATGCACTATTACCCATATTATACTGTTATTATCGTCAGAACTACAATGATTATACTTATTACTCCGAATATTATCAATATAACATGCATTATTACTCATATTATGTTGTTATTATCGCTAGAACTACAATAATTATACTTATTACTCCCACCATTATCAATATAACATGCATTATTACCCATATTATGCAGTTATTATCGCTAGAACTACAATAATTATACTTATAACTCCCAGTGTTAGCAATATAACATGCATTATTACCCATATTATGCAGTTATTATCGCTAGAACTACAATAATTATACTTATTACTCGCAGTGTTATCCATACAACATGCATTATTACCCATATTATGCAATTATTATCGCTAGGACTACAATAATTATACTTATTACTTTTATTCTTATCAATATAACATGCATTATTACCCATATTATGCAGTTATTATTGCTAGAACTATAATAATTATACTTATTACTCCCACGATTATCAATATAACATGCATTATTACCCATATTATGCAGTTATTATCGCTAGAACTACAATAATTATACTTATTACTCCCAATATTATCAATATAACATGCATTATTACCCATATTATGCACTTATTATCGCTAGAACTACAATAATTATACTTATTACTCCCAATATTATCAATATAACATGCATTATTACCCATATTATGCAGTTATTATCGCTAGAACTAGAATAATTATACTTATTACTTTTATTATTATCAATATAACATGCATTATTACCCATATTATGCAGTTATTATCGCTAGAACTAGAATAATTATACTTATTACTTTTATTATTATCAGTATAACATGCATTATTACCCACATTGTGCAGTTATTATCGCCAGAACTATAATAGTTATACTCATTACTTATATTATTATGAGTATAACATGCACTATTACCCATATTATACTGTTATTATCGTCAGAACTACAATGATTATACTTATTACTCCGAATATTATCAATATAACATGCATTATTACTCATATTATGCAGTTCTTATCGCTAGAACTACAATAATTATACTTATTACTCCCACTATTATCAATATAACATGTATTATTACCCATATTATGCAGTTATTATCGCTAGAACTACAATAATTATACTTATTACTCCCAGTGTTATCAATATGACATGCATTATTACCCATATTATGCAGTTATTATCGCTAGGACTACAATAATTATACTTATTACTTTTATTCTTATCAATATAACATGCATCATTACCCATATTATGCAGTTATTATCGCTAGAACTACAATAATTATACTTATTACTCCCACTATTATCAATATAACATGCATTATTACCCATATTATGCAGTTATTATCGCTAGAACTACAATAATTATACTTATTACTTTTATTATCATCAATATAACATGCATTATTACCCATATTAAGCAGTTATTATCGCTAGAACTACAATAATTATACTTATTACTTTTATTATTATCAGTATAACATACATTATTACCACTGATTATGCAGTTATTATCGCTAGAACTACAATAATTATACTTATTACTCCCACTATTATCAATATAACATGCATTATTACCCATATTATGCAGTTATTATCGCTAGAACTACAATAATTATACTTATTACTCCCAATATTGTCAATATAACATGCATTATTACCCATATTATGCAGTCATTATCGCTAGAACTACAATAATTATACTTATTACTTTTGTTCTTATCAATATAACATGCATTATTACCCATATTATGCAGTTATTATTGCTAGAACTATAATAATTATACTTATTACTCCCACGATTATCAATATAACATGCATTATTACCCATATTATGCAGTTATTATCGCTAGAACTACAATAATTGTACTTACTACTCCCAATATTATCAATATAACATGCATTATTACCCATATTATGCAGTTATTATCGCTAGAACTAGAATAATTATACTTATTACTTTTATTATTATCAATATAACATGCATTATTACCCATATTATGCAGTTATTATCGCTAGAACTAGAATAATTATACTTATTACTTTTATTATTATCAGTATAACATGCATTATTACCCACATTGTGCAGTTATTATCGCCAGAACTATAATAGTTATACTCATTACTTATATTATTATGAGTATAACATGCACTATTACCCATATTATACTGTTATTATCGTCAGAACTACAATGATTATACTTATTACTCCGAATATTATCAATATAACATGCATTATTACTCATATTATGTTGTTATTATCGCTAGAACTACAATAATTATACTTATTACTCCCACCATTATCAATATAACATGCATTATTACCCATATTATGCAGTTATTATCGCTAGAACTACAATAATTATACTTATAACTCCCAGTGTTAGCAATATAACATGCATTATTACCCATATTATGCAGTTATTATCGCTAGAACTACAATAATTATACTTATTACTCGCAGTGTTATCCATACAACATGCATTATTACCCATATTATGCAATTATTATCGCTAGGACTACAATAATTATACTTATTACTTTTATTCTTATCAATATAACATGCATTATTACCCATATTATGCAGTTATTATTGCTAGAACTATAATAATTATACTTATTACTCCCACGATTATCAATATAACATGCATTATTACCCATATTATGCAGTTATTATCGCTAGAACTACAATAATTATACTTATTACTCCCAATATTATCAATATAACATGCATTATTACCCATATTATGCACTTATTATCGCTAGAACTACAATAATTATACTTATTACTCCCAATATTATCAATATAACATGCATTATTACCCATATTATGCAGTTATTATCGCTAGAACTAGAATAATTATACTTATTACTTTTATTATTATCAATATAACATGCATTATTACCCATATTATGCAGTTATTATCGCTAGAACTAGAATAATTATACTTATTACTTTTATTATTATCAGTATAACATGCATTATTACCCACATTGTGCAGTTATTATCGCCAGAACTATAATAGTTATACTCATTACTTATATTATTATGAGTATAACATGCACTATTACCCATATTATACTGTTATTATCGTCAGAACTACAATGATTATACTTATTACTCCGAATATTATCAATATAACATGCATTATTACTCATATTATGCAGTTCTTATCGCTAGAACTACAATAATTATACTTATTACTCCCACTATTATCAATATAACATGTATTATTACCCATATTATGCAGTTATTATCGCTAGAACTACAATAATTATACTTATTACTCCCAGTGTTATCAATATGACATGCATTATTACCCATATTATGCAGTTATTATCGCTAGGACTACAATAATTATACTTATTACTTTTATTCTTATCAATATAACATGCATCATTACCCATATTATGCAGTTATTATCGCTAGAACTACAATAATTATACTTATTACTCCCACTATTATCAATATAACATGCATTATTACCCATATTATGCAGTTATTATCGCTAGAACTACAATAATTATACTTATTACTCCCAATATTGTCAATATAACATGCATTATTACCCATATTATACAGTCATTATCGCTAGAACTACAGTAATTATACTTATTACTTTTATTATTATCAATATAACATGCATTATTACCCATATTATGCAGTTATTATCGCTAGAACTACAATAATTATACTTATTACTCGCAGTGTTATCCATATAACATGCATTATTACCCATATTATGCAGTTATTATCGCTAGGACTACAATAATTATACTTATTACTTTTATTCTTATCAATACAACATGCATTATTACCCATATTATGCAGTTATTATTGCTAGAACTATAATAATTATACTTATTACTCCCACGATTATCAATATAACATGCATTATTACCCATATTATGCAGTTATTATCGCTAGAACTACAATAATTATACTTATTACTCCCAATATTATCAATATAACATGCATTATTACCCATATTATGCAGTTATTATTGCTAGAACTACAATAATTATACTTATTACCATTATTATTATCAGTATAACATGCATTATTACCCCTATTATGCAGTTATAAACGCTAGAACTACAATAATTATACATATTACTCCCACTATTATCAATATAACACGCATTATTACCCATATTATGCAGTTATTATCGCTAGAACTAGAATAATTATACTCATTACTTTTATTATTATCAGTATAACATGCATTATTACCCCTATTATGCAGTTATTATCGTTAGAACTACAATAGTTATAGTTATTACTCCCAATATTATCAATATAACATGCATTATTACCCATATTATGCAGTTATTATCGCTAGAACTACAGTAATTATACTTATTACTTTTATTATTATCAATATAACATGCATTATTACCCATATTATGCAGTTATTATCGCTAGAACTACAATAATTATACTTATTACTCCCAGTGTCATCAATATAACATGCATTATTACCCATATTATGCAGTTATTATCGCTAGGACTACAATAATTATACTTATTACTTTTATTCTTATCAATATAACATGCATTATTATCCATATTATGCAGTTATTATCGCTAGAACTACAATAATTATACTTATTACTCCCAATATTATCAATATAACATGCATTATTACCCATATTATGCAGTTAATATCGCCAGAACTATAATAGTTATACTCATTACTTATATTATTATGAGTATAACATGCACTATCACCCATATTATACTGTTATTATCGTCAGAACTACAATGATTATACTTATTACTCCGAATATTATCAATATGACATGCATTATTACTCATATTATGCTGTTATTATCGCTAGAACTACAATAATTATACTTATTACTCCCACTGTTATCAATATAACATGCATTATTACCTATATTATGCAGTTATTATCGCTAGAACTACAATAATTATACTTATTACTCCCAGTGTTATCAATATAACATGCATTATTACCAATATTATGCAGTTATTATCGCTTGAACTAGAATAATTATACTTATTACTCACAATATTATCGATATAACATGCATTATTACCCATATTATGCAGTTATTATCGCTAGAACTACAATAATTATACTTATTACTTTTATTATCATCAATATAACATGCATTATTACCCATATTAAGCAGTTATTATCGCTAGAACTACAATAATTATACTTATTACTTTTATTATTATCAGTATAACATACATTATTACCACTGATTATGCAGTTATTATCGCTAGAACTACAATAATTATACTTATTACTCCCAGTGTTATCAATATAACATGCATTATTAACCATATTATGCAGTTCTTATCGCTAGAACTACAATAATTATACTTATTACTCCCAATATTATCAATATAACATGCCTTATTACCCATATTATGCAGTCATTATTGCTAGAACTACAAGAATTATACTTACTACTTTTATCATTATCAGTATAACATGCATTATTACCAATATTATGCAGTTACTATCGCTAGAACTATAATAATTATACTTATTACTCCCAATATTATCAATATAACATGCATTATTACCCACATTATGCAGTTAATAGCGCCAGAACTATAATAGTTAGACTTATTACTTATATTATTATGAGTATAACATGCGTCATTACCTCTATTATGCAGTTCTTATCGCTAGAACTACAATAATTACACTTGTTACTCCCAATATTATCAATATAACATGCCTTATTACCCATATTATGCAGTCATTATTGCTAGAACTACAAGAATTATACTTATTACTTTTATCATTATCAGTATAACATGCATTATTACCAATATTATGCAGTTACTATCGCTAGAACTATAATAATTATACTTATTACTCCGAATATTATCAATATAACATGCATTATTACCCATATTATGCAGTTATTAACGCTAGAACTATATTAATTATACTTATTACTCCTAATATTATCAATACGTCATGCATTATTACCCAAGTTATACAGTTATTATCGCTAGAACAATAATAGTTATACTTATTACTTATATTATTATGAATATAACATGCATTATTACCCATATTATGCAGTTCTTATCGCTAGAACTACAATAATTATACTTATTACTCCCACTATTATCAATATAACATGTATTATTACCCATATTATGCAGGTATTATCGCTAGAACTACAATAATTATACTTATTACTCCCAATATTATCAATATAACATGCATTAGTACCCATATTATGCAGTTATTATTGCTAGAACTACAATAATTATACTTATTACTTTTATTATTATCAGTATAACATGCATTATTAGCCCTATTATGCAGTTATAATCGCTAGAACTACAATAATTATACTTATTACTTTTATTATTATCAATATAACATGTATTATTACCCATATTATGCAGTTATTATCGCTAGAACTACAATAATTATACTTATTACTCCCAGTGTTATCAATATAACATGCATTATTACCCATATTATGCAGTTATTATCGCTAGAACTACAATAATTATACTTATTACTCCCAATATTATCAATATAACATGCATTATTACCCATAGTATGCAGTTATTATCGCTAGAACTACAGTAATTATACTTATTACTTTTATTATTATCAATATAACATGTATTATTACCCATATTATGCAGTTATTATCGCTAGAACTACAATAATTATACTTATTACTCCCAGTGTTATCAATATGACATGCATTATTACTCATATTATGCTGTTATTATCGCTAGAACTACAATAATTATACTTATTACTCCCACTATTATCAATATAACATGCATTATTACCTATATTATGCAGCTATTATCGCTGGAACTACAATAATTATACTTATTACTCCCAGTGTCATCAATATAACATGCATTATTACCCATATTATGCAGTTATTATTGCTAGAACTACAATAATTATACTTATTACCATTATTATTATCAGTATAACATGCATTATTACCCCTATTATGCAGTTATAAACGCTAGAACTACAATAATTATACATATTACTCCCACTATTACCAATATAACACGCATTATTACCCATATTATGCAGTTATTATCGCTAGAACTAGAATAATTATACTCATTACTTTTATTATTATCAGTATAACATGCATTATTACCCCTATTATGCAGTTATTATCGTTAGAACTACAATAATTATACTTATTACTCCCAGTGTCATCAATATAACATGCATTATTACCCATATTATGCAGTTATTATCGCTAGGACTACAATAATTATACTTATTACTTTTATTCTTATCAATATAACATGCATTATTATCCATATTATGCAGTTATTATCGCTAGAACTACAATAATTATACTTATTACTCCCAATATTATCAATATAACATGCATTATTACCCATATTATGCAGTTAATATCGCCAGAACTATAATAGTTATACTCATTACTTATATTATTATGAGTATAACATGCACTATCACCCATATTATACTGTTATTATCGTCAGAACTACAATGATTATACTTATTACTCCGAATATTATCAGTATGACATGCATTATTACTCATATTATGCTGTTATTATCGCTAGAACTACAATAATTATACTTATTACTCCCACTGTTATCAATATAACATGCATTATTACCTATATTATGCAGTTATTATCGCTAGAACTACAATAATTATACTTATTACTCCCAGTGTTATCAATATAACATGCATTATTACCAATATTATGCAGTTATTATCGCTTGAACTAGAATAATTATACTTATTACTCACAATATTATCGATATAACATGCATTATTACCCATATTATGCAGTTATTATCGCTAGAACTACAATAATTATACTTATTACTTTTATTATCATCAATATAACATGCATTATTACCCATATTAAGCAGTTATTATCGCTAGAACTACAATAATTATACTTATTACTTTTATTATTATCAGTATAACATACATTATTACCACTGATTATGCAGTTATTATCGCTAGAACTACAATAATTATACTTATTACCCCCAGTGTTATCAATATAACATGCATTATTAACCATATTATGCAGTTCTTATCGCTAGAACTACAATAATTATACTTATTACTCCCAATATTATCAATATAACATGCCTTATTACCCATATTATGCAGTCATTATTGCTAGAACTACAAGAATTATACTTACTACTTTTATCATTATCAGTATAACATGCATTATTACCAATATTATGCAGTTACTATCGCTAGAACTATAATAATTATACTTATTACTCCCAATATTATCAATATAACATGCATTATTACCCACATTATGCAGTTAATAGCGCCAGAACTATAATAGTTAGACTTATTACTTATATTATTATGAGTATAACATGCGTCATTACCTCTATTATGCAGTTCTTATCGCTAGAACTACAATAATTACACTTGTTACTCCCAATATTATCAATATAACATGCCTTATTACCCATATTATGCAGTCATTATTGCTAGAACTACAAGAATTATACTTATTACTTTTATCATTATCAGTATAACATGCATTATTACCAATATTATGCAGTTACTATCGCTAGAACTATAATAATTATACTTATTACTCCCAATATTATCAATATAACATGCATTATTACCCATATTATGCAGTTATTAACGCTAGAACTATATTAATTATACTTATTACTCCTAATATTATCAATACGTCATGCATTATTACCCAAGTTATACAGTTATTATCGCTAGAACAATAATAGTTATACTTATTACTTATATTATTATGAATATAACATGCATTATTACCCATATTATGCAGTTCTTATCGCTAGAACTACAATAATTATACTTATTACTCCCACTATTATCAATATAACATGTATTATTACCCATATTATGCAGTTATTATCGCTAGAACTACAATAATTATACTTATTACTCATAGTGTTATCAATATGACATGCATTATTACTCATATTATGCTGTTATTATCGCTAGAACTACAATAATTATACTTATTACTCCCACTATTATCAATATAACATGCATTATTACCTATATTATGCAGTTATTATCGCTAGAACTACAATAATTATACTTATTACTCCCAGTGTCATCAATATAACATGCATTATTACCCATATTATGCAGTTATTATCGCTAGGACTACAATAATTATACTTATTACTTTTATTCTTATCAATATAACATGCATTATTACCTATATTATGCAGTTATTATCGCTAGAACTACAATAATTATACTTATTACTCCCAATATTATCAATATAACATGCATTATTACTCATATTATGCAGTTATTATCGCTAGAACTACAATAATTATACTTATTACTCCCAGTGTTATCAATATAACATGCATTATTACCAATATTATGCTGTTATTATCGCTTGAACTAGAATAATTATACTTATTACTCACAATATTATCGATATAACATGCATTATTACCCATATTATGCAGTTATTATCGCTAGAACTACAATAATTATACTTATTACTCCCAATATTATCAATATAACATGCATTATTACCAATATTATGCAGTTATTATCGCTAGAACTACAGTAATTATACTTATAACTTTTATTATTATCAATATAACATGCATTATTACCCATATTATGCAGTTATTATCGCTAGAACTAAAATAATTATACTTATTACTCCCAGTGTTATCAATATAACATGCATTATTACCCATATTATGCAGTTATTATCGCTAGAACTACAATAATTATACTTATTACTCCCAGTGTCATCAATATAACATGCATTATTACCCATATTATTCAGGTATTATCGCTAGGACTACAATAATTATACTTATTACTTTTATTCTTATCAATATAACATGCATTATTATCCATATTATGCAGTTATTATCGCTAGAACTACAATAATTATACTTATTACTCCCAGTGTTATCAATATAACATGCATTATTAACCATATTATGCAGTTCTTATCGCTAGAACTACAATAATTATACTTATTACTCCCAATATTATCAATATAACATGCATTATTACCCACATTATGCAGTTAATAGCGCCAGAACTATAATAGTTAGACTTATTACTTATATTATTATGAGTATAACATGCGTCATTACCCCTATTATGCAGTTCTTATCGCTAGAACTACAATAACTACACTTGTTACTCCCAATATTATCAATATAACATGCCTTATTACCCATATTATGCAGTCATTATTGCTAGAACTACAAGAATTATACTTATTACTTTTATCATTATCAGTATAACATGCATTATTACCAATATTATGCAGTTACTATCGCTAGAACTATAATAATTATACTTATTACTCCCAATATTATCAATATAACATGCATTATTACCCATATTATGCAGTTATTAACGCTAGAACTATATTAATTATACTTATTACTCCTAATATTATCAATACGTCATGCATTATTACCCAAGTTATACAGTTATTATCGCTAGAACAATAATAGTTATACTTATTACTTATATTATTATGAATATAACATGCATTATTACCCATATTATGCAGTTCTTATCGCTAGAACTACAATAATTATACTTATTACTCCCACTATTATCAATATAACATGTATTATTACCCATATTATGCAGTTATTATCGCTAGAACTACAATAATTATACTTATTACTCCCAATATTATCAATATAACATGCATTAGTACCCATATTATGCAGTTATTATTGCTAGAACTACAATAATTATACTTATTACTTTTATTATTATCAGTATAACATGCATTATTACCCCTATTATGCAGTTATAATCGCTAGAACTACAATAATTATACTTATTACTTTTATTATTATCAATATAACATGTATTATTACCCATATTATGCAGTTATTATCGCTAGAACTACAATAATTATACTTATTACTCCCAGTGTTATCAATATAACATGCATTATTACCCATATTATGCAGTTATTATCGCTAGAACAACAATAATTATACTTATTACTCCCAATATTATCAATATAACATGCATTATTACCCATATTATGCAGTTATTATCGCTAGAACTACAATAATTATACTTATTACTCCCAGTGTTATCAATATGACATGCATTATTACTCATATTATGCTGTTATTATCGCTAGAACTACAATAATTATACTTATTACTCCCACTATTATCAATATAACATGCATTATTACCTATATTATGCAGCTATTATCGCTAGAACTACAATAATTATACTTATTACTCCCAGTGTTATCAATATAACATGCATTATTACCCATATTATGCAGTTATTATCGCTAGAACAACAATAATTATACTTATTACTCCCAATATTATCAATATAACATGCATTATTACCCATATTATGCAGTTATTATCGCTAGAACTACAATAATTATACTTATTACTCCCAATATTATCAATATAACATGCATTATTACCCATATTATGCACTTATTATCGCTAGAACTACAATAATTATACTTATTACTCCCAATATTATCAATATAACATGCATTATTACCCATATTATGCAGTTATTATCGCTAGAACTAGAATAATTATACTTATTACTTTTATTATTATCAATATAACATGCATTATTACCCATATTATGCAGTTATTATCGCTAGAACTAGAATAATTATACTTATTACTTTTATTATTATCAGTATAACATGCATTATTACCCACATTGTGCAGTTATTATCGCCAGAACTATAATAGTTATACTCATTACTTATATTATTATGAGTATAACATGCACTATTACCCATATTATACTGTTATTATCGTCAGAACTACAATGATTATACTTATTACTCCGAATATTATCAATATAACATGCATTATTACTCATATTATGCAGTTCTTATCGCTAGAACTACAATAATTATACTTATTACTCCCACTATTATCAATATAACATGTATTATTACCCATATTATGCAGTTATTATCGCTAGAACTACAATAATTATACTTATTACTCCCAGTGTTATCAATATGACATGCATTATTACCCATATTATGCAGTTATTATCGCTAGGACTACAATAATTATACTTATTACTTTTATTCTTATCAATATAACATGCATCATTACCCATATTATGCAGTTATTATCGCTAGAACTACAATAATTATACTTATTACTCCCACTATTATCAATATAACATGCATTATTACCCATATTATGCAGTTATTATCGCTAGAACTACAATAATTATACTTATTACTCCCAATATTGTCAATATAACATGCATTATTACCCATATTATACAGTCATTATCGCTAGAACTACAGTAATTATACTTATTACTTTTATTATTATCAATATAACATGCATTATTACCCATATTATGCAGTTATTATCGCTAGAACTACAATAATTATACTTATTACTCGCAGTGTTATCCATATAACATGCATTATTACCCATATTATGCAGTTATTATCGCTAGGACTACAATAATTATACTTATTACTTTTATTCTTATCAATACAACATGCATTATTACCCATATTATGCAGTTATTATTGCTAGAACTATAATAATTATACTTATTACTCCCACGATTATCAATATAACATGCATTATTACCCATATTATGCAGTTATTATCGCTAGAACTACAATAATTATACTTATTACTCCCAATATTATCAATATAACATGCATTATTACCCATATTATGCAGTTATTATTGCTAGAACTACAATAATTATACTTATTACCATTATTATTATCAGTATAACATGCATTATTACCCCTATTATGCAGTTATAAACGCTAGAACTACAATAATTATACATATTACTCCCACTATTATCAATATAACACGCATTATTACCCATATTATGCAGTTATTATCGCTAGAACTAGAATAATTATACTCATTACTTTTATTATTATCAGTATAACATGCATTATTACCCCTATTATGCAGTTATTATCGTTAGAACTACAATAGTTATAGTTATTACTCCCAATATTATCAATATAACATGCATTATTACCAATATTATGCAGTTATTATCGCTAGAACTACAGTAATTATACTTATTACTTTTATTATTATCAATATAACATGCATTATTACCCATATTATGCAGTTATTATCGCTAGAACTACAATAATTATACTTATTACTCCCAGTGTCATCAATATAACATGCATTATTACCCATATTATGCAGTTATTATCGCTAGGACTACAATAATTATACTTATTACTTTTATTCTTATCAATATAACATGCATTATTATCCATATTATGCAGTTATTATCGCTAGAACTACAATAATTATACTTATTACTCCCAATATTATCAATATAACATGCATTATTACCCATATTATGCAGTTAATATCGCCAGAACTATAATAGTTATACTCATTACTTATATTATTATGAGTATAACATGCACTATCACCCATATTATACTGTTATTATCGTCAGAACTACAATGATTATACTTATTACTCCGAATATTATCAATATGACATGCATTATTACTCATATTATGCTGTTATTATCGCTAGAACTACAATAATTATACTTATTACTCCCACTGTTATCAATATAACATGCATTATTACCTATATTATGCAGTTATTATCGCTAGAACTACAATAATTATACTTATTACTCCCAGTGTTATCAATATAACATGCATTATTACCAATATTATGCAGTTATTATCGCTTGAACTAGAATAATTATACTTATTACTCACAATATTATCGATATAACATGCATTATTACCCATATTATGCAGTTATTATCGCTAGAACTACAATAATTATACTTATTACTTTTATTATCATCAATATAACATGCATTATTACCCATATTAAGCAGTTATTATCGCTAGAACTACAATAATTATACTTATTACTTTTATTATTATCAGTATAACATACATTATTACCACTGATTATGCAGTTATTATCGCTAGAACTACAATAATTATACTTATTACTCCCAGTGTTATCAATATAACATGCATTATTAACCATATTATGCAGTTCTTATCGCTAGAACTACAATAATTATACTTATTACTCCCAATATTATCAATATAACATGCCTTATTACCCATATTATGCAGTCATTATTGCTAGAACTACAAGAATTATACTTACTACTTTTATCATTATCAGTATAACATGCATTATTACCAATATTATGCAGTTACTATCGCTAGAACTATAATAATTATACTTATTACTCCCAATATTATCAATATAACATGCATTATTACCCACATTATGCAGTTAATAGCGCCAGAACTATAATAGTTAGACTTATTACTTATATTATTATGAGTATAACATGCGTCATTACCTCTATTATGCAGTTCTTATCGCTAGAACTACAATAATTACACTTGTTACTCCCAATATTATCAATATAACATGCCTTATTACCCATATTATGCAGTCATTATTGCTAGAACTACAAGAATTATACTTATTACTTTTATCATTATCAGTATAACATGCATTATTACCAATATTATGCAGTTACTATCGCTAGAACTATAATAATTATACTTATTACTCCGAATATTATCAATATAACATGCATTATTACCCATATTATGCAGTTATTAACGCTAGAACTATATTAATTATACTTATTACTCCTAATATTATCAATACGTCATGCATTATTACCCAAGTTATACAGTTATTATCGCTAGAACAATAATAGTTATACTTATTACTTATATTATTATGAATATAACATGCATTATTACCCATATTATGCAGTTCTTATCGCTAGAACTACAATAATTATACTTATTACTCCCACTATTATCAATATAACATGTATTATTACCCATATTATGCAGGTATTATCGCTAGAACTACAATAATTATACTTATTACTCCCAATATTATCAATATAACATGCATTAGTACCCATATTATGCAGTTATTATTGCTAGAACTACAATAATTATACTTATTACTTTTATTATTATCAGTATAACATGCATTATTAGCCCTATTATGCAGTTATAATCGCTAGAACTACAATAATTATACTTATTACTTTTATTATTATCAATATAACATGTATTATTACCCATATTATGCAGTTATTATCGCTAGAACTACAATAATTATACTTATTACTCCCAGTGTTATCAATATAACATGCATTATTACCCATATTATGCAGTTATTATCGCTAGAACTACAATAATTATACTTATTACTCCCAATATTATCAATATAACATGCATTATTACCCATAGTATGCAGTTATTATCGCTAGAACTACAGTAATTATACTTATTACTTTTATTATTATCAATATAACATGTATTATTACCCATATTATGCAGTTATTATCGCTAGAACTACAATAATTATACTTATTACTCCCAGTGTTATCAATATGACATGCATTATTACTCATATTATGCTGTTATTATCGCTAGAACTACAATAATTATACTTATTACTCCCACTATTATCAATATAACATGCATTATTACCTATATTATGCAGCTATTATCGCTGGAACTACAATAATTATACTTATTACTCCCAGTGTCATCAATATAACATGCATTATTACCCATATTATGCAGTTATTATTGCTAGAACTACAATAATTATACTTATTACCATTATTATTATCAGTATAACATGCATTATTACCCCTATTATGCAGTTATAAACGCTAGAACTACAATAATTATACATATTACTCCCACTATTATCAATATAACACGCATTATTACCCATATTATGCAGTTATTATCGCTAGAACTAGAATAATTATACTCATTACTTTTATTATTATCAGTATAACATGCATTATTACCCCTATTATGCAGTTATTATCGTTAGAACTACAATAATTATACTTATTACTCCCAGTGTCATCAATATAACATGCATTATTACCCATATTATGCAGTTATTATCGCTAGGACTACAATAATTATACTTATTACTTTTATTCTTATCAATATAACATGCATTATTATCCATATTATGCAGTTATTATCGCTAGAACTACAATAATTATACTTATTACTCCCAATATTATCAATATAACATGCATTATTACCCATATTATGCAGTTAATATCGCCAGAACTATAATAGTTATACTCATTACTTATATTATTATGAGTATAACATGCACTATCACCCATATTATACTGTTATTATCGTCAGAACTACAATGATTATACTTATTACTCCGAATATTATCAGTATGACATGCATTATTACTCATATTATGCTGTTATTATCGCTAGAACTACAATAATTATACTTATTACTCCCACTGTTATCAATATAACATGCATTATTACCTATATTATGCAGTTATTATCGCTAGAACTACAATAATTATACTTATTACTCCCAGTGTTATCAATATAACATGCATTATTACCAATATTATGCAGTTATTATCGCTTGAACTAGAATAATTATACTTATTACTCACAATATTATCGATATAACATGCATTATTACCCATATTATGCAGTTATTATCGCTAGAACTACAATAATTATACTTATTACTTTTATTATCATCAATATAACATGCATTATTACCCATATTAAGCAGTTATTATCGCTAGAACTACAATAATTATACTTATTACTTTTATTATTATCAGTATAACATACATTATTACCACTGATTATGCAGTTATTATCGCTAGAACTACAATAATTATACTTATTACCCCCAGTGTTATCAATATAACATGCATTATTAACCATATTATGCAGTTCTTATCGCTAGAACTACAATAATTATACTTATTACTCCCAATATTATCAATATAACATGCCTTATTACCCATATTATGCAGTCATTATTGCTAGAACTACAAGAATTATACTTACTACTTTTATCATTATCAGTATAACATGCATTATTACCAATATTATGCAGTTACTATCGCTAGAACTATAATAATTATACTTATTACTCCCAATATTATCAATATAACATGCATTATTACCCACATTATGCAGTTAATAGCGCCAGAACTATAATAGTTAGACTTATTACTTATATTATTATGAGTATAACATGCGTCATTACCTCTATTATGCAGTTCTTATCGCTAGAACTACAATAATTACACTTGTTACTCCCAATATTATCAATATAACATGCCTTATTACCCATATTATGCAGTCATTATTGCTAGAACTACAAGAATTATACTTATTACTTTTATCATTATCAGTATAACATGCATTATTACCAATATTATGCAGTTACTATCGCTAGAACTATAATAATTATACTTATTACTCCCAATATTATCAATATAACATGCATTATTACCCATATTATGCAGTTATTAACGCTAGAACTATATTAATTATACTTATTACTCCTAATATTATCAATACGTCATGCATTATTACCCAAGTTATACAGTTATTATCGCTAGAACAATAATAGTTATACTTATTACTTATATTATTATGAATATAACATGCATTATTACCCATATTATGCAGTTCTTATCGCTAGAACTACAATAATTATACTTATTACTCCCACTATTATCAATATAACATGTATTATTACCCATATTATGCAGTTATTATCGCTAGAACTACAATAATTATACTTATTACTCATAGTGTTATCAATATGACATGCATTATTACTCATATTATGCTGTTATTATCGCTAGAACTACAATAATTATACTTATTACTCCCACTATTATCAATATAACATGCATTATTACCTATATTATGCAGTTATTATCGCTAGAACTACAATAATTATACTTATTACTCCCAGTGTCATCAATATAACATGCATTATTACCCATATTATGCAGTTATTATCGCTAGGACTACAATAATTATACTTATTACTTTTATTCTTATCAATATAACATGCATTATTACCTATATTATGCAGTTATTATCGCTAGAACTACAATAATTATACTTATTACTCCCAATATTATCAATATAACATGCATTATTACTCATATTATGCAGTTATTATCGCTAGAACTACAATAATTATACTTATTACTCCCAGTGTTATCAATATAACATGCATTATTACCAATATTATGCTGTTATTATCGCTTGAACTAGAATAATTATACTTATTACTCACAATATTATCGATATAACATGCATTATTACCCATATTATGCAGTTATTATCGCTAGAACTACAATAATTATACTTATTACTCCCAATATTATCAATATAACATGCATTATTACCAATATTATGCAGTTATTATCGCTAGAACTACAGTAATTATACTTATAACTTTTATTATTATCAATATAACATGCATTATTACCCATATTATGCAGTTATTATCGCTAGAACTAAAATAATTATACTTATTACTCCCAGTGTTATCAATATAACATGCATTATTACCCATATTATGCAGTTATTATCGCTAGAACTACAATAATTATACTTATTACTCCCAGTGTCATCAATATAACATGCATTATTACCCATATTATGCAGGTATTATCGCTAGGACTACAATAATTATACTTATTACTTTTATTCTTATCAATATAACATGCATTATTATCCATATTATGCAGTTATTATCGCTAGAACTACAATAATTATACTTATTACTCCCAGTGTTATCAATATAACATGCATTATTAACCATATTATGCAGTTATTATCGCTAGAACTACAATAATTATACTTATTACTCCCAATATTATCAATATAACATGCATTATTACCCACATTATGCAGTTAATAGCGCCAGAACTATAATAGTTAGACTTATTACTTATATTATTATGAGTATAACATGCGTCATTACCCCTATTATGCAGTTCTTATCGCTAGAACTACAATAACTACACTTGTTACTCCCAATATTATCAATATAACATGCCTTATTACCCATATTATGCAGTCATTATTGCTAGAACTACAAGAATTATACTTATTACTTTTATCATTATCAGTATAACATGCATTATTACCAATATTATGCAGTTACTATCGCTAGAACTATAATAATTATACTTATTACTCCCAATATTATCAATATAACATGCATTATTACCCATATTATGCAGTTATTAACGCTAGAACTATATTAATTATACTTATTACTCCTAATATTATCAATACGTCATGCATTATTACCCAAGTTATACAGTTATTATCGCTAGAACAATAATAGTTATACTTATTACTTATATTATTATGAATATAACATGCATTATTACCCATATTATGCAGTTCTTATCGCTAGAACTACAATAATTATACTTATTACTCCCACTATTATCAATATAACATGTATTATTACCCATATTATGCAGTTATTATCGCTAGAACTACAATAATTATACTTATTACTCCCAATATTATCAATATAACATGCATTAGTACCCATATTATGCAGTTATTATTGCTAGAACTACAATAATTATACTTATTACTTTTATTATTATCAGTATAACATGCATTATTACCCCTATTATGCAGTTATAATCGCTAGAACTACAATAATTATACTTATTACTTTTATTATTATCAATATAACATGTATTATTACCCATATTATGCAGTTATTATCGCTAGAACTACAATAATTATACTTATTACTCCCAGTGTTATCAATATAACATGCATTATTACCCATATTATGCAGTTATTATCGCTAGAACAACAATAATTATACTTATTACTCCCAATATTATCAATATAACATGCATTATTACCCATATTATGCAGTTATTATCGCTAGAACTACAATAATTATACTTATTACTCCCAGTGTTATCAATATGACATGCATTATTACTCATATTATGCTGTTATTATCGCTAGAACTACAATAATTATACTTATTACTCCCACTATTATCAATATAACATGCATTATTACCTATATTATGCAGCTATTATCGCTGGAACTACAATAATTATACTTATTACTCCCAGTGTCATCAATATAACATGCATTATTACCCATATTATGCAGTTATTATTGCTAGAACTACAATAATTATACTTATTACTCCCAATATTATCAATATAACATGCATTATTACCCATATTATGCAGTTAATATCGCCAGAACTATAATAGTTATACTCATTACTTATATTATTATGAGTATAACATGCACTATGACCCATATTATACTGTTATTATCGTCAAAACTACAATGATTATACTTATTACTCCGAATATTATCAATATGACATGCATTATTACTCATATTATGCTGTTATTATCGCTAGAACTACAATAATTATACTTATTACTCCCACTATTATCAATAAAACATGCATTATTACCTATATTATGCAGTTATTATCGCTAGAACTACAATAATTATACTTATTACTCCCAATATTATCAATATAACATGCATTATTAGCAATATTATGCAGTTATTATCGCTAGAACTACAGTAATTATACTTATTACTTTTATTATTATCAATATAACAAGCATTATTACCCATATTATGCAGTTATTATCGCTAGAACTACAATAATTATACTTATTACTCCCAGTGTCATCAATATAACATGCATTATTACCCATATTATGCAGTTATTATTGCTAGAACTACAATAATTATACTTATTACTCCCAATATTATCAATATAACATGCATTATTACCCATATTATGCAGTTAATATCGCCAGAACTATAATAGTTATACTCATTACTTATATTATTATGAGTATAACATGCACTATGACCCATATTATACTGTTATTATCGTCAAAACTACAATGATTATACTTATTACTCCGAATATTATCAATATGACATGCATTATTACTCATATTATGCTGTTATTATCGCTAGAACTACAATAATTATACTTATTACTCCCACTATTATCAATAAAACATGCATTATTACCTATATTATGCAGTTATTATCGCTAGAACTACAATAATTATACTTATTACTCCCAATATTATCAATATAACATGCATTATTACCCATATTATGCAGTTATTATCGCTAGAACTACAGTAATTATACTTATTACTTTTATTCTTATCAATATAACATGCATTATTATCCATATTATGCAGTTATTATCGCTAGAACTACAATAATTATACTTATTACTCCCAATATTATCAATATAACATGCATTATTACCCATATTATGCAGTTAATATCGCTAGAACTACAGTAATTATACTTATTACTTTTATTATTATCAATATAACATGCATTATTACCCATATTATGCAGTTATTATCGCTAGAACTACAATAATTATACTTATTACTCCCAGTGCTATCCATATAACATGCATTATTACCCATATTATGCAGTTATTATCGCTGGAATTACAATAATTGTACTTACTACTCCCAGTGTTATCAATATAACATGCATTATTACCCAAGTTATACAGTTATTATCGCTAGAACTATAATAGTTATACTTATTACTTATATTATTATGAGGATAACATGCATTATTACCCATATTATGCAGTTATTATCGCTAGGACTACAATAATTATACTTATTACTTTGATTCTTATCAATATAACATACATTATTACCCATATTATGCAGTTATTATCGCTAGAACTGCAATAATTATACTTATTACTTTTATTATTATCAGTATAACATGCATTATTACCCCTATTATGCAGTTACTATCGCTAGAACTATAATAATTATACTTATTACTCCCAATATTATCAATATATCATGCATTATTACAACTATTATGCAGTTACTATCGCTAGAACTATAATAATTATACTTATTACTCCCAATATTATCAATATGTCATGCATTATTACCCATATTATGCAGTTATTATCGCTAGAAATATAATAATTATACTTATTACTCCTAATATTATCAATATGTCATGCATTATTACCCAAGTTATACAGTTATTATCGCTAGAACTATAATAGTTATACTTATTACTTATATTATTATGAGTATAACATGCATTATTACCCCTATTATGCAGTTATTATCGCTAGAACTAGAATAATTATACATATTACTCACAATATTATCGATATAACATGCTCTATTACCCATATTATGCAGTTATTATCGCTAGAACTACAATAATTATACTTATTACTCCCAGTGTTATCAATATAACATGCATTATTACCCATATTATGCAATTATTATCGCTAGGACTACAATAATTATACTGATTGCTTTTATTCTTATCAATATAACATGCATCGTTACCCATATTATGCAGTTATTATCGCTAGAACTACAATAATTATACTTATTACTCCCACTATTATCAATATAACATGCATTATTACCCATATTATGCAGTTATTGTCGCTAGAACTACAATAATTATACTTACTACTCCCAATATTATCAATATAACATGCATTATTACCCATATTATGCAGTTATTATCGCTAGGACTACAATAATTATACTTATTACTTTTATTCTTATCAATATAACATGCATTATTAACCATATTATGCAGTTATTATCGCTAGAACTACAATAATTATACTTATTACTCCCAATATTATCAATATAACATGCATTATTACCCATATTGTGCAGTTACTATCGCTAGAACTATAATAACTATACTTATTACTCCCAATATTATCAATATGTCATGCATTATTACCCAAGTTATACAGTTATAATCGCTAGAACTATACTAGTTATACTTATTACTTATATAATTATGAGTATAACATGCATTATTACCCCTATTATGCAGTTATTATCGCTAGAACTACCATAATTATACTTATTACTCCCACTATTATCGTTATAACATGCATTATTACACATATTATGCAGTTATTATCCCTAGAACTACAATAATTATACTTATTACTTTTATTATTATCAGTATAACATGCATTAGTACCCCTATTATGCAGTTATTGTCGCTAGAACTACAATAATTATACTTATTACTCCCACTATTATCAATAAAACATGCATTATTACCTATATTATGCAGTTATTATCGCTAGAACTACAATAATTATACTTATTACTCCCAATATTATCAATATAACATGCATTATTACCCATATTATGCAGTTATTATCGCTAGAACTACAGTAATTATACTTATTACTTTTATTCTTATCAATATAACATGCATTATTATCCATATTATGCAGTTATTATCGCTAGAACTACAATAATTATACTTATTACTCCCAATATTATCAATATAACATGCATTATTACCCATATTATGCAGTTAATATCGCTAGAACTACAGTAATTATACTTATTACTTTTATTATTATCAATATAACATGCATTATTACCCATATTATGCAGTTATTATCGCTAGAACTACAATAATTATACTTATTACTCCCAGTGCTATCCATATAACATGCATTATTACCCATATTATGCAGTTATTATCGCTGGAATTACAATAATTGTACTTACTACTCCCAGTGTTATCAATATAACATGCATTATTACCCAAGTTATACAGTTATTATCGCTAGAACTATAATAGTTATACTTATTACTTATATTATTATGAGGATAACATGCATTATTACCCATATTATGCAGTTACTATCGCTAGGACTACAATAATTATACTTATTACTTTGATTCTTATCAATATAACATACATTATTACCCATATTATGCAGTTATTATCGCTAGAACTGCAATAATTATACTTATTACTTTTATTATTATCAGTATAACATGCATTATTACCCCTATTATGCAGTTACTATCGCTAGAACTATAATAATTATACTTATTACTCCCAATATTATCAATATATCATGCATTATTACAACTATTATGCAGTTACTATCGCTAGAACTATAATAATTATACTTATTACTCCCAATATTATCAATATGTCATGCATTATTACCCATATTATGCAGTTATTATCGCTAGAAATATAATAATTATACTTATTACTCCTAATATTATCAATATGTCATGCATTATTACCCAAGTTATACAGTTATTATCGCTAGAACTATAATAGTTATACTTATTACTTATATTATTATGAGTATAACATGCATTATTACCCCTATTATGCAGTTATTATCGCTAGAACTACAATAATTCTACTTATTACTCCCACTATTATCAATATAACATGCATTATTACAAATATTATGCAGTTATTATCGCTAGAACTAGAATAATTATACATATTACTCACAATATTATCGATATAACATGCTCTATTACCCATATTATGCAGTTATTATCGCTAGAACTACAATAATTATACTTATTACTCCCAGTGTTATCAATATAACATGCATTATTACCCATATTATGCAATTATTATCGCTAGGACTACAATAATTATACTGATTGCTTTTATTCTTATCAATATAACATGCATCATTACCCATATTATGCAGTTATTATCGCTAGAACTACAATAATTATACTTATTACTCCCACTATTATCAATATAACATGCATTATTACCCATATTATGCAGTTATTGTCGCTAGAACTACAATAATTATACTTACTACTCCCAATATTATCAATATAACATGCATTATTACCCATATTATGCAGTTATTATCGCTAGGACTACAATAATTATACTTATTACTTTTATTCTTATCAATATAACATGCATTATTAACCATATTATGCAGTTATTATCGCTAGAACTACAATAATTATACTTATTACTCCCAATATTATCAATATAACATGCATTATTACCCATATTGTGCAGTTACTATCGCTAGAACTATAATAATTATACTTATTACTCCCAATATTATCAATATGTCATGCATTATTACCCAAGTTATACAGTTATAATCGCTAGAACTATACTAGTTATACTTATTACTTATATAATTATGAGTATAACATGCATTATTACCCCTATTATGCAGTTATTATCGCTAGAACTACCATAATTATACTTATTACTCCCACTATTATCGTTATAACATGCATTATTACACATATTATGCAGTTATTATCCCTAGAACTACAATAATTATACTTATTACTTTTATTATTATCAGTATAACATGCATTAGTACCCCTATTATGCAGTTATTGTCGCTAGAACTACAATAATTATAGTTATTACTCCCAATATTATCAATATAACATGCATTATTACCCATATTATGCAGTTATTATCGCTAGGACTACAATAATTATACTTATTACTTTTATTCTTATCAATATGACATGCATTATTACCCATATTATGCAGTTATTATCGCTAGAAGTACAATAATTACACTTATTACTCCCAATATTATCAATATAACATGCATTATTACCCATATTATGCAGTTATTATCGCTAGAACTACAGTAATTATACTTATTACTTTTATTATTATCAATATAACATGCATTATTACCCATATTATGCAGTCATTATCGCTAGAACTACAATAATTATACTTATTACTCCCAGTGTTATCAATATAACATGCATTATTACCCATATTATGCAGTTATTATCGCTAGGACCACAATAATTATACTTATTACTTTTATTCTTATCAATATAACATGCATTATTACCCATATTATGCAGTTATTATTGCTAGAACTATAATAATTATACTTATTACTCCCACGATTATCAATATAACATGCATCATAACCCATATTATACAGTTATTATCGCTAGAACTACAGTAATTATACTTATTACTTTTATTATTATCAATATAACGTGCATTATTACCCCTATTATGCAGTTATTATCGCTAGAACTACAGTAATTATACTTATTACTTTTATTATTATCAATATAACATGCATTATTACCCCTATTATGCAGTTATTATCGCTAGAACTACAATAATTATACTTATTACTCCCACTATTATCAATATAACATGCATTATTACACATATTATGCATTTATTATCGCTAGGACTACAATAATTATACTTATTACTTTTATTCTTATCAATATAACATGCATTGTTACCCATATTATGCAGTTATTATCGCTAGAACTACAATAATTATACTTATTACTTTTATTATTATCAGTATAACATGCATTATTACCCCTATTTTGCAGTTACTATCGCTAGAACTATAATAATTATACTTATTACTCACAATATTATCAATATATCATGCATTATTAACACTATTATGCAGTTACTATCGCTAGAACTATAATAATTATACTTATTACTCCCAATATTATCAATATGTCATGCATTATTACCCAAGTTATACAGTTATAATCGCTAGAACTATAATAGTTATACTTATTACTTATATTATTATGAGTATAACATGCATTATTACACCTATTATGCAGTTATTATCGCTAGAACTACAATAATTATACTTATTACTCCCACTATTATCGTTATAACATGCATTATTACACATATTATGCAGTTATTATCCCTGGAACTACAATAATTATACTTATTACTTTTATTATTATCAGTATAACATGCATTATTACCCCTATTATGCAGTTATTGTCGCTAGAACTACAATAATTATACTTATTACTCCCAATGTTATCAATATAACATGCATTATTACCCATATTATGCAGTTATTATCGCTAGGACTACAATAATTATACTTATTACTTTTATTCTTATCAATATAACATGCATTATTACCCATATTATGCAGTTATTATCGCTAGAACTACAATAATTATACTTATTACTCCCAATATTATCAATATAACATGCATTATTACCCATATTATGCAGTTATTATCGCTAGAACTACAGTAATTATACTTATTACTTTTATTGTTATCAATATAACATGCATTATTACCCATATTATGCAGTTATTATCGCTAGAACTACAATGATTATACTTATTACTCCCAATATTATCAATATAACATGCATTATTACCCATATTATGCAGTTATTATCGCTATAACTACAGTAATTATACTTATTACTTTTATTGTTATCAATATAACATGCATTATTACCCATATTATGCAGTTATTATTGCTAGAACTATAATAATTATACTTATTACTCCCACGATTATCACTATAACATGCATCATTACCCATATTATGCAGTTCATATCGCCAGAACTATAATAGTTATACTTATTACTTATATTTTTATGAGTATAACATGCACTATTACCCATATTATACTGTTATTATCGTCAGAACTATAGTAAATATACTTATTACTCCCAATATTATCAATATAACATGCATTATTACCCATATTATGCAGTTATTATCGCTAGAACTACAATAATTATACTTATTACTCCCAATATTATCAATATAACATGCATTATTACCCATATTATGCAGTTAATATCGCCAGAACTATAATAGTTATACTCATTACTTATATTATTATGAGTATAACATGCACTATTACCCATATTATACTGTTATTATCGTCAGAACTACAATGATTATACTTATTACTCTGAATATTATCAATATAACATGTATTATTACCCATATTATGCAGTTATTATCGCTAGGACTACAATAATTATACTTATTACTTTTATTATTATCAATATAACATGCATTATTACCCATATTATGCAGTTATTAACGCTAGAACTACAATAATTATACTTATTACTCCCAGTGTTATCAATATAACATGCATTATTACCCATATTATGCAGTTATTATCGCTAGGACCACAATAATTATACTTATTACTCCCACTATTATCAATATAACATGCATTATTACCCATATTATGCATTTATTATCGCTAGAACTAGAATAATTATACTTATTACTCACAATATTATCGATATAACATGCATTATTACACATATTATGCAGTTATTATCGCTAGAACTACAATAATTATACTTACTACTTTTATTATTATCAATATAACATGCATTATTACCCCTATTATGCAGTTATTATCGCTCGAACTACAATAATCATACTTATTACTCCCACTATTATCAATATAACATGCATTATTACCCATATTATGCAATTATTATCGCTAGAACTAGAATAATTATACTTATTACTTTTATTGTTATCAATATAACATGCATTATTACCCATATTATGCAGTTATTATCGCTAGAACTACAATAATTATACTTATTACTTTTATTATTATCAGTATAACATGCATTATTACCCCTATTTTGCAGTTACTATCGCTAGAACTATAATAATTATACTTATTACTCACAATATTATCAATATATCATGCATTATTACAACTATTATGCAGTTACTATCGCTAGAACTATAATAATTATACTTATTACTCCCAATATTATCAATATGTCATGCATTATTACCCAAGTTATACAGTTATTATCGCTAGAACTATAATAGTTATACTTATTACTTATATTATTATGAGTATAACATGCATTATTACCCCTATTATGCAGTTATTATCGCTAGAACTACAATAATTATACTTATTACTCCCACTATTATCGTTATAACATGCATTATTACACATATTATGCAGTTATTATCCCTAGAACTACAATAATTATACTTATTACTTTTATTATTATCAGTATAACATGCATTATTACCCCTATTATGCAGTTATTGTCGCTAGAACTACAATAATTATACTTATTACTCCCAATGTTATCAATATAACATGCATTATTACCCATATTATGCAGTTATTATCGCTAGGACTACAATAATTATACCTATTACTTTTATTCTTATCAATATAACATGCATTATTACCCATATTATGCAGTTATTATCGCTAGAACTACAATAATTATACTTATTACTCCCAATATTATCAATATAACATGCATTATTACCCATATTATGCAGTTATTATCGCTAGAACTACAGTAATTATACTTATTACTTTTATTGTTATATAACATGCATTATTACCCATATTATGCAGTTATTATCGCTAGAACTACAATAATTATACTTATTACTCCCAATATTATCAATATAACATGCATTATTACCCATATTATGCAGTTATTATCGCTAGAACTACAGTAATTATACTTATTACTTTTATTGTTATCAATATAACATGCATTATTACCCATATTATGCAGTTATTATCCCTAGAACTACAATAATTATACTTATTACTTTTATTATTATCAGTATAACATGCATTATTACCCATATTATGCAGTTATTATCGCTAGAAACTACAATAATTATACTTATTACTCCCAATATTATCAATATAACATGCATTATTACCCATATTATATGCAGTATTATCGCTAGAGACTGCAATAATTATACTTTATTACTTTTATTCTTATCAATATAACATGCATTATTACCCATATTATGCAGTTATTATCGCTAGAAGTACAATAATTATACTTATTACTCCCAATATTATCAATATAACATGCATTATTACCCATATTATGCAGTTATTATCGCTAGAACTACAGTAATTATACTTATTACTTTTATTATTATCAATATAACGTGCACTATTACCCCTATTATGCAGTTATTATCGCTAGAACTACAGTAATTATACGTATTACTTTTATTATTATCAATATAACGTGCATTATTACCCCTATTATGCAGTTATTATCGCTAGAACTACAGTAATTATACTTATTACTTTTATTATTATCAATATAACATGCATTATTACCCCCATTATGCAGTTATTATCGCTAGAACTACAATAATTATACTTATTACTCCCACTATTATCAATATAACATGCATTATTACCCATATTATGCAGTTATTATCGCTAGAACTACAATAATTATACTTATAACTCCCAGTGTTATCAATATAACATGCATTATTACCCATATTATGCAGTTATTATCGCTAGGACTACAATAATTATACTTATTACTTTTATTCTTATCAATATAACATGCATCATTACCCATATTATGCAGTTACTATCGCTAGAACTATAATAATTATACTTATTACTCACAATATTATCAATATATCATGCATTATTACAACTATTATGCAGTTACTATCGCTAGAACTATAATAATTATACTTATTACTCCCAATATTATCAATATGTCATGCATTATTACCCCAGTTATACAGTTATAATCGCTAGAACTATACTAGTTATACTTATTACTTATATTATTATGAGTATAACATGCATTATTACACCTACTATGCAGTTATTATCGCTAGAACTACAATAATTATACTTATTACTCCCACTATTATCGTTATAACATGCATTATTACACATATTTTGCAGTTATTATCCCTGGAACTACAATAATTATACTTATTACTTTTATTATTATCAGTATAACATGCATTATTACCCCTATTATGCAGTTATTGTCGCTAGAACTACAATAATTATACTTATTACTCCCAATGTTATCAATATAACATGCATTATTACCCATATTATGCAGTTATTATCGCTAGGACTACAATAATTATACTTATTACTTTTATTCTTATCAATATAACATGCATTATTACCCATATTATGCAGTTATTATCGCTAGAACTACAATAATTATACTTATTACTCCCAATATTATCAATATAACATGCATTATTACCCATATTATGCAGTTATTATCGCTAGAACTACAGTAATTATACTTATTACTTTTATTGTTATCAATATAACATGCATTATTACCCATATTATGCAGTTATTATCGCTAGAACTACAATGATTATACTTATTACTCCCAATATTATCAATATAACATGCATTATTACCCATATTATGCAGTTATTATCGCTAGAACTACAGTAATTATACTTATTACTTTTATTGTTATCAATATAACATGCATTATTACCCATATTATGCAGTTATTATTGCTAGAACTATAATAATTATACTTATTACTCCCACGATTATCACTATAACATGCATCATTACCCATATTATGCAGTTCATATCGCCAGAACTATAATAGTTATACTCATTACTTATATTATTATGAGTATAACATGCACTATTACCCATATTATACTGTTATTATCGTCAGAACTACAATGATTATACTTATTACTCTGAATATTATCAATATAACATGTATTATTACCCATATTATGCAGTTATTATCGCTAGGACTACAATAATTATACTTATTACTTTTATTATTATCAATATAACATGCATTATTACCCATATTATGCAGTTATTAACGCTAGAACTACAATAATTATACTTATTACTCCCAGTGTTATCAATATAACATGCATTATTACCCATATTATGCAGTTATTATCGCTAGGACCACAATAATTATACTTATTACTCCCACTATTATCAATATAACATGCATTATTACCCATATTATGCATTTATTATCGCTAGAACTAGAATAATTATACTTATTACTCACAATATTATCGATATAACATGCATTATTACACATATTATGCAGTTATTATCGCTAGAACTACAATAATTATACTTACTACTTTTATTATTATCAATATAACATGCATTATTACCCCTATTATGCAGTTATTATCGCTCGAACTACAATAATCATACTTATTACTCCCACTATTATCAATATAACATGCATTATTACCCATATTATGCAATTATTATCGCTAGAACTAGAATAATTATACTTATTACTTTTATTGTTATCAATATAACATGCATTATTACCCATATTATGCAGTTATTATCGCTAGAACTACAATAATTATACTTATTACTTTTATTATTATCAGTATAACATGCATTATTACCCCTATTTTGCAGTTACTATCGCTAGAACTATAATAATTATACTTATTACTCACAATATTATCAATATATCATGCATTATTACAACTATTATGCAGTTACTATCGCTAGAACTATAATAATTATACTTATTACTCCCAATATTATCAATATGTCATGCATTATTACCCAAGTTATACAGTTATTATCGCTAGAACTATAATAGTTATACTTATTACTTATATTATTATGAGTATAACATGCATTATTACCCCTATTATGCAGTTATTATCGCTAGAACTACAATAATTATACTTATTACTCCCACTATTATCGTTATAACATGCATTATTACACATATTATGCAGTTATTATCCCTAGAACTACAATAATTATACTTATTACTTTTATTATTATCAGTATAACATGCATTATTACCCCTATTATGCAGTTATTGTCGCTAGAACTACAATAATTATACTTATTACTCCCAATGTTATCAATATAACATGCATTATTACCCATATTATGCAGTTATTATCGCTAGGACTACAATAATTATACCTATTACTTTTATTCTTATCAATATAACATGCATTATTACCCATATTATGCAGTTATTATCGCTAGAACTACAATAATTATACTTATTACTCCCAATATTATCAATATAACATGCATTATTACCCATATTATGCAGTTATTATCGCTAGAACTACAGTAATTATACTTATTACTTTTATTGTTATCAATATAACATGCATTATTACCCATATTATGCAGTTATTATCGCTAGAACTACAATAATTATACTTATTACTCCCAATATTATCAATATAACATGCATTATTACCCATATTATGCAGTTATTATCGCTAGAACTACAGTAATTATACTTATTACTTTTATTGTTATCAATATAACATGCATTATTACCCATATTATGCAGTTATTATCCCTAGAACTACAATAATTATACTTATTACTTTTATTATTATCAGTATAACATGCATTATTACCCATATTATGCAGTTATTATCGCTAGAACTACAATAATTATACTTATTACTCCCAATATTATCAATATAACATGCATTATTACCCATATTATGCAGTTATTATCGCTAGGACTGCAATAATTATACTTATTACTTTTATTCTTATCAATATAACATGCATTATTACCCATATTATGCAGTTATTATCGCTAGAAGTACAATAATTATACTTATTACTCCCAGTATTATCAATATAACATGCATTATTACCCATATTATGCAGTTATTATCGCTAGAACTACAGTAATTATACTTATTACTTTTATTATTATCAATATAACGTGCATTATTACCCCTATTATGCAGTTATTATCGCTAGAACTACAGTAATTATACGTATTACTTTTATTATTATCAATATAACGTGCATTATTACCCCTATTATGCAGTTATTATCGCTAGAACTACAGTAATTATACTTATTACTTTTATTATTATCAATATAACATGCATTATTACCCCCATTATGCAGTTATTATCGCTAGAACTACAATAATTATACTTATTACTCCCACTATTATCAATATAACATGCATTATTACCCATATTATGCAGTTATTATCGCTAGAACTACAATAATTATACTTATAACTCCCAGTGTTATCAATATAACATGCATTATTACCCATATTATGCAGTTATTATCGCTAGGACTACAATAATTATACTTATTACTTTTATTCTTATCAATATAACATGCATCATTACCCATATTATGCAGTTACTATCGCTAGAACTATAATAATTATACTTATTACTCACAATATTATCAATATATCATGCATTATTACAACTATTATGCAGTTACTATCGCTAGAACTATAATAATTATACTTATTACTCCCAATATTATCAATATGTCATGCATTATTACCCCAGTTATACAGTTATAATCGCTAGAACTATACTAGTTATACTTATTACTTATATTATTATGAGTATAACATGCATTATTACCCCAATTATGCAGTTATTATCGCTAGAACTACAATAATTATACTTATTACTCCCAGTGTTATCAATATAACATGCATTATTACCCATATTATGCAGTTATTATCGCTAGGACCACAATAATTATACTTATTACTTTTATTCTTATCAATATAACATGCATTATTACCCATATTATGCAGTTATTATCGCTAGAACTACAATAATTATACTTATTACTCCCAATATTGTCAATATAACATGCATTATTACCCATATTATGCAGTCATTATCGCTAGAACTACAGTAATTATACTTATATCTATTATTCTTATCAATATAACATGCATTATTACCCATATTATGCAGTTATTATTGCTAGAACTATAATAATTATACTTATTACTCCCACGATTATCAATATAACATGCATTATTACCCATATTATGCAGTTATTATCGCTAGAACTACAATAATTATACTTATTACTCCCAATATTATCAATATAACATGCATTATTACCCATATTATGCAGTTATTATCGCTAGAACTAGAATAATTATACTTATTACTTTTATTATTATCAGTATAACATGCATTATTACCCATATTGTGCAGTTATTATCGCCAGAACTACAATAATTATACTTATTGCTTTTATTATTATCAGTATAACATGCATTATTACCCCTATTATGCAGTTACTATCGCTAGAACAATAATAATTATACTTATTACTCCCAATATTATCAATATAACATGAATTAGTACCCATATTATGCTGTTATTATCGTCAGAACTATAATAAATTTACTTATTACTCCCAATATTATTAATGTAACATGCATTATTACCCCTATTATGCAGTTATTATCGCTAGAACTACAATAATTATACTTATTACTCCCACTATTATCAATATAACATGCATTATTACCCATACTATGCAGTTATTATCGCTAGAACTAGAATAATTATACTTATTACTCACAATATTATTGATATAACATGCATTATTACACATATTATGCAGATATTATCGCTAGAACTACAGTAATTATACTTATTACTTTTATTATTATCAATATAACGTGCATTATTACCCCTATTATGCAGTTATTATCGCTAGAACTACAGTAATTATACTTATTACTTTTATTATTATCAATATAACATGCATTATTACCCCTATTATGCAGTTATTATCGCTAGAACTACAATAATTATACCTATTACTCCCACTATTATCAATATAACATGCATTATTACCCATACTATGCAGTTATTATCGCTAGAACTAGAATAATTATACTTATTACTCACAATATTATCGATATAACATGCATTATTACACATATTAAGCAGTTATTATCGCTAGAACTACAATAATTATACTTATTACTTTTATTATTACAAGTACAACATGCATTATTACCCCTATTATGCAGTTATTGTCGCTAGAACTACAATAATTATACTTATTACTCCCAATATTATCAATATAACATTCATTATTACCCATATTATGCAGTTATTAGCTCTAGAACTACAACAATTATACTTGTTACTTTTATTATTATCAATATGTCATGCATTATTACGAATATTATGCAGTTATTAACGCTAGAACTATAATAATTATACTTATTACTCCTAATATTATCAATATGTCAAGCATTATTTCCCCTATTATGCAGTTATTATCGCTAGAACTACAATAATTATACTTATTACTCCCACTATTATCAATATAACATGCATTATTACCCATATTATGCAGTTAATATCGCCAGAACTATAATAGTTATACCCATTACTTATATTATTATGAGTATAACATGCACTATTACCCATATTATACTGTTATTATCGTCAGAACTACAATGATTATACTTACTACTCTGAATATTATCAATATAACATGTATTATTACCCACATTATGCAGTTATTATCGCTAGGACTACAATAATTATACTTATTACTAACAGTGTTATTAATATAACATGCATTATTACCCATATTATGCATTTATTGTCGCTAGGACTACAATAATTATACTTATTACTCCCAATATTATCAATATAACATGCATTATTACCCATATTATGCGGTTATTATCGCTAGGACTACAATAATTATACTTATTACTCCCAATATTGTCAATATAACATGCATTATTACCCATATTATGCAGTCATTATCGCTAGAACTACAGTAATTATACTTATTACTTTTATTATTATCAATATAACATGCATTATTACCCCTATTATGCAGTTATTATCGCTAGAACTACAATAATTATACCTATTACTCCCACTATTATCAATATAACATGCATTATTACCCATACTATGCAGTTATTATCGCTAGAACTAGAATAATTATACTTATTACTCACAATATTATCGATATAACATGCATTATTACACATATTATGCAGTTATTATCGCTAGAACTATGATAATTATACTTATTACTCCTAATATTATAAATATTTCAAGCATTACTTCCCCTATTATGCAGTTATTATCGCTAGAACTACAATAATTATACTTATTACTCCCACTATTATCAATATAACATGCATTATTACCCATATTATGCAGTTCATATCGCCAGAACTATAATAGTTATACTTATTACTTATATTACTATGAGTATAACATGCACTATTACCCATATTATACTGTTATTATCGTCAGAACTATAGTAAATATACTTATTACTCCCAATATTATCAATATAACATGCGTTATTACCCATATTATGCAGTTATTATCGCTAGAACTACAATAATTATACTTATTACTCCCAATATTATCAATATAACATGCACTATTACCCATATTATACTGTTATTATCGTCAGAACTACAATGATTATACTTACTACTCTGAATATTATCAATATAACATGTATTATTACCCACATTATGCAGTTATTATCGCTAGGACTACAATAATTATACTTATTACTAACAGTGTTATTAATATAACATGCATTATTACCCATATTATGCATTTATTACCGCTAGGACTACAATAATTATACTTATTACTTTTATTCTTATCAATATAACATGCATTATTACCCATATTATGCAGTTATTATCGCTAGAACTACAATAATTATACTTATTACTTTTATTATTATCAGTATAACATGCATTATTACCCCTATTTTGCAGTTACTATCGCTAGAACTATAATAATTATACTTATTACTCACAATATTATCAATATATCATGCATTATTAACACTATTATGCAGTTACTATCGCTAGAACTATAATAATTATACTTATTACTCCCAATATTATCAATATGTCATGCATTATTAAACATATTATGCAGTTACTATCGCTAGAAATATAATAATTATACTTATTACTCCTAATATTATCAATATGTCATGCATTATTACCCAAGTTATACAGTTATTATCGCTAGAACTATAATAGTTATACTTATTACTTATATTATTATGAGTATAACATGCGTTATTACCCCTATTATGCAGTTATTATCGCTAGAACTACAATAATTATACTTATTACTCCCTCTATTATCGATATAACATGCATTATTACCCATATTATGCAGTTATTATCGCTAGAACTACAATAATTATACTTATTACTCCCAGTGTTATCAATATAACATGCATTATTACCCATATTATGCAGTTATTATCGCTAGGACTACAATAATTATACTTATTACTTTTATTCTTATCAATATAACATGCATTATTACCCATATTATGCAGTTATTATCGCTAGAACTATAATAATTATACTTATTACTCACAATATTATCAATATATCATGCATTATTACAACTATTATGCAGTTACTATCGCTAGAACTACAATAATTATACTTATTACTCCCAATATTATCAATATAACATGCATTATTACCCATATTATGCAGTTATTATCGCTAGAACTATAATAATTATACTTATTACTCACAATATTATCAATATATCATGCATTATTACAACTATTATGCAGTTACTATCGCTAGAACTACAATAATTATACTTATTACTCCCAATATTATCAATATAACATGCATTATTACCCATATTATGCAGTTATTATCGCTAGAACTAGAATAATTATACATATTGCTTTTATTATTATCAGTATAACATGCATCATTACCCCTATTATGCAGTTACTATCGCTAGAACAATAATAATTATACTTATTACTCCCAATATTATCAATATAACATGAATTAGTACCCATATTATGCTGTTATTATCGTCAGAACTATAATAAATTTACTTATTACTCCCAATATTATTAATGTAACATGCATTATTACCCATATTATGCAGTTAATATCGTTAGAACTACAATAATTATACTTATTACTCCCAGTGTTATCAATATAACATGCATCATTACCCATATTATGCAGATATTATCGCTAGAACTACAGTAATTATACTTATTACTTTTATTATTATCAATATAACGTGCATTATTACCCCTATTATGCAGTTATTATCGCTAGAACTACAGTAATTATACTTATTACTTTTATTATTATCAATATAACATGCATTATTACCCCTATTATGCAGTTATTATCGCTAGAACTACAATAATTATACCTATTACTCCCACTATTATCAATATAACATGCATTATTACCCATACTATGCAGTTATTATCGCTAGAACTAGAATAATTATACTTATTACTCACAATATTATCGATATAACATGCATTATTACACATATTATGCAGTTATTATCGCTAGAACTACAATAATTATACTTATTACTTTTATTATTACCAGTACAACATGCATTATTACCCCTATTATGCAGTTATTGTCGCTAGAACTACAATAATTATACTTATTACTCCCAATATTATCAATATAACATTCATTATTACCCATATTATGCAGTTATTAGCTCTAGAACTACAACAATTATACTTATTACTTTTATTATTATCAATATGTCATGCATTATTACGAATATTATGCAGTTATTAACGCTAGAACTATAATAATTATACTTATTACTCCTAATATTATAAATATTTCAAGCATTATTTCCCCTATTATGCAGTTATTATCGCTAGAACTACAATAATTATACTTATTACTCCCACTATTATCAATATAACATGCATTATTACCCATATTATGCAGTTCATATCGCCAGAACTATAATAGTTATACTTATTACTTATATTACTATGAGTATAACATGCACTATTACCCATATTATACTGTTATTATCGTCAGAACTATAGTAAATATACTTATTACTCCCAATATTATCAATATAACATGCGTTATTAGCCATATTATGCAGTTATTATCGCTAGAACTACAATAATTATACTTATTACTCCCAATATTATCAATATAACATGCACTATTACCCATATTATACTGTTATTATCGTCAGAACTACAATGATTATACTTACTTCTCTGAATATTATCAATATAACATGTATTATTACCCACATTATGCAGTTATTATCGCTAGGACTACAATAATTATACTTATTACTAACAGTGTTATTAATATAACATGCATTATTACCCATATTATGCATTTATTACCGCTAGGACTACAATAATTATACTTATTACTTTTATTCTTATCAATATAACATGCATTATTACCCATATTATGCAGTTATTATCGCTAGAACTACAATAATTATACTTATTACTTTTATTATTATCAGTATAACATGCATTATTACCCCTATTTTGCAGTTACTATCGCTAGAACTATAATAATTATACTTATTACTCACAACATTATCAATATATCATGCATTATTAACACTATTATGCAGTTACTATCGCTAGAACTATAATAATTATACTTATTACTCCCAATATTATCAATATGTCATGCATTATTACCCAAGTTATACAGTTATTATCGCTAGAACTATAATAGTTATACTTATTACTTATATTATTATGAGTATAACATGCATTATTACCCCTATTATGCAGTTCTTATCGCTAGAACTACAATAGTTATACTTACTACTCCCAGTGTTACCAATATAACATGCATTATTTCCCATATTATGCAGTTATTATCGCTAGGGCTACAAAAATTATACTTATTTCTTTTATTATTATCAATATAACATGCATTATTACCCATATTATGCAGTTATTATCGCTAGAACTATAATAATTCTACCTATTACTGACACGATTATCAATATAAAATGCATCATTACCCATATTATGCAGTTATTATCGCTAGAACTACAATAATTATACTTATTACTCCCAATATTATCAATATAACATGCATTATTACCCATATTATGCAGTTATTATCGCTAGAAATATAATAGTTATACTTATTACTTATATTATTATGAGTATAACATGCATTATTTCCCCTATTATGCAGTTATTATCGCTAGAACTACAATAATTATACTTATTACTCCCACTATTATCAATATAACATGAATTAGTACCCATATTATACTGTTATTATCGTCAGAACTATAATAAATTTACTTATTACTCCCAATATTATTAATGTAACATGCATTATTACCCATATTATGCAGTTAATATCGCTAGAACTACAATAATTACACTTAATACTAACAGTGTTATCAATATAACATGCATTATTACCCATATTATGCAGTTATTATCGCTAGAAATATAATAGTTATACTTATTACTTATATTATTATGAGTATAACATGCATTATTTCCCCTATTATGCAGTTATTATCGCTAGAACTACAATAATTATACTTATTACTCCCTCTATTATCGATATAACATGCATTATTACCCATATTATGCAGTTATTATCGCTAGAACTACAATAATTATACTTATTACTCCCAGTGTTATCAATATAACATGCATTGTTACCCATATTATGCAGTTATTATCGCTAGGACTACAAAAATTATACTTATTACTTTTATTATTATCAATATAACGTGCATTATTACCCCTATTATGCAGTTATTATCGCTAGAACTGCAGTAATTATACTTATTACTTTTATTATTATCAATATAACATGCATTATTACCCCTATTATGCAGTTATTATCGCTAGAACTACAATAATTATACTTATTACTCCCACTATTATCAATATAACATGCATTATTACCCATATTATGCAGTTATTATCGCTAGAACTACAATAATTATACTTATAGCTCCCAGTGTTATCAATATAACATGCATTATTACCCATATTATGCAGTTATTATCGCTAGGACTACAATAATTATACTTATTACTTTTATTCTTATCAATATAACGTGCATCATTACCCATATTATGCAGTTATTATCGCTAGAACTACAATAATTATACTTATTACTCCCACTATTATCAATATAACATGCATTATTACCCATATTATGCAGTTATTATCGCTAGAACTACAATAATTATACTTATTACTCCCAATATTGTCAATATAACATGCATTATTACCCATATTATGCAGTCATTATCGCTAGAACTACAGTAATTATACTTATTACTTTTATTATTACCAGTACAACATGCATTATTACCCCTATTATGCAGTTATTGTCGCTAGAACTACAATAATTATACTTATTACTCCCAATATTATCAATATAACATGCATTATTACCCATATTATGCAGTTATTATCGCTAGAAATATAATAGTTATACTTATTACTTATATTATTATGAGTATAACATGCACTATTACCCATATTATACTGTTATTATCGTCAGAACTATAGTACATATACTTATTACTCCCAATATTATCAATATAACATGCATTATTACCCATATTATGCAGTTATTATCGCTAGAACTACAATAATTATACTTATTACTCCCAATATTATCAATATAACATGCATTATTACCCATATTATGCAGTTAATATCGCCAGAACTATAATAGTTATACCCATTACTTATATTATTATGAGTATAACATGCACTATTACCCATATTATACTGTTATTATCGTCAGAACTATAGTAAATATACTTATTACTCCCAATATTATCAATATAACATGCGTTATTACCCATATTATGCAGTTATTATCGCTAGAACTACAATAATTATACTTATTACTCCCAATATTATCAATATAACATGCACTATTACCTATATTATACTGTTATTATCGTCAGAACTACAATGATTATACTTACTACTCTGAATATTATCAATATAACATGTATTATTACCCACATTATGCAGTTATTATCGCTAGGACTACAATAATTATACTTATTACTAACAGTGTTATTAATATAACATGCATTATTACCCATATTATGCATTTATTACCGCTAGGACTACAATAATTATACTTATTACTTTTATTCTTATCAATATAACATGCATTATTACCCATATTATGCAGTTATTATCGCTAGAACTACAATAATTATACTTATTACTTTTATTATTATCAATATAACATGCATTATTACCCCTATTTTGCAGTTACTATCGCTAGAACTATAATAATTATACTTATTACTCACAATATTATCAATATATCATGCATTATTAACACTATTATGCAGTTACTATCGCTAGAACTATAATAATTATACTTATTACTCCCAATATTATCAATATGTCATGCATTATTACCCAAGTTATACAGTTATTATCGCTAGAACTATAATAGTTATACTTATTACTTATATTATTATGAGTATAACATGCATTATTACCCCTATTATGCAGTTCTTATCGCTAGAACTACAATAGTTATACTTATTACTCCCAGTGTTACCAATATAATATGCATTATTACCCATATTATGCAGTTATTATCGCTAGGGCTACAAAAATTATACTTATTTCTTTTATTATTATCAATATAACATGCATTATTACCCATATTATGCAGTTATTATCGCTAGAACTATAATAATTCTACCTATTACTGACACGATTATCAATATAAAATGCATCATTACCCATATTATGCAGTTATTATCGCTAGAACTACAATAATTATACTTATTACTCCCAATATTATCAATATAACATGCATTATTACCCATATTATGCAGTTATTATCGCTAGAAATATAATAGTTATACTTATTACTTATATTATTATGAGTATAACATGCATTATTTCCCCTATTATGCAGTTATTATCGCTAGAACTACAATAATTATACTTATTACTCCCACTATTATCAATATAACATGAATTAGTACCCATATTATACTGTTATTATCGTCAGAACTATAATAAATTTACTTATTACTCCCAATATTATTAATGTAACATGCATTATTACCCATATTATGCAGTTAATATCGCTAGAACTACAATAATTACACTTATTACTAACAGTGTTATCAATATAACATGCATTATTACCCATATTATGCAGTTATTATCGCTAGAAATATAATAGTTATACTTATTACTTATATTATTATGAGTATAACATGCATTATTTCCCCTATTATGCAGTTATTATCGCTAGAACTACAATAATTATACTTATTACTCCCTCTATTATCGATATAACATGCATTATTACCCATATTATGCAGTTATTATCGCTAGAACTACAATAATTATACTTATTACTCCCAGTGTTATCAATATAACATGCATTATTACCCATATTATGCAGTTATTATCGCTAGGACTACAAAAATTATACTTATTACTTTTATTATTATTGTAGCGGATTTAACGCTCGTTTAAAATAAACGATTTGAACGAACAACGTGTAACGCGAGCGTAGGCGCGAGCGAGAAGTTAAATGTTTATCGCCCGCGAAAACGGTTGGAGGTGATCGGCGACGGTTGGGACACGGTGCGTTCCGCCGACCTCCAAGTAACAACACCGACACGCGCCAGAGTCGACACTCCAACCGACGATTTCGAAAAATCGCCGCGAACCTTCGATACGCGAAAACATAAAAGGACGCGCTCGCGAGTCGGAGCTCCCTATTCCGTTTCGAGTCGACACGCGAGCGCACGTATCAACGCGAAATAAAAATCTCTTTTCGATTGCGAATAAAGAATCATTCTTTCATCTCCCTCGTCATATCCCCAAATTATCAATATAACGTGCATTATTACCCCTATTATGCAGTTATTATCGCTAGAACTGCAGTAATTATACTTATTACTTTTATTATTATCAATATAACATGCATTATTACCCCTATTATGCAGTTATTATCGCTAGAACTACAATAATTATACTTATTACTCCCACTATTATCAATATAACATGCATTATTACCCATATTATGCAGTTATTATCGCTAGAACTACAATAATTATACTTATAGCTCCCAGTGTTATCAATATAACATGCATTATTACCCATATTATGCAGTTATTATCGCTAGGACTACAATAATTATACTTATTACTTTTATTCTTATCAATATAACGTGCATCATTACCCATATTATGCAGTTATTATCGCTAGAACTACAATAATTATACTTATTACTCCCACTATTATCAATATAACATGCATTATTACCCATATTATGCAGTTATTATCGCTAGAACTACAATAATTATACTTATTACTCCCAATATTGTCAATATAACATGCATTATTACCCATATTATGCAGTCATTATCGCTAGAACTACAGTAATTATACTTATATCTTTTATTATTATCAATATAACATGCATTATTACCCCTATTATGCAGTTATTATCGCTAGAACTACAATAATTATACCTATTACTCCCACTATTATCAATATAACATGCATTATTACCCATACTATGCAGTTATTATCGCTAGAACTAGAATAATTATACTTATTACTCAGAATATTATCGATATAACATGCATTATTACACATATTATGCAGTTATTATCGCTAGAACTACAATAATTATACTTATTACTTTTATTATTACCAGTACAACATGCATTATTACCCCTATTATGCAGTTATTGTCGCTAGAACTACAATAATTATACTTATTACTCCCAATATTAACAATATAACATGCATTATTACCCATATTATGCAGTTATTATCGCTAGAAATATAATAGTTATACTTATTACTTATATTATTATGAGTATAACATGCACTATTACCCATATTATACTGTTATTATCGTCAGAACTATAGTACATATACTTATTACTCCCAATATTATCAATATAACATGCATTATTACCCATATTATGCAGTTATTATCGCTAGAACTACAATAATTATACTTATTACTCCCAATATTATCAATATAACATGCATTATTACCCATATTATGCAGTTAATATCGCCAGAACTATAATAGTTATACCCATTACTTATATTATTATGAGTATAACATGCACTATTACCCATATTATACTGTTATTATCGTCAGAACTACAATGATTATACTTACTACTCTGAATATTATCAATATAACATGTATTATTACCCACATTATGCAGTTATTATCGCTAGGACTACAATAATTATACTTATTACTAACAGTGTTATTAATATAACATGCATTATTACCCATATTATGCATTTATTATCGCTAGGACTACAATAATTATACTTATTACTTTTATTCTTATCAATATAACATGCATTATTACCCATATTATGCAGTTATTATCGCTAGAACTACAATAATTATACTTATTACTTTTATTATTATCAGTATAACATGCATTATTACCCCTATTTTGCAGTTACTATCGCTAGAACTATAATAATTACACTTATTACTCACAATATTATCAATATATCATGCATTATTAACACAATTATGCAGTTACTATCGCTAGAACTATAATAATTATACTTATTACTCCAAATATTATCAATATGTCATGCATTATTACCCAAGTTATACAGTTATTATCGCTAGAACTATAATAGTTATACTTATTACTTATATTATTATGAGTATAACATGCATTATTACCCCTATTATGCAGTTATTATCGCTAGAACTACAATAATTATACTTATTACTCCCACTATTATCGTTATAACATGCATTATTACACATATTATGCAGTTATTATCCCTAGAACTACAATAATTATACTTATTACTTTTATTATTATCAGTATAACATGCATTATTACCCCTATTATGCAGTTATTGTCGCTAGAACTACAATAATTATACTTATTACTCCCAATATTATCAATATAACATGCATTATTACCCATATTGTGCAGTTATTATCGCTAGGACTACAATAATTATACTTATTACTTTTATTCTTATCAATATAACATGCATTATTACCCATATTATGCAGTTATTATCGCTAGAACTACAATAATTATACTTATTACTCCCAGTGTTATCAATATAACATGCATTATTACCCAAGTTATACAGTTATTATCGCTAGAACGATAATAGTTATACTTATTACTTATATTATTATGAGTGTAACATGCATTATTACCCCTATTATGCAGTTCTTATCGCTAGAACTACAATAGTTATACTTATTACTCCCAGTGTTACCAATATAACATGCATTATTACCCATATTATGCAGTTATTATCGCTAGGACTACAAAAATTATACTTATTACTTTTATTATTATCAATATAACATGCATTATTACCCATATTATGCAGTTATTATTGCTAGAACTATAATAATTATACTTATTACTCCCACGATTATCAATATAACATGCATTATTACCCATATTATGCAGTTATTATCGCTAGAACTACAATAATTATACTTATTACTCCCAATATTATCAATATAACATGCATTATTACCCATATTATGCAGTTATTATCGCTAGAACTAGAATAATTATACTTATTGCTTTTATTATTATCAGTATAACATGCATCATTACCCCTATTATGCAGTTACTATCGCTAGAACAATAATAATTATACTTATTACTCCCAATATTATCAATATAACATGAATTAGTACCCATATTATGCTGTTATTATCGTCAGAACTATAATAAATTTACTTATTACTCCCAATATTATTAATGTAACATGCATTATTACCCATATTATGCAGTTAATATCGCTAGAACTACAATAATTATACTTATTACTCCCAATATTATCAATATAACATTCATTATTACCCATATTATGCAGTTATTAGCTCTAGAACTACAACAATTATACTTATTACTTTTATTATTATCAATATGTCATGCATTATTACGAATATTATGCAGTTATTAACGCTAGAACTATAATAATTATACTTATTACTCCTAATATTATCAATATGTCAAGCATTATTTCCCCTATTATGCAGTTATTATCGCTAGAACTACAATAATTATACTTATTACTCCCACTATTATCAATATAACATGCATTATTACCCATATTATGCAGTTAATATCGCCAGAACTATAATAGTTATACCCATTACTTATATTATTATGAGTATAACATGCACTATTACCCATATTATACTGTTATTATCGTCAGAACTCCAATGATTATACTTACTACTCTGAATATTATCAATATAACATGTATTATTACCCACATTATGCAGTTATTATCGCTAGGACTACAATAATTATACTTATTACTAACAGTGTTATTAATATAACATGCATTATTACCCATATTATGCATTTATTATCGCTAGGACTACAATAATTATACTTATTACTCCCACTATTATCAATATAACATGCATTATTACCCATACTATGCAGTTATTATCGCTAGAACTAGAATAATTATACTTATTACTCACAATATTATTGATATAACATGCATTATTACACATATTATGCAGTTATTATCGCTAGAACTACAATAATTATACTTATTACTTTTATTATTACCAGTACAACATGCATTATTACCCCTATTATGCAGTTATTGTCGCTAGAACTACAATAATTATACTTATTACTCCCAATATTATCAATATAACATTCATTATTACCCACATTATGCAGTTATTAGCTCTAGAACTACAACAATTATACTTATTACTTTTATTATTATCAATATGTCATGCATTATTACGAATATTATGCAGTTATTAACGCTAGAACTATAATAATTATACTTATTACTCCTAATATTATAAATATTTCAAGCATTATTTCCCCTATTATGCAGTTATTATCGCTAGAACTACAATAATTATACTTATTACTCCCACTACTATCAATATAACATGCATTATTACCCATATTATGCAGTTCATATCGCCAGAACTATAATAGTTATACTTATTACTTATATTACTATGAGTATAACATGCACTATTACCCATATTATACTGTTATTATCGTCAGAACTATAGTAAATATACTTATTACTCCCAATATTATCAATATAACATGCGTTATTACCCATATTATGCAGTTATTATCGCTAGAACTACAATAATTATACTTATTACTCCCAATATTATCAATATAACATGCACTATTACCCATGTTATACTGTTATTATCGTCAGAACTACAATGATTATACTTACTACTCTGAATATTATCAATATAACATGTATTATTACCCACATTATGCAGTTATTATCGCTAGGACTACAATAATTATACTTATTACTAACAGTGTTATTAATATAACATGCATTATTACCCATATTATGCATTTATTACCGCTAGGACTACAATAATTATACTTATTACTTTTATTCTTATCAATATAACATGCATTATTACCCATATTATGCAGTTATTATCGCTAGAACTACAATAATTATACTTATTACTCCCAATATTATCAATATAACATGCATTATTACCCATATTATGCAGTTATTATCGCTAGAAATATAATAATTATACTTATTACTCCCAGTGTTATCAATATAACATGCATTATTACCCATATTATGCAGTTATTATCGCTAGGACTACAATAATTATACTTATTACTTTTATTATTATCAATATAACGTGCATTATTACCCCTATTATGCAGTTATTATCGCTAGAACTACAGTAATTATACTTATTACTTTTATTATTATCAATATAACATGCATTATTACCCCTATTATGCAGTTATTATCGCTAGAACTACAATAATTATACTTATTACTCCCAATATTATCAATATAACATTTATTATTACCCACATTATGCAGTTATTAGCTCTAGAACTACAACAATTATACTTATTACTTTTATTATTATCAATATGTCATGCATTATTACGAATATTATGCAGTTATTAACGCTAGAACTATAATAATTATACTTATTACTCCTAATATTATAAATATTTCAAGCATTATTTCCCCTATTATGCAGTTATTATCGCTAGAACTACAATAATTATACTTATTACTCCCACTATTATCAATATAACATGCATTATTACCCATATTATGCAGTTCATATCGCCAGAACTATAATAGTTATACTTATTACTTATATTACTATGAGTATAACATGCACTATTACCCATATTATACTGTTATTATCGTCAGAACTATAGTAAATATACTTATTACTCCCAATATTATCAATATAACATGCGTTATTACCCATATTATGCAGTTATTATCGCTAGAACTACAATAATTATACTTATTACTCCCAGTGTTATCAATATAACATGCATTATTACCCATATTATGCAGTTATTATCGGTAGGACTGCAATAATTATACTTATTACTTTTATTATTATCAATATAACGTGCATTATTACCCCTATTATGCAGTTATTATCGCTAGAACTACAGTAATTATACTTATTACTTTTATTATTATCAATATAACATGCATTATTACCCCTATTATGCAGTTATTATCGCTAGAACTACAATAATTATACTTATTACTCCCACTATTATCAATATAACATGCATTATTACCCATACTATGCAGTTATTATCGCTAGAACTAGAATAATTATACTTATTACTCACAATATTATTGATATAACATGCATTATTACACATATTATGCAGTTATTATCGCTAGAACTACAATAATTATACTTATTACTTTTATTATTACCAGTACAACATGCATTATTACCCCTATTATGCAGTTATTGTCGCTAGAACTACAATAATTATACTTATTACTCCCAATATTATCAATATAACATTTATTATTACCCACATTATGCAGTTATTAGCTCTAGAACTACAACAATTATACTTATTACTTTTATTATTATCAATATGTCATGCATTATTACGAATATTATGCAGTTATTAACGCTAGAACTATAATAATTATACTTATTACTCCTAATATTATAAATATTTCAAGCATTATTTCCCCTATTATGCAGTTATTATCGCTAGAACTACAATAATTATACTTATTACTCCCAGTGTTATCAATATAACATGCATTATTACCCATATTATGCAGTTATTATCGCTAGGACTACAATAATTATACTTATTACTTTTATTATTATCAATATAACGTGCATTATTACCCCTATTATGCAGTTATTATCGCTAGAACTACAGTAATTATACTTATTACTTTTATTATTATCAATATAACATGCATTATTACCCCTATTATGCAGTTATTATCGCTAGAACTACAATAATTATACTTATTACTCCCACTATTATCAATATAACATGCATTATTACCCATACTATGCAGTTATTATCGCTAGAACTAGAATAATTATACTTATTACTCACAATATTATTGATATAACATGCATTATTACACATATTATGCAGTTATTATCGCTAGAACTACAATAATTATACTTATTACTTTTATTATTACCAGTACCACATGCATTATTACCCCTATTATGCAGTTATTGTCGCTAGAACTACAATAATTATACTTATTACTCCCAATATTATCAATATAACATTTATTATTACCCACATTATGCAGTTATTAGCTCTAGAACTACAACAATTATACTTATTACTTTTATTATTATCAATATGTCATGCATTATTACGAATATTATGCAGTTATTAACGCTAGAACTATAATAATTATACTTATTACTCCTAATATTATAAATATTTCAAGCATTATTTCCCCTATTATGCAGTTATTATCGCTAGAACTACAATAATTATACTTATTACTCCCAATATTATCAATATAACATGCATTATTACCCATATTATGCAGTTCATATCGCCAGAACTATAATAGTTATACTTATTACTTATATTACTATGAGTATAACATGCACTATTACCCATATTATACTGTTATTATCGTCAGAACTATAGTAAATATACTTATTACTCCCAATATTATCAATATAACATGCGTTATTACCCATATTATGCAGTTATTATCGCTAGAACTACAATAATTATACTTATTACTCCCAATATTATCAATATAACATGCATTATTACCCATATTATGCAGTTAATATCGCCAGAACTATAATAGTTATACCCATTACTTATATTATTATGAGTATAACATGCACTATTACCCATATTATACTGTTATTATCGTCAGAACTACAATGATTATACTTACTACTCTGAATATTATCAATATAACATGTATTATTACCCACATTATGCAGTTATTATCGCTAGGACTACAATAATTATACTTATTACTTTTATTCTTATCAATATAACATGCATTGTTACCCATATTATGCAGTTATTATCGCTAGAACTACAATAATTATACTTATTACTTTTATTATTATCAGTATAACATGCATTATTACCCCTATTATGCAGTTATTGTCGCTAGAACTACAATAATTATACTTATTACTCCCAATATTATCAATATAACATGCATTATTACCCATATTATGCAGTTATTATCGCTAGGACTACAATAATTATACTTATTACTTTTATTCTTATCAATATAACATGCATTATTACCCATATTATGCAGTTATTATCGCTAGGACTACAATAATTATACTTATTACTTTTATTCTTATCAATATAACATGCATTATTACCCATATTATGCAGTTATTATCGCTAGAACTACAATAATTATACTTATTACTCCCAGTGTTATCAATATAACATGCATTATTACCCATATTATGCAGTTATTATCGCTAGGACTACAATAATTATACTTATTACTTTTATTCTTATCAATATAACATGCATTATTACCCATATTATGCAGTTATTATCGCTAGAACTACAATAATTATACTTATTACTCCCAATATTATCAATATAATATGCATTATTACCCATATTATGCAGTTATTATCGCTAGGACCACAATAATTATACTTATTACTTTTATTCTTATCAATATAACATGCATTATTACCCATATTATGCAGTTATTATTGCTAGAACTATAATAATTATACTTATTACTCCCACGATTATCAATATAACATGCATCATTACCCATATTATGCAGTTATTATCGCTAGAACTACAGTAATTATACTTATTACTTTTATTATTATCAATATAATGTGCATTATTACCCCTATTATGCAGTTATTATCGCTAGAACTACAGTAATTATACTTATTACTTTTATTATTATCAATATAACATGCATTATTACCCCTATTATGCAGTTATTATCGCTAGAACTACAATAATTATACTTATTACTCCTACTATTATCAATATAACATGCGTTATTACCCATATTATGCAGTTATTATCGCTAGAACTACAATAATTATACTTATTACTCCCAATATTATCAATAAAACATGCACTATTACCCATTTTATACTGTTATTATCGTCAGAACTACAATGATTATACTTACTACTCTGAATATTATCAATATAACATGTATTATTACCCACATTATGCAGTTATTATCGCTAGGACTACAATAATTATACTTATTACTAACAGTGTTATTAATATAACATGCATTATTACCCATATTATGCATTTATTATCGCTAGGACTACAATAATTATACTTATTACTTTTATTCTTATCAATATAACATGCATTATTACCCATATTATGCAGTTATTATCGCTAGAACTACAATAATTATGCTTATTACTTTTATTATTATCAGTATAACATGCATTATTACCCCTATTTTGCAGTTACTATCGCTAGAACTATAATAATTATACTTATTACTCACAATATTATCAATATATCATGCATTATTAACACTATTATGCAGTTACTATCGCTAGAACTATAATAATTATACTTATTACTCCCAATATTGTCAATATGTCATGCATTATTACCCAAGTTATACAGTTATTATCGCTAGAACTATAATAGTTATACTTATTACTTATATTATTATGAGTATAACATGCATTATTACCCCTATTATGCAGTTATTATCGCTAGAACTACAATAATTATACTTATTACTCCCACTATTATCGTTATAACATGCATTATTACACATATTATGCAGTTATTATCCCTAGAACTACAATAATTATACTTATTACTCCCAGTGTTATCAATATAACATGCATTATTACCCAAGTTATACAGTTATTATCGCTAGAACGATAATAGTTATACTTATTACTTATATTATTATGAGTATAACATGCATTATTAGCCCTATTATGCAGTTCTTATCGCTAGAACTACAATAGTTATACTTATTACTCCCAGTGTTACCAATATAACATGCATTATTACCCATATTATGCAGTTATTATCGCTAGGACTACAAAAATTATACTTATTACTTTTATTATTATCAATATAACATGCATTATTACCCATATTATGCAGTTATTATCGCTAGAACTATAATAATTCTACTTATTACTGACACGATTATCAATATAAAATGCATCATTACCCATATTATGCAGTTATTATCGCTAGAACTACAATAATTATACTTATTACTCCCAATATTATCAATATAACATGCATTATTACCCATGTTATGCAGTTATTATCGCTAGAAATATAATAGTTATACTTATTACTTATATTATTATGAGTATAACATGCATTATTTCCCCTATTATGCAGTTATTATCGCTAGAACTACAATAATTATACTTATTACTCCCACTATTATCAATATAACATGAATTAGTACCCATATTATACTGTTATTATCGTCTGAACTATAATAAATTTACTTATTACTCCCAATATTATTAACGTAACATGCATTATTACCCATATTATGCAGTTAATATCGCTAGAACTACAATAATTATACTTATTACTAACTGTGTTATCAATATAACATGCATTATTACCCCTATTATGCAGTTATTATCGCTAGAACTACAATAATTATACTTATTACTCCCTCTATTATCGATATAACATGCATTATTACCCATATTATGCAGTTATTATCGCTAGAACTACAATAATTATACTTAATACTCCCAGTGTTATCAATATAACATGCATTATTACCCATATTATGCAGCTATTATCGCTAGAACTACAATAATTATACTTATTACTCCCATTATTATCAATATAACATGCATTATTACCCATATTATGCAGTTACTGTCGCTAGAACTATAATAATGATACTTATTACTCCCAATATTATCAATATGTCATGCATTATTACCCAAGTTATACAGTTATTATCGCTAGAACTATAATAGCTATACTTATTACTTATATTATTATGAGAATAACATGCATTATTACCCCTATTATGTAGTTACTATCCCTAGAACTACAATAGTTATACTTATTACTCCCACTATTATCGATATAACATGCATTATTACACATATTATGCAGTTATTATCCCTAGAACTACAATAATTATACTTATTACTTTTATTATTATCAGTATAACATGCATTATTACCCCTATTATGCAGTTATTGTCGCTAGAACTACAATAATTATACTTATTACTCCCAATATTATCAATATAACATGCATTATTACCCATATTATGCAGTTATTAGCTCTAGAACTACAATAATTATACTTATTACTTTTATTATTATCAATATGTCATGCATTATTACGAATATTATGCAGTTATTAACGCTAGAACTATAATAATTATACTTATTACTCCTAACATTATCAATATGTCATGCATTATTTCCCCTATTATGCAGTTATTATCGCTAGAACTACAATAATTATACTTATTACTCCCACTATTATCAATATAACATGCATTATTACCCATATTATGCAGTTAATATCGCCAGAACTATAATAGTTATACTTATTACTTATATTATTTAAGTATAACATGCACTATTACCCATATTATACTGTTATTATCGTCAGAACTATAGTAAATATACTTATTACTCCCGATATTATCAATATAACATGCATTATTACCCATATTATGCAGTTATTATCGCTAGAACTACAATAATTATACTTATTACTCCCAATATTATCAATATAACATGCATTATTACCCATATTATGCAGTTATTATCGCTGGAACTACAATAATTATACTTATTACTCCCAGTGTTATCAATATAACATGCATTATTACCCATATTATGCAGTTATTATCGCTAGAACTACAATAATTATACTTATTACTCCCAGTGTTATCAATATAACATGCATTATTACCCATATTATGCAGTTAATATCGCCAGAACTATAATAGTTACACTTATTACTTATATTATTTAAGTATAACATGCACTATTACCCATATTATGCAGTTATTATCGTCAGAACTATAGTAAATATACTTATTACTCCCAATATTATAAATATAACATGCATTATTACCCATATTATGCAGTTATTGTCGCTAGAACTACAATAATTATACTTATTACTCCCAATATTATCAATATAACATGCATTATTACCCATATTATGCAGTTATTAACGCTAGAACTATAATAATTATACTTATTACTCCTAATATTATCAATATGTCATGCATTATTACCCCTATTATGCAGTTATTATCGCTAGAACTACAATAATTATACTTATTACTCCCACTATTATCAATATAACATGCATTATTACCCATATTATGCAGTTAATATCGCCAGAACTATAATAGTTATACTTATTACTTATATTATTATGAGTATAACATGCACTATTACCCATATTATACTGTTATTATCGTCAGAACTATAGTAAATATGCTTATTACTCCCAATATTATCAATATAACACGCGTTATTACCCATATTATGCAGTTATTATCGCTAGAACTACAATAATTATACTTATTACTCCCAATATTATCAATATAACATGCATTATTGCCCATATTATGCAGTTACTATCGCTAGAACTATAATAATTATACTTATTACTCCCAATATTATCAAAATAACATGCATTATTACCCATATTATGCAGTTATTATCGCTGGAACTACAATAATTATACTTATTACTCCCAGTGTTATCAATATAACATGCATTATTACCCAAGTTATACAGTTATTATCGCTAGAACTATAATAGTTATACTTATTACTTATATTAGTATGAGTATAACATGCATTATTACCCCTATTATGCAGTTCTTATCGCTAGAACTACAATAATTATACTTATTACTCCCAGTGTTACCAATATAACATGCATTATTACCCATATTATGCAGTTATTATCGCTAGGACTACAAAAATTATACTTATTACTTTTATTATTATCAATATAACATGCATTATTACCCATATTATGCAGTTATTATCGCTAGAACTATAATAATTCTACTTATTACTGACACGATTATCAATATAAAATGCATCAGTACCCATATTATGCAGTTATTATCGCTAGAACTACAATAATTATACTTATTGCTCCCAATATTATCAATATAGCATGCATTATTACCCATATTATGCAGTTATTATCGCTAGAAATATAATAGTTATACTTATTACTTATATTATTATGAGTATAACATGCATTATTACCCCTATTATGCAGTTATTATCGCTAGAACTACAATAATTATACTTATTACTCCCACTATTATCAATATAACATGAATTAGTACCCATATTATACTGTTATTATCGTCAGAACTATAATAAATTTACTTATTACTCCCAATATTATTAATGTAACATGCATTATTACCCATATTATGCAGTTAATATCGCTAGAACTACAATAATTATACTTATTACTAACAGTGTTATCAATATAACATGCATTATTACCCATATTATGCAGTTATTATCGCTAGGACTACAATAATTATACTTATTACTTTTATTGTTATCAGTATAACATGCATTATTACCCCTATTATGCAGTTACTATCGCTAGAACTATAATTATACTTATTACTCCCAATATTATCAATATGTCATGCATTATTAAACATATTATGCAGTTACTATCGCTAGAAATATAATAATGATACTTATTACTCCCAATATTATCAATATGTCATGCATTATTACCCAAGTTATACAGTTATTATCGCTAGAACTATAATAGTTATACTTATTACTTATATTATTATGAGTATAACATGCATTATTACCCCTATTATGTAGTTACTATCCCTAGAACTACAATAATTATACTTATTACTCCCACTATTATCGATATAACATGCATTATTACACATATTATGCAGTTATTATCCCTAGAACTACAATAATTATACTTATTACTTTTATTATTATCAGTATAACATGCATTATTACCCCTATTATGCAGTTATTGTCGCTAGAACTACAATAATTATACTTATTACTCCCAATATTATCAATATAACATGCATTATTACCCATATTATGCAGCTATTATCGCTAGAACTACAATAATTATACTTATTACTCCCATTATTATCAATATAACATGCATTATTACCCATATTATGCAGTTACTGTCGCTAGAACTATAATAATGATACTTATTACTCCCAATATTATCAATATGTCATGCATTATTACCCAAGTTATACAGTTATTATCGCTAGAACTATAATAGCTATACTTATTACTTATATTATTATGAGTATAACATGCATTATTACCCCTATTATGTAGTTACTATCCCTAGAACTACAATAATTATACTTATTACTCCCACTATTATCGATATAACATGCATTATTACACATATTATGCAGTTATTATCCCTAGAACTACAATAATTATACTTATTACTTTTATTATTATCAGTATAACATGCATTATTACCCCTATTATGCAGTTATTGTCGCTAGAACTACAATAATTATACTTATTACTCCCAATATTATCAATATAACATGCATTATTACCCATATTATGCAGTTATTAGCTCTAGAACTACAATAATTATACTTATTACTTTTATTATTATCAATATGTCATGCATTATTACGAATATTATGCAGTTATTAACGCTAGAACTATAATAATTATACTTATTACTCCTAACATTATCAATATGTCATGCATTATTTCCCCTATTATGCAGTTATTATCGCTAGAACTACAATAATTATACTTATTACTCCCACTATTATCAATATAACATGCATTATTACCCATATTATGCAGTTAATATCGCCAGAACTATAATAGTTATACTTATTACTTATATTATTTAAGTATAACATGCACTATTACCCATATTATACTGTTATTATCGTCAGAACTATAGTAAATATACTTATTACTCCCGATATTATCAATATAACATGCATTATTACCCATATTATGCAGTTATTATCGCTAGAACTACAATAATTATACTTATTACTCCCAATATTATCAATATAACATGCATTATTACCCATATTATGCAGTTATTATCGCTGGAACTACAATAATTATACTTATTACTCCCAGTGTTATCAATATAACATGCATTATTACCCATATTATGCAGTTATTATCGCTAGAACTACAATAATTATACTTATTACTCCCAGTGTTATCAATATAACATGCATTATTACCCATATTATGCAGTTAATATCGCCAGAACTATAATAGTTACACTTATTACTTATATTATTTAAGTATAACATGCACTATTACCCATATTATGCAGTTATTATCGTCAGAACTATAGTAAATATACTTATTACTCCCAATATTATAAATATAACATGCATTATTACCCATATTATGCAGTTATTGTCGCTAGAACTACAATAATTATACTTATTACTCCCAATATTATCAATATAACATGCATTATTACCCATATTATGCAGTTATTAACGCTAGAACTATAATAATTATACTTATTACTCCTAATATTATCAATATGTCATGCATTATTACCCCTATTATGCAGTTATTATCGCTAGAACTACAATAATTATACTTATTACTCCCACTATTATCAATATAACATGCATTATTACCCATATTATGCAGTTAATATCGCCAGAACTATAATAGTTATACTTATTACTTATATTATTATGAGTATAACATGCACTATTACCCATATTATACTGTTATTATCGTCAGAACTATAGTAAATATGCTTATTACTCCCAATATTATCAATATAACACGCGTTATTACCCATATTATGCAGTTATTATCGCTAGAACTACAATAATTATACTTATTACTCCCAATATTATCAATATAACATGCATTATTGCCCATATTATGCAGTTACTATCGCTAGAACTATAATAATTATACTTATTACTCCCAATATTATCAAAATAACATGCATTATTACCCATATTATGCAGTTATTATCGCTGGAACTACAATAATTATACTTATTACTCCCAGTGTTATCAATATAACATGCATTATTACCCAAGTTATACAGTTATTATCGCTAGAACTATAATAGTTATACTTATTACTTATATTAGTATGAGTATAACATGCATTATTACCCCTATTATGCAGTTCTTATCGCTAGAACTACAATAATTATACTTATTACTCCCAGTGTTACCAATATAACATGCATTATTACCCATATTATGCAGTTATTATCGCTAGGACTACAAAAATTATACTTATTACTTTTATTATTATCAATATAACATGCATTATTACCCATATTATGCAGTTATTATCGCTAGAACTATAATAATTCTACTTATTACTGACACGATTATCAATATAAAATGCATCAGTACCCATATTATGCAGTTATTATCGCTAGAACTACAATAATTATACTTATTGCTCCCAATATTATCAATATAGCATGCATTATTACCCATATTATGCAGTTATTATCGCTAGAAATATAATAGTTATACTTATTACTTATATTATTATGAGTATAACATGCATTATTACCCCTATTATGCAGTTATTATCGCTAGAACTACAATAATTATACTTATTACTCCCACTATTATCAATATAACATGAATTAGTACCCATATTATACTGTTATTATCGTCAGAACTATAATAAATTTACTTATTACTCCCAATATTATTAATGTAACATGCATTATTACCCATATTATGCAGTTAATATCGCTAGAACTACAATAATTATACTTATTACTAACAGTGTTATCAATATAACATGCATTATTACCCATATTATGCAGTTATTATCGCTAGGACTACAATAATTATACTTATTACTTTTATTGTTATCAGTATAACATGCATTATTACCCCTATTATGCAGTTACTATCGCTAGAACTATAATTATACTTATTACTCCCAATATTATCAATATGTCATGCATTATTAAACATATTATGCAGTTACTATCGCTAGAAATATAATAATGATACTTATTACTCCCAATATTATCAATATGTCATGCATTATTACCCAAGTTATACAGTTATTATCGCTAGAACTATAATAGTTATACTTATTACTTATATTATTATGAGTATAACATGCATTATTACCCCTATTATGTAGTTACTATCCCTAGAACTACAATAATTATACTTATTACTCCCACTATTATCGATATAACATGCATTATTACACATATTATGCAGTTATTATCCCTAGAACTACAATAATTATACTTATTACTTTTATTATTATCAGTATAACATGCATTATTACCCCTATTATGCAGTTATTGTCGCTAGAACTACAATAATTATACTTATTACTCCCAATATTATCAATATAACATGCATTATTACCCATATTATGCAGTTATTAGCTCTAGAACTACAATAATTATACTTATTACTTTTATTATTATCAATATGTCATGCATTATTACGAATATTATGCAGTTATTAACGCTAGAACTATAATAATTATACTTATTACTCCTAACATTATCAATATGTCATGCATTATTTCCCCTATTATGCAGTTATTATCGCTAGAACTACAATAATTATACTTATTACTCCCACTATTATCAATATAACATGCATTATTACCCATATTATGCAGTTAATATCGCCAGAACTATAATAGTTATACTTATTACTTATATTATTTAAGTATAACATGCACTATTACCCATATTATACTGTTATTATCGTCAGAACTATAGTAAATATACTTATTACTCCCGATATTATCAATATAACATGCATTATTACCCATATTATGCAGTTATTATCGCTAGAACTACAATAATTATACTTATTACTCCCAATATTATCAATATAACATGCATTATTACCCATATTATGCAGTTATTATCGCTGGAACTACAATAATTATACTTATTACTCCCAGTGTTATCAATATAACATGCATTATTACCCATATTATGCAGTTATTATCGCTAGAACTACAATAATTATACTTATTACTCCCAGTGTTATCAATATAACATGCATTATTACCCATATTATGCAGTTAATATCGCCAGAACTATAATAGTTATACTTATTACTTATATTATTTAAGTATAACATGCACTATTACCCATATTATGCAGTTATTATCGTCAGAACTATAGTAAATATACTTATTACTCCCAATATTATAAATATAACATGCATTATTACCCATATTATGCAGTTATTATCGCTAGGACTACAAAAATTATACTTATTACTTTTATTATTATCAATATAACGTGCATTATTACCCCTATTATGCAGTTATTATCGCTGGAACTGCAGTAATTATACTTATTACTTTTATTATTATCAATATAACATGCATTATTACCCCTATTATGCAGTTATTATCGCTAGAACTACAATAATTATACTCATTACTCCCAATATTGTCAATATAACATGCATTATTACCCATATTATGCAGTCATTATCGCTAGAACTACAGTAATTATACTTATATCTTTTATTATTATCAATATAACATGCATTATTACCCCTATTATGCAGTTATTATCGCTAGAACTACAATAATTATACCTATTGCTCCCACTATTATCAATATAACATGCATTATTACCCATACTATGCAGTTATTATCGCTAGAACTAGAATAATTATACTTATTACTCACAATATTATCGATATAACATGCATTATTACACATATTATGCAGTTATTATCGCTAGAACTACAATAATTATACTTATTACTTTTATTATTACCAGTACAACATGCATTATTACCCCTATTATGCAGTTATTGTCGCTAGAACTACAATAATTATACTTATTACTCCCAATATTATCAATATAACATTCATTATTACCCATATTATGCAGTTATTAGCTCTAGAACTACAACAATTATACTTATTACTTTTATTATTATCAATATGTCATGCATTATTACGAATATTATGCAGTTATTAACGCTAGAACTATAATAATTATACTTATTACTCCTAATATTATCAATATGTCAAGCATTATTTCCCCTATTATGCAGCTATTATCGCTAGAACTACAATAATTATACTTATTACTCCCACTATTATCAATATAACATGCATTATTACCCATATTATGCAGTTCATATCGCCAGAACTATAATAGTTATACTTATTACTTATATTATTATGAGTATAACATGCACTATTACCCATATTATACTGTTATTATCGTCAGAACTATAGTACATATACTTATTACTCCCAATATTATCAATATAACATGCATTATTACCCATATTATGCAGTTATTATCGCTAGAACTACAATAATTATACTTATTACTCCCAATATTATCAATATAACATGCATTATTACCCATATTATGCAGTTAATATCGCCAGAACTATAATAGTTATACCCATTACTTATATTATTATGAGTATAACATGCACTATTACCCATATTATACTGTTATTATCGTCAGAACTACAATGATTATACTTACTACTCTGAATATTATCAATATAACATGTATTATTACCCACATTATGCAGTTATTATCGCTAGGACTACAATAATTATACTTATTACTAACAGTGTTATTAATATAACATGCATTATTACCCATATTATGCATTTATTATCGCTAGGACTACAATAATTATACTTATTACTTTTATTCTTATCAATATAACATGCATTATTACCCATATTATGCAGTTATTATCGCTAGAACTACAATAATTATACTTATTACTTTTATTATTATCAGTATAACATGCATTATTACCCCTATTTTGCAGTTACTATCGCTAGAACTATAATAATTACACTTATTACTCACTATATTATCAATATATCATGCATTATTAACACTATTATGCAGTTACTATCGCTAGAACTATAATAATTATACTTATTACTCCAAATATTATCAATATGTCATGCATTATTACCCAAGTTATACAGTTATTATCGCTAGAACTATAATAGTTATACTTATTACTTATATTATTATGAGTATAACATGCATTATTACCCCTATTATGCAGTTATTATCGCTAGAACTACAATAATTATACTTATTACTCCCACTGTTATCGTTATAACATGCATTATTACACATATTATGCAGTTATTATCCCTAGAACTACAATAATTATACTTATTACTTTTATTATTATCAGTATAACATGCATTATTACCCCTATTATGCAGTTATTGTCGCTAGAACTACAATAGTTATACTTATTACTCCCAATATTATCAATATAACATGCATTATTACCCATATTATGCAGTTATTATCGCTAGGACTACAATAATTATACTTATTACTTTTATTCTTATCAATATAACATGCATTATTACCCATATTATGCAGTTATTATCGCTAGAACTACAATAATTATACTTATTACTCCCAGTGTTATCAATATAACATGCATTATTACCCATATTATGCAGTTATTATCGCTAGGACTACAATAATTATACTTATTACTTTTATTCTTATCAATATAACATGCATTATTACCCATATTATGCAGTTATTATCGCTAGAACTACAATAATTATACTTATTACTCCCAATATTATCAATATAATATGCATTATTACCCATATTATGCAGTTATTATCGCTAGGACCACAATAATTATACTTATTACTTTTATTCTTATCAATATAACATGCATTATTACCCATATTATGCAGTTATTATTGCTAGAACTATAATAATTATACTTATTACTCCCACGATTATCAATATAACATGCATCATTACCCATATTATGCAGTTATTATCGCTAGAACTACAGTAATTATACTTATTACTTTTATTATTATCAATATAACGTGCATTATTACCCCTATTATGCAGTTATTATCGCTAGAACTACAATAATTATACTTATTACTTTTATTCTTATCAATATAACATGCATTATTACCCATATTATGCAGTTATTAACGCTAGAACTATAATAATTATACTTATTACTCCTAACATTATCAATATGTCATGCATTATTTCCCCTATTATGCAGTTATTATCGCTAGAACTACAATAATTATACTTATTACTCCCACTATTATCAATATAACATGCATTATTACCCATATTATGCAGTTAATATCGCCAGAACTATAATAGTTATACTTATTACTTATATTATTTAAGTATAACATGCACTATTACCCATATTATACTGTTATTATCGTCAGAACTATAGTAAATATACTTATTACTCCCGATATTATCAATATAACATGCATTATTACCCATATTATGCAGTTATTATCGCTAGAACTACAATAATTATACTTATTACTTCCAATATTATCAATATAACATGCATTATTACCCATATTATGCAGTTATTATCGCTGGAACTACAATAATTATACTTATTACTCCCAGTGTTATCAATATAACATGCATTATTACCCATATTATGCAGTTATTATCGCTAGAACTACAATAATTATACTTATTACTCCCAGTGTTATCAATATAACATGCATTATTACCCATATTATGCAGTTAATATCGCCAGAACTATAATAGTTACACTTATTACTTATATTATTTAAGTATAACATGCACTATTACCCATATTATGCAGTTATTATCGTCAGAACTATAGTAAATATACTTATTACTCCCAATATTATAAATATAACATGCATTATTACCCATATTATGCAGTTATTGTCGCTAGAACTACAATAATTATACTTATTACTCCCAATATTATCAATATAACATGCATTATTACCCATATTATGCAGTTATTAACGCTAGAACTATAATAATTATACTTATTACTCCTAATATTATCAATATGTCATGCATTATTACCCCTATTATGCAGTTATTATCGCTAGAACTACAATAATTATACTTATTACTCCCACTATTATCAATATAACATGCATTATTACCCATATTATGCAGTTAATATCGCCAGAACTATAATAGTTATACTTATTACTTATATTATTATGAGTATAACATGCACTATTACCCATATTATACTGTTATTATCGTCAGAACTATAGTAAATATACTTATTACTCCCAATATTATCAATATAACACGCGTTATTACCCATATTATGCAGTTATTATCGCTAGAACTACAATAATTATACTTATTACTCCCAATATTATCAATAAAACATGCACTATTACCCATTTTATACTGTTATTATCGTCAGAACTACAATGATTATACTTACTACTCTGAATATTATCAATATAACATGTATTATTACCCACATTATGCAGTTATTATCGCTAGGACTACAATAATTATACTTATTACTAACAGTGTTATTAATATAACATGCATTATTACCCATATTATGCATTTATTATCGCTAGGACTACAATAATTATACTTATTACTTTTATTCTTATCAATATAACATGCATTATTACCCATATTATGCAGTTATTATCGCTAGAACTACAATAATTATGCTTATTACTTTTATTATTATCAGTATAACATGCATTATTACCCCTATTTTGCAGTTACTATCGCTAGAACTATAATAATTATACTTATTACTCACAATATTATCAATATATCATGCATTATTAACACTATTATGCAGTTACAATCGCTAGAACTATAATAATTATACTTATTACTCCCAATATTGTCAATATGTCATGCATTATTACCCAAGTTATACAATTATTATCGCTAGAACTATAATAGTTATACTTATTACTTATATTATTATGAGTATAACATGCATTATTACCCCTATTATGCAGTTATTATCGCTAGAACTACAATAATTATACTTATTACTCCCAGTGTTACCAATATAACATGCATTATTACCCATATTATGCAGTTATTATCGCTAGGACTACAAAAATTATACTTATTACTTTTATTATTATCAATATAACATGCATTATTACCCATATTATGCAGTTATTATCGCTAGAACTATAATAATTCTACTTATTACTGACACGATTATCAATATAAAATGCATCATTACCCATATTATGCAGTTATTATCGCTAGAACTACAATAATTATACTTATTACTCCCAATATTATCAATATAACATGCATTATTACCCATGTTATGCAGTTATTATCGCTAGAAATATAATAGTTATACTTATTACTTATATTATTATGAGTATAACATGCATTATTTCCCCTATTATGCAGTTATTATCGCTAGAACTACAATAATTATACTTATTACTCCCACTATTATCAATATAACATGAATTAGTACCCATATTATACTGTTATTATCGTCAGAACTATAATAAATTTACTTATTACTCCCAATATTATTAATGTAACATGCATTATTACCCATATTATGCAGTTAATATCGCTAGAACTACAATAATTATACTTATTACTAACTGTGTTATCAATATAACATGCATTATTACCCCTATTATGCAGTTATTATCGCTAGAACTACAATAATTATACTTATTACTCCCTCTATTATCGATATAACATGCATTATTACCCATATTATGCAGTTATTATCGCTAGAACTACAATAATTATACTTATTACTCCCAGTGTTATCAATATAACATGCATTATTACCCATATTATGCAGCTATTATCGCTAGAACTACAATAATTATACTTATTACTCCCATTATTATCAATATAACATGCATTATTACCCATATTATGCAGTTACTGTCGCTAGAACTATAATAATGATACTTATTACTCCCAATATTATCAATATGTCATGCATTATTACCCAAGTTATACAGTTATTATCGCTAGAACTATAATAGCTATACTTATTACTTATATTATTATGAGTATAACATGCATTATTACCCCTATTATGTAGTTACTATCCCTAGAACTACAATAATTATACTTATTACTCCCACTATTATCGATATAACATGCATTATTACACATATTATGCAGTTATTATCCCTAGAACTACAATAATTATACTTATTACTTTTATTATTATCAGTATAACATGCATTATTACCCCTATTATGCAGTTATTGTCGCTAGAACTACAATAATTATACTTATTACTCCCAATATTATCAATATAACATGCATTATTACCCATATTATGCAGTTATTAGCTCTAGAACTACAATAATTATACTTATTACTTTTATTATTATCAATATGTCATGCATTATTACGAATATTATGCAGTTATTAACGCTAGAACTATAATAATTATACTTATTACTCCTAACATTATCAATATGTCATGCATTATTTCCCCTATTATGCAGTTATTATCGCTAGAACTACAATAATTATACTTATTACTCCCACTATTATCAATATAACATGCATTATTACCCATATTATGCAGTTAATATCGCCAGAACTATAATAGTTATACTTATTACTTATATTATTTAAGTATAACATGCACTATTACCCATATTATACTGTTATTATCGTCAGAACTATAGTAAATATACTTATTACTCCCGATATTATCAATATAACATGCATTATTACCCATATTATGCAGTTATTATCGCTAGAACTACAATAATTATACTTATTACTCCCAATATTATCAATATAACATGCATTATTACCCATATTATGCAGTTATTATCGCTGGAACTACAATAATTATACTTATTACTCCCAGTGTTATCAATATAACATGCATTATTACCCATATTATGCAGTTATTATCGCTAGAACTACAATAATTATACTTATTACTCCCAGTGTTATCAATATAACATGCATTATTACCCATATTATGCAGTTAATATCGCCAGAACTATAATAGTTACACTTATTACTTATATTATTTAAGTATAACATGCACTATTACCCATATTATGCAGTTATTATCGTCAGAACTATAGTAAATATACTTATTACTCCCAATATTATAAATATAACATGCATTATTACCCATATTATGCAGTTATTGTCGCTAGAACTACAATAATTATACTTATTACTCCCAATATTATCAATATAACATGCATTATTACCCAAGTTATACAGTTATTATCGCTAGAACTATAATAGTTATACTTATTACTTATATTAGTATGAGTATAACATGCATTATTACCCCTATTATGCAGTTCTTATCGCTAGAACTACAATAATTATACTTATTACTCCCAGTGTTACCAATATAACATGCATTATTACCCATATTATGCAGTTATTATCGCTAGGACTACAAAAATTATACTTATTACTTTTATTATTATCAATATAACATGCATTATTACCCATATTATGCAGTTATTATCGCTAGAACTATAATAATTCTACTTATTACTGACACGATTATCAATATAAAATGCATCAGTACCCATATTATGCAGTTATTATCGCTAGAACTACAATAATTATACTTATTGCTCCCAATATTATCAATATAACATGCATTATTACCCATATTATGCAGTTATTATCGCTAGAAATATAATAGTTATACTTATTACTTATATTATTATGAGTATAACATGCATTATTACCCCTATTATGCAGTTATTATCGCTAGAACTACAATAATTATACTTATTACTCCCACTATTATCAATATAACATGAATTAGTACCCATATTATACTGTTATTATCGTCAGAACTATAATAAATTTACTTATTACTCCCAATATTATTAATGTAACATGCATTATTACCCATATTATGCAGTTAATATCGCTAGAACTACAATAATTATACTTATTACTAACAGTGTTATCAATATAACATGCATTATTACCCATATTATGCAGTTATTATCGCTAGGACTACAATAATTATACTTATTACTTTTATTGTTATCAGTATAACATGCATTATTACCCCTATTATGCAGTTACTATCGCTAGAACTATAATTATACTTATTACTCCCAATATTATCAATATGTCATGCATTATTAAACATATTATGCAGTTACTATCGCTAGAAATATAATAATTATACTTATTACTCCTAATATTATCAATATGTCATGCATTATTACCCAAGTTATACAGTTATTATCGCTAGAACTATAATAGTTATACTTATTACTTATATTATTATGAGTATAACATGCATTATTACCCATATTATGCAGTTAATATCGCTAGAACTACAATAATTATACTTATTACTAACAGTGTTATCAATATAACATGCATTATTACCCATATTATGGAGCTATTATCGCTAGAACTACAATAATTATACTTATTACTCCCATTATTATCAATATAACATGCATTATTACCCATATTATGCAGTTACTATCGCTAGAACTATAATAATTATACTTATTACTCCCAATATTATCAATATGTCATGCATTATTACCCAAGTTATACAGTTATTATCGCTAGAACTATAATAGTTATACTTATTACTTATATTATTATGAGTATAACATGCATTATTAGCCCTATTATGCAGTTATTGTCGCTAGAACTACAATAATTATACTTATTACTCCCAATATTATCAATATAACATGCATTATTACCCCTATTATGCAGTTATTATCGCTAGAACTACAATAATTATACTTATTACTCCCACTATTATCAATATAACATGAATTAGTACCCATATTATACTGTTATTATCGTCAGAACTATAATAAATTTACTTATTACTCCCAATATTATTAATGTAACATGCATTATTACCCATATTATGCAGTTAATATCGCTAGAACTACAATAATTATACTTATTACTAACAGTGTTATCAATATAACATGCATTATTACCCATATTATGCAGTTATTATCGCTAGGACTACAATAATTATACTTATTACTTTTATTGTTATCAGTATAACATGCATTATTACCCCTATTATGCAGTTACTATCGCTAGAACTATAATTATACTTATTACTCCCAATATTATCAATATGTCATGCATTATTAAACATATTATGCAGTTACTATCGCTAGAAATATAATAATTATACTTATTACTCCTAATATTATCAATATGTCATGCATTATTACCCAAGTTATACAGTTATTATCGCTAGAACTATAATAGTTATACTTATTACTTATATTATTATGAGTATAACATGCATTATTACCCATATTATGCAGTTAATATCGCTAGAACTACAATAATTATACTTATTACTAACAGTGTTATCAATATAACATGCATTATTACCCATATTATGGAGCTATTATCGCTAGAACTACAATAATTATACTTATTACTCCCATTATTATCAATATAACATGCATTATTACCCATATTATGCAGTTACTATCGCTAGAACTATAATAATTATACTTATTACTCCCAATATTATCAATATGTCATGCATTATTACCCAAGTTATACAGTTATTATCGCTAGAACTATAATAGTTATACTTATTACTTATATTATTATGAGTATAACATGCATTATTAGCCCTATTATGCAGTTATTGCCGCTAGAACTACAATAATTATACTTATTACTCCCAATATTATCAATATAACATGCATTATTACCCATATTATGCAGTTATTAGCTCTAGAACTACAATAATTATACTTATTACTTTTATTATTATCAATATGTCATGCATTATTACGAATATTATGCAGTTATTAACGCTAGAACTATAATAATTATACTTATTACTCCTAACATTATCAATATGTCATGCATTATTTCCCCTATTATGCAGTTATTATCGCTAGAACTACAATAATTATACTTATTACTCCCACTATTATCAATATAACATGCATTATTACCCATATTATGCAGTTCATATCGCCAGAACTATAATAGTTATACTCATTACTTATTTTATTATGAGTATAACATGCACTATTACCCATATTATACTGTTATTATCGTCGGAACTATAGTACATATACTTATTACTCCCAATATTATCAATATAACATGCATTATTACCCATATTATGCAGTTATTATCGCTAGAACTACAATAATTATACTTATTACTCCCAATATTATCAATATAACATTCATTATTACCCACATTATGCAGTTATTATCGCTAGGACTACAATAATTATACTTATTACTAACAGTGTTATTAATATAACATGCATTATTACCCATATTATGCATTTATTATCGCTAGGACTACAATAATTATACTTATTACTTTTATTCTTATCAATATAACATGCATTATTACCCATATTATGCAGTTATTATCGCTAGAACTACAATAATTATACTTATTACTTTTATTATTATCAGTATAACATGCATTATTACCCCTATTTTGCAGTTACTATCGCTAGAACTATAATAATTACACTTATTACTCACAATATTATCAATATATCATGCATTATTAACACTATTATTGCAGTTACTATCGCTAGAACTATAATAATTATACTTATTACTCCAAATATTATCAATATGTCATGCATTATTACCCAAGTTATACAGTTATTATCGCTAGAACTATAATAGTTGTACTTATTACTTATATTATTATGAGTATAACATGCATTATTACCCCTATTATGCAGTTATTATCGCTAGAACTACAATAATTATACTTATTACTTTTATTATTATCAGTATAACATGCATTATTACCCCTATTTTGCAGTTACTATCGCTAGAACTATAATAATTACACTTATTACTCACAATATTATCAATATATCATGCATTATTAACACTATTATGCAGTTACTATCGCTAGAACTATAATAATTATACTTATTACTCCAAATATTATCAATATGTCATGCATTATTACCCAAGTTATACAGTTATTATCGCTAGAACTATAATAGTTGTACTTATTACTTATATTATTATGAGTATAACATGCATTATTACCCCTATTATGCAGTTATTATCGCTAGAACTACAATAATTATACTTATTACTCCCACTATTATCGTTATAACATGCATTATTACACATATTATGCAGTTATTATCCCTAGAACTACAATAATTATACTTATTACTTTTATTATTATCAGTATAACATGCATTATTACCCCTATTATGCAGTTATTGTCGCTAGAACTACAATAATTATACTTATTACTCCCAATATTATCAATATAACATGCATTATTACCCATATTATGCAGTTATTATCGCTAGGACTACAATAATTATACTTGTTACTTTTATTCTTATCAATATAACATGCATTATTACCCATATTATGCAGATATTATCGCTAGAACTACAATAATTATACTTATTACTCCCAATATTATCAATATAACATGCATTATTACCCATATTATGCAGTTATTATCGCTAGGACTACAATAATTATACTTATTACTTTTATTCTTATCAATATAACATGCATTATTACCCATATTATGCAGTTATTATCGCTAGAACTACAATAATTATACTTATTACTCCCAGTGTTATCAATATAACATGAATTAGTACCCATATTATACTGTTATTATCGTCAGAACTATAATAAATTTACTTATTACTCCCAATATTATTAATGTAACATGCATTATTACCCATATTATGCAGTTAATATCGCTAGAACTACAATAATTATACTTATTACTAACAGTGTTATCAATATAACATGCATTATTACCCCTATTATGCAGTTATTATCGCTAGAACTACAATAATTATACTTATTACTCCCACTATTATCGATATAACATGCATTATTACCCATATTATGCAGTTATTATCGCTAGAACTACAATAATTATACTTATTACTCCCAGTGTTATCAATATAACATGCATTATTACCCATATTATGCAGCTATTATCGCTAGAACTACAATAATTATACTTATTACTCCCATTATTATCAATATAACATGCATTATTACCCATATTATGCAGTTACTGTCGCTAGAACTATAATAATGATACTTATTACTCCCAATATTATCAATATGTCATGCATTATTACCCAAGTTATACAGTTATTATCGCTAGAACTATAATAGTTATACTTATTACTTATATTATTATGAGTATAACATGCATTATTACCCCTATTATGCAGTTATTATCGCTAGAACTACAATAATTATACTTATTACTCCCACTATTATCGTTATAACATGCATTATTACACATATTATGCAGTTATTATCCCTAGAACTACAATAATTATACTTATCACTTTTATTATTATCAGTATAACATGCATTATTACCCCTATTATGCAGTTATTGTCGCTAGAACTACAATAATTATACTTATTACTCCCAATATTATCAATATAACATGCATTATTACCCATATTATGCAGTTATTATCGCTAGGACTACAATAATTATACTTGTTACTTTTATTCTTATCAATATAACATGCATTATTACCCATATTATGCAGATATTATCGCTAGAACTACAATAATTATACTTATTACTCCCAATATTATCAATATAACATGCATTATTACCCATATTATGCAGTTATTATCGCTAGGACTACAATAATTATACTTATTACTTTTATTCTTATCAATATAACATGCATTATTACCCATATTATGCAGTTATTATCGCTAGAACTACAATAATTATACTTATTACTCCCAGTGTTATCAATATAACATGAATTAGTACCCATATTATACTGTTATTATCGTCAGAACTATAATAAATTTACTTATTACTCCCAATATTATTAATGTAACATGCATTATTACCCATATTATGCAGTTAATATCGCTAGAACTACAATAATTATACTTATTACTAACAGTGTTATCAATATAACATGCATTATTACCCCTATTATGCAGTTATTATCGCTAGAACTACAATAATTATACTTATTACTCCCTCTATTATCGATATAACATGCATTATTACCCATATTATGCAGTTATTATCGCTAGAACTACAATAATTATACTTATTACTCCCAGTGTTATCAATATAACATGCATTATTACCCATATTATGCAGCTATTATCGCTAGAACTACAATAATTATACTTATTACTCCCATTATTATCTATATAACATGCATTATTACCCATATTATGCAGTTACTGTCGCTAGAACTATAATAATGATACTTATTACTTCCAATATTATCAATATGTCATGCATTATTACCCAAGTTATACAGTTATTATCGCTAGAACTATAATAGTTATACTTATTACTTATATTATTATGAGTATAACATGCATTATTACCCCTATTATGTAGTTACTATCCCTAGAACTACAATAATTATACTTATTACTCCCACTATTATCGATATAACATGCATTATTACCCATATTATGCAGTTATTATCGCTAGAACTACAATAATTATACTTATTACTCCCAATATTATCAATATAACATGCATTATTACCCATATTATGCAGTTATTAGCTCTAGAACTACAATAATTATACTTATTACTTTTATTATTATCAATATGTCATGCATTATTACGAATATTATGCAGTTATTAACGCTAGAACTATAATAATTATACTTATTACTCCTAACATTATCAATATGTCATGCATTATTTCCCCTATTATGCAGTTATTATCGCTAGAACTACAATAATTATACTTATTACTCCCACTATTATCAATATAACATGCATTATTACCCATATTATGCAGTTAATATCGCCAGAACTATAATAGTTATACTTATTACTTATATTATTTAAGTATAACATGCACTATTATCCATATTATACTGTTATTATCGTCAGAACTATAGTAAATGTACTTATTACTCCCGATATTATCAATATAACATGCATTATTACCCATATTATGCAGTTATTATCGCTAGAACTACAATAATTATACTTATTACTCCCAATATTATCAATATAACATGCATTATTACCCATATTATGCAGTTATTATCGCTGGAACTACAATAATTATACTTACTACTCCCAGTGTTATCAATATAACATGCATTATTACCCATATTATGCAGTTATTATCGCTAGAACTACAATAATTATACTTATTACTCCCAGTGTTATCAATATAACATGCATTATTACCCATATTATGCAGTTAATATCGCCAGAACTATAATAGTTATACTTATTACTTATATTATTTAAGTATAACATGCACTATTACCCATATTATGCAGTTATTATCGTCAGAACTATAGTAAATATACTTATTACTCCCAATATTATAAATATAACATGCATTATTACCCATATTATGCAGTTATTATCGCTAGAACTACAATAATTATACTTATTACTCCCAATATTATCAATATAACATGCATTATTACCCATATTATGCAGTTATTAACGCTAGAACTATAATAATTATACTTATTACTCCTAATATTATCAATATGTCATGCATTATTACCCCTATTATGCAGTTATTATCGCTAGAACTACAATAATTATACTTATTACTCCCACTATTATCAATATAACATGCATTATTACCCATATTATGCAGTTAATATCGCCAGAACTATAATAGTTATACTTATTACTTATATTATTATGAGTATAACATGCACTATTACCCATATTATACTGTTATTATCGTCAGAACTATAGTAAATATACTTATTACTCCCAATATTATCAATATAACACGCGTTATTACCCATATTTTGCAGTTATTATCGCTAGAACTACAATAATTATACTTATTACTCCCAATATTATCAATATAACATGCATTATTGCCCATATTATGCAGTTACTATCGCTAGAACTATAATAATTATACTTATTACTCCCAATATTATCAAAATAACATGCATTATTACCCATATTATGCAGTTATTATCGCTGGAACTACAATAATTATACTTATTACTCCCAGTGTTATCAATATAACATGCATTATTACCCAAGTTATACAGTTATTATCGCTAGAACGATAATAGTTATACTTATTACTTATATTATTATGAGTATAACATGCATTATTAGCCCTATTATGCAGTTCTTATCGCTAGAACTACAATAGTTATACTTATTACTCCCAGTGTTACCAATATAACATGCATTATTACCCATATTATGCAGTTATTATCGCTAGGACTACAAAAATTATACTTATTACTTTTATTATTATCAATATAACATGCATTATTACCCATATTATGCAGTTATTATCGCTAGAACTATAATAATTCTACTTATTACTGACACGATTATCAATATAAAATGCATCATTACCCATATTATGCAGTTATTATCGCTAGAACTACAATAATTATACTTATTACTCCCAATATTATCAATATAACATGCATTATTACCCATATTATGCAGTTATTAACGCTAGAACTATAATAATTATACTTATTACTCCTAATATTATCAATATGTCATGCATTATTACCCCTATTATGCAGTTATTATCGCCAGAACTATAATAGTTATACTTATTACTTATATTATTTAAGTATAACATGCACTATTATCCATATTATACTGTTATTATCGTCAGAACTATAGTAAATGTACTTATTACTCCCGATATTATCAATATAACATGCATTATTACCCATATTATGCAGTTATTATCGCTAGAACTACAATAATTATACTTATTACTCCCAATATTATCAATATAACATGCATTATTGCCCATATTATGCAGTTACTATCGCTAGAACTATAATAATTATACTTATTACTCCCAATATTATCAAAATAACATGCATTATTACCCATATTATGCAGTTATTATCGCTGGAACTACAATAATTATACTTATTACTCCCAGTGTTATCAATATAACATGCATTATTACCCAAGTTATACAGTTATTATCGCTAGAACGATAATAGTTATACTTATTACTTATATTATTATGAGTATAACATGCATTATTAGCCCTATTATGCAGTTCTTATCGCTAGAACTACAATAGTTATACTTATTACTCCCAGTGTTACCAATATAACATGCATTATTACCCATATTATGCAGTTATTATCGCTAGGACTACAAAAATTATACTTATTACTTTTATTATTATCAATATAACATGCATTATTACCCATATTATGCAGTTATTATCGCTAGAACTATAATAATTCTACTTATTACTGACACGATTATCAATATAAAATGCATCATTACCCATATTATGCAGTTATTATCGCTAGAACTACAATAATTATACTTATTACTCCCAATATTATCAATATAACATGCATTATTACCCATATTATGCAGTTATTATCGCTAGAAATATAATAGTTATACTTATTACTTATATTATTATGAGTATAACATGCATTATTACCCCTATTATGCAGTTATTATCGCTAGAACTACAATAATTATACTTATTACTCCCACTATTTTCAATATAACATGAATTAGTACCCATATTATACTGTTATTATCGTCAGAACTATAATAAATTTACTTATTACTCCCAATATTATTAATGTAACATGCATTATTACCCATATTATGCAGTTAATATCGCTAGAACTACAATAATTATACTTATTACTAACAGTGTTATCAATATAACATGCATTATTACCCATATTATGCAGTTATTATCGCTAGGACTACAATAATTACACTTATTACTTTTATTGTTATCAGTATAATATGCATTATTACCCCTAGTATGCAGTTACTATCGCTAGAACTATAATAATTATACTTATTACTCCCAATATTATCAATATGTCATGCATTATTAAACATATTATGCAGTTACTATCGCTAGAACTATAATAATTATACTTATTACTCCCAATATTATCAAAATAACATGCATTATTACCCATATTATGCAGTTATTATCGCTAGGACTACAATAATTATACTTATTACTTTTATTCTTATCAATATAACATGCATTATTACCCATATTATGCAGTTATTATCGCTAGAACTACAATAATTATACTTATTACTCCCAATATTATCAATATAACATGCATTATTACCCATATTATGCAGTTATTAACGCTAGAACTATAATAATTATACTTATTACTCCTAATATTATCAATATGTCATGCATTATTACCCCTATTATGCAGTTATTATCGCTAGAACTACAATAATTATACTTATTACTCCCACTATTATCAATATAACATGCATTATTACCCATATTATGCAGTTAATATCGCCAGAACTATAATAGTTATACTTATTACTTATATTATTATGAGTATAACATGCACTATTACCCATATTATACTGTTATTATCGTCAGAACTATAGTAAATATACTTATTACTCCCAATATTATCAATATAACACGCGTTATTACCCATATTTTGCAGTTATTATCGCTAGAACTACAATAATTATACTTATTACTCCCAATATTATCAATATAACATGCATTATTGCCCATATTATGCAGTTACTATCGCTAGAACTATAATAATTATACTTATTACTCCCAATATTATCAAAATAACATGCATTATTACCCATATTATGCAGTTATTATCGCTGGAACTACAATAATTATACTTATTACTCCCAGTGTTATCAATATAACATGCATTATTACCCAAGTTGTACAGTTATTATCGCTAGAACGATAATAGTTATACTTATTACTTATATTATTATGAGTATAACATGCATTATTAGCCCTATTATGCAGTTCTTATCGCTAGAACTACAATAGTTATACTTATTACTCCCAGTGTTACCAATATAACATGCATTATTACCCATATTATGCAGTTATTATCGCTAGGACTACAAAAATTATACTTATTACTTTTATTATTATCAATATAACATGCATTATTACCCATATTATGCAGTTATTATCGCTAGAACTATAATAATTCTACTTATTACTGACACGATTATCAATATAAAATGCATCATTACCCATATTATGCAGTTATTATCGCTAGAACTACAATAATTATACTTATTACTCCCAATATTATCAATATAACATGCATTATTACCCATATTATGCAGTTATTAACGCTAGAACTATAATAATTATACTTATTACTCCTAATATTATCAATATGTCATGCATTATTACCCCTATTATGCAGTTATTATCGCCAGAACTATAATAGTTATACTTATTACTTATATTATTTAAGTATAACATGCACTATTATCCATATTATACTGTTATTATCGTCAGAACTATAGTAAATGTACTTATTACTCCCGATATTATCAATATAACATGCATTATTACCCATATTATGCAGTTATTATCGCTAGAACTACAATAATTATACTTATTACTCCCAATATTATCAATATAACATGCATTATTGCCCATATTATGCAGTTACTATCGCTAGAACTATAATAATTATACTTATTACTCCCAATATTATCAAAATAACATGCATTATTACCCATATTATGCAGTTATTATCGCTGGAACTACAATAATTATACTTATTACTCCCAGTGTTATCAATATAACATGCATTATTACCCAAGTTATACAGTTATTATCGCTAGAACGATAATAGTTATACTTATTACTTATATTATTATGAGTATAACATGCATTATTAGCCCTATTATGCAGTTCTTATCGCTAGAACTACAATAGTTATACTTATTACTCCCAGTGTTACCAATATAACATGCATTATTACCCATATTATGCAGTTATTATCGCTAGGACTACAAAAATTATACTTATTACTTTTATTATTATCAATATAACATGCATTATTACCCATATTATGCAGTTATTATCGCTAGAACTATAATAATTCTACTTATTACTGACACGATTATCAATATAAAATGCATCATTACCCATATTATGCAGTTATTATCGCTAGAACTACAATAATTATACTTATTACTCCCAATATTATCAATATAACATGCACTATTACCCATATTATGCAGTTATTATCGCTAGAAATATAATAGTTATACTTATTACTTATATTATTATGAGTATAACATGCATTATTACCCCTATTATGCAGTTATTATCGCTAGAACTACAATAATTATACTTATTACTCCCACTATTTTCAATATAACATGAATTAGTACCCATATTATACTGTTATTATCGTCAGAACTATAATAAATTTACTTATTACTCCCAATATTATTAATGTAACATGCATTATTACCCATATTATGCAGTTAATATCGCTAGAACTACAATAATTATACTTATTACTAACAGTGTTATCAATATAACATGCATTATTACCCATATTATGCAGTTATTATCGCTAGGACTACAATAATTACACTTATTACTTTTATTATTATCAGTATAACATGCATTATTACCCCTATTTTGCAGTTACTATCGCTAGAACTATAATAATTACACTTATTACTCACAATATTATCAATATATCATGCATTATTAACACTATTATGCAGTTACTATCGCTAGAACTATAATAATTATACTTATTACTCCAAATATTATCAATATGTCATGCATTATTACCCAAGTTATACAGTTATTATCGCTAGAACTATAATAGTTATACTTATTACTTATATTATTATGAGTATAACATGCATTATTACCCCTATTATGCAGTTATTATCGCTAGAACTACAATAATTATACTTATTACTCCCACTATTATCGTTATAACATGCATTATTACACATATTATGCAGTTATTATCCCTAGAACTACAATAATTATACTTATCACTTTTATTATTATCAGTATAACATGCATTATTACCCCTATTATGCAGTTATTGTCGCTAGAACTACAATAATTATACTTATTACTCCCAATATTATCAATATAACATGCATTATTACCCATATTATGCAGTTATTAGCTCTAGAACTACAATAATTATACTTATTACTTTTATTATTATCAATATGTCATGCATTATTACGAATATTATGCAGTTATTAACGCTAGAACTATAATAATTATACTTATTACTCCTAACATTATCAATATGTCATGCATTATTTCCCCTATTATGCAGTTATTATCGCTAGAACTACAATAATTATACTTATTACTCCCACTATTATCAATATAACATGCATTATTACCCATATTATGCAGTTAATATCGCCAGAACTATAATAGTTATACTTATTACTTATATTATTTAAGTATAACATGCACTATTATCCATATTATACTGTTATTATCGTCAGAACTATAGTAAATGTACTTATTACTCCCGATATTATCAATATAACATGCATTATTACCCATATTATGCAGTTATTATCGCTAGAACTACAATAATTATACTTATTACTCCCAATATTATCAATATAACATGCATTATTACCCATATTATGCAGTTATTATCGCTGGAACTACAATAATTATACTTACTACTCCCAGTGTTATCAATATAACATGCATTATTACCCATATTATGCAGTTATTATCGCTAGAACTACAATAATTATACTTATTACTCCCAGTGTTATCAATATAACATGCATTATTACCCATATTATGCAGTTAATATCGCCAGAACTATAATAGTTATACTTATTACTTATATTATTTAAGTATAACATGCACTATTACCCATATTATGCAGTTATTATCGTCAGAACTATAGTAAATATACTTATTACTCCCAATATTATAAATATAACATGCATTATTACCCATATTATGCAGTTATTATCGCTAGAACTACAATAATTATACTTATTACTCCCAATATTATCAATATAACATGCATTATTACCCATATTATGCAGTTATTAACGCTAGAACTATAATAATTATACTTATTACTCCTAATATTATCAATATGTCATGCATTATTACCCCTATTATGCAGTTATTATCGCTAGAACTACAATAATTATACTTATTACTCCCACTATTATCAATATAACATGCATTATTACCCATATTATGCAGTTAATATCGCCAGAACTATAATAGTTATACTTATTACTTATATTATTATGAGTATAACATGCACTATTACCCATATTATACTGTTATTATCGTCAGAACTATAGTAAATATACTTATTACTCCCAATATTATCAATATAACACGCGTTATTACCCATATTTTGCAGTTATTATCGCTAGAACTACAATAATTATACTTATTACTCCCAATATTATCAATATAACATGCATTATTGCCCATATTATGCAGTTACTATCGCTAGAACTATAATAATTATACTTATTACTCCCAATATTATCAAAATAACATGCATTATTACCCATATTATGCAGTTATTATCGCTGGAACTACAATAATTATACTTATTACTCCCAGTGTTATCAATATAACATGCATTATTACCCAAGTTATACAGTTATTATCGCTAGAACGATAATAGTTATACTTATTACTTATATTATTATGAGTATAACATGCATTATTAGCCCTATTATGCAGTTCTTATCGCTAGAACTACAATAGTTATACTTATTACTCCCAGTGTTACCAATATAACATGCATTATTACCCATATTATGCAGTTATTATCGCTAGGACTACAAAAATTATACTTATTACTTTTATTATTATCAATATAACATGCATTATTACCCATATTATGCAGTTATTATCGCTAGAACTATAATAATTCTACTTATTACTGACACGATTATCAATATAAAATGCATCATTACCCATATTATGCAGTTATTATCGCTAGAACTACAATAATTATACTTATTACTCCCAATATTATCAATATAACATGCATTATTACCCATATTATGCAGTTATTATCGCTAGAAATATAATAGTTATACTTATTACTTATATTATTATGAGTATAACATGCATTATTACCCCTATTATGCAGTTATTATCGCTAGAACTACAATAATTATACTTATTACTCCCACTATTTTCAATATAACATGAATTAGTACCCATATTATACTGTTATTATCGTCAGAACTATAATAAATTTACTTATTACTCCCAATATTATTAATGTAACATGCATTATTACCCATATTATGCAGTTAATATCGCTAGAACTACAATAATTATACTTATTACTAACAGTGTTATCAATATAACATGCATTATTACCCATATTATGCAGTTATTATCGCTAGGACTACAATAATTATACTTATTACTTTTATTGTTATCAGTATAACATGCATTATTACCCCTAGTATGCAGTTACTATCGCTAGAACTATAATAATTATACTTATTACTCCCAATATTATCAATATGTCATGCATTATTAAACATATTATGCAGTTACTATCGCTAGAAATATAATAATTATACTTATTACTCCTAATATTATCAATATGTCATGCATTATTACCCAAGTTATACAGTTATTATCGCTAGAACTATAATAGTTATACTTATTACTTATATTATTATGAGTATAACATGCATTATTACCCAGATTATGCAGTTAATATCGCTAGAACTACAATAATTATACTTATTACTAACAGTGTTATCAATATAACATGCATTATTACCCATATTATGCAGCTATTATCGCTAGAACTACAATAATTATACTTATTACTCCCATTATTATCAATATAACATGCATTATTACCCATATTATGCAGTTACTATCGCTAGAACTATAATAATTATACTTATTACTCCCAATATTATCAATATGTCATGCATTATTACCCAAGTTATACAGTTATTATCGCTAGAACTATAATAGTTATACTTATTACTTATATTATTATGAGTATAACATGCATTATTACCCCTATTATGCAGTTATTATCGCTAGAACTACAATAATTATACTTATTACTCCCACTATTATCGTTATAACATGCATTATTACACATATTATGCAGTTATTATCCCTAGAACTACAATAATTATACTTATCACTTTTATTATTATCAGTATAACATGCATTATTACCCCTATTATGCAGTTATTGTCGCTAGAACTACAATAATTATACTTATTACTCCCAATATTATCAATATAACATGCATTATTACCCATATTATGCAGTTATTATCGCTAGGACTACAATAATTATACTTATTACTTTTATTCTTATCAATATAACATGCATTATTACCCATATTATGCAGTTATTATCGCTAGAACTACAATTATTATACTTATTACTCCCAGTGTTAACAATATAACATGCATTATTACCCATATTATGCAGTTATTATCGCTAGGACTACAATAATTATACTTATTACTTTTATTCTTATCAATATAACATGCATTATTACCCATATTATGCAGTTATTATCGCTAGAACTACAATAATTATACTTATTACTCCCAATATTATCAATATAATATGCATTATTACCCATATTATGCAGTTATTATCGCTAGGACCACAATAATTATTCTTATTACTTTTATTCTTATCAATATAACATGCATTATTACCCATATTATGCAGTTATTATTGCTAGAACTATAATAATTATACTTATTACTCCCACGATTATCAATATAACATGCATCATTACCCATATTATGCAGTTATTATCGCTAGAACTACAGTAATTATACTTATTACTTTTATTATTATCAATATAACGTGCATTATTACCCCTATTATGCAGTTATTATCGCTAGAACTACAGTAATTATACTTATTACTTTTATTATTATCAATATAACATGCATTATTACCCCTATTATGCAGTTATTATCGCTAGAACTACAATAATTATACTTATTACTCCCACTATTATCAATATAACATGCATTATTACCCATACTATGCAGTTATTATCGCTAGAACTAGAATAATTATACTTATTACTCACAATATTATCGATATAACATGCATTATTACACATATTATGCAGTTATTATCGCTAGAACTACAATAGTTATACTTATTACTTTTATTATTACCTGTACAACATGCATTATTACCCCTATTATGCAGTTATTGTCGCTAGAACTACAATAATTATACTTATTACTCCCAATATTATCAATATAACATTCATTATTACCCATATTATGCAGTTATTAGCTCTAGAACTACAACAATTATACTTATTACTTTTATTATTATCAATATGTCATGCATTATTACGAATATTATGCAGTTATTAACGCTAGAACTATAATAATTATACTTATTACTCCTAATATTATAAATATTTCAAGCATTATTTCCCCTATTATGCAGTTATTATCGCTAGAACTACAATAATTATACTTATTACTCCCACTATTATCAATATAACATGCATTATTACCCATATTATGCAGTTCATATCGCCAGAACTATAATAGTTATACTTATTACTTATATTACTATGAGTATAACATGCACTATTACCCATATTATACTGTTATTATCGTCAGAACTATAGTAAATATACTTATTACTCCCAATATTATCAATATAACATGCGTTATTACCCATATTATGCAGTTATTATCGCTAGAACTACAATAATTATACTTATTACTCCCAATATTATCAATATAACATGCACTATTACCCATATTATACTGTTATTATCGTCAGAACTACAATGATTATACTTACTACTCTGAATATTATCAATATAGCATGTATTATTACCCACATTATGCAGTTATTATCGCTAGAACTACAATAATTATACTTATTACTCCCTCTATTATCGATATAACATGCATTATTACCCATATTATGCAGTTATTATCGCTAGAACTACAATAATTATACTTATTACTCCCAGTGTTATCAATATAACATGCATTATTACCCATATTATGCAGCTATTATCGCTAGAACTACAATAATTATACTTATTACTCCCAATATTATCAATATGTCATGCATTATTAAACATATTATGCAGTTACTATCGCTAGAAATATAATAATTATACTTATTACTCCTAATATTATCAATATGTCATGCATTATTACCCAAGTTATACAGTTATTATCGCTAGAACTATAATAGTTATACTTATTACTTATATTATTATGAGTATAACATGCATTATTACCCAGATTATGCAGTTAATATCGCTAGAACTACAATAATTATACTTATTACTAACAGTGTTATCAATATAACATGCATTATTACCCATATTATGCAGCTATTATCGCTAGAACTACAATAATTATACTTATTACTCCCATTATTATCAATATAACATGCATTATTACCCATATTATGCAGTTACTATCGCTAGAACTATAATAATTATACTTATTACTCCCAATATTATCAATATGTCATGCATTATTACCCAAGTTATACAGTTATTATCGCTAGAACTATAATAGTTATACTTATTACTTATATTATTATGAGCATAACATGCATTATTACCCCTATTATGCAGTTATTATCGCTAGAACTACAATAATTATACTTATTACTCCCACTATTATCGTTATAACATGCATTATTACACATATTATGCAGTTATTATCCCTAGAACTACAATAATTATACTTATCACTTTTATTATTATCAGTATAACATGCATTATTACCCCTATTATGCAGTTATTGTCGCTAGAACTACAATAATTATACTTATTACTCCCAATATTATCAATATAACATGCATTATTACCCATATTATGCAGTTATTATCGCTAGGACTACAATAATTATACTTATTACTTTTATTCTTATCAATATAACATGCATTATTACCCATATTATGCAGTTATTATCGCTAGAACTACAATAATTATACTTATTACTCCCAGTGTTAACAATATAACATGCATTATTACCCATATTATGCAGTTATTATCGCTAGGACTACAATAATTATACTTATTACTTTTATTCTTATCAATATAACATGCATTATTACCCATATTATGCAGTTATTATCGCTAGAACTACAATAATTATACTTATTACTCCCAATATTATCAATATAATATGCATCATTACCCATATTATGCAGTTATTATCGCTAGAACTACAGTAATTATACTTATTACTTTTATTATTATCAATATAACGTGCATTATTACCCCTATTATGCAGTTATTATCGCTAGAACTACAGTAATTATACTTATTACTTTTATTATTATCAATATAACATGCATTATTACCCCTATTATGCAGTTATTATCGCTAGAACTAGAATAATTATACTTATTACTCACAATATTATCGATATAACATGCATTATTACCCACATTATGCAGTTATTATCGCTAGAACTACAATAATTATACTTATTACTCCCTCTATTATCGATATAACATGCATTATTACCCATATTATGCAGTTATTATCGCTAGAACTACAATAATTATACTTATTACTCCCAGTGTTATCAATATAACATGCATTATTACCCATATTATGCAGCTATTATCGCTAGAACTACAATAATTATACTTATTACTCCCATTATTATCAATATAACATGCATTATTACCCATATTATGCAGTTACTATCGCTAGAACTATAATAATTATACTTATTACTCCCAATATTATCAATATGTCATGCATTATTACCCAAGTTATACAGTTATTATCGCTAGAACTATAATAGTTATACTTATTACTTATATTATTATGAGTATAACATGCATTATTACCCCTATTATGTAGTTATTATCCCTAGAACTACAATAATTATACTTATTACTCCCACTATTATCGATATAACATGCATTATTACACATATTATGCAGTTATTATCCCTAGAACTACAATAATTATAATTATTACTTTTATTATTATCAGTATAACATGCATTATTACCCCTATTATGCAGTTATTGTCGCTAGAACTACAATAATTATACTTATTACTCCCAATATTATCAATATAACATGCATTATTACCCATATTATGCAGTTATTAGCTCTAGAACTACAATAATTATACTTATTACTTTTATTATTATCAATATGTCATGCATTATTACGAATATTATGCAGTTATTAACGCTAGAACTATAATAATTATACTTATTACTCCTAACATTATCAATATGTCATGCATTATTTCCCCTATTATGCAGTTATTATCGCTAGAACTACAATAATTAGACTTATTACTCCCACTATTATCAATATAACATGCATTATTACCCATATTATGCCGTTAATATCGCCAGAACTATAATAGTTATACTTATTACTTATATTATTTAAGTATAACATGCACTATTACCCATATTATACTGTTATTATCGTCAGAACTATAGTAAATATACTTATTACTCCCGATATTATCAATATAACATGCATTATTACCCATATTATGCAGTTATTATCGCTAGAACTACAATAATTATACTTATTACTCCCAATATTATCAATATAACATGCATTATTACCCATATTATGCAGTTATTATCGCTGGAACTACAATAATTATACTTATTACTCCCAGTGTTATCAATATAACATGCATTATTACCCATATTATGCAGTTATTATCGCTAGAACTACAATAATTATACTTATTACTCCCACTATTATCAATATAACATGCATTATTGCCCATATTATGCAGTTACTATCGCTAGAACTATAATAATTATACTTATTACTCCTAATATTATCAAAATAACATGCATTATTACCCATATTATGCAGTTATTATCGCTGGAACTACAATAATTATACTTATTACTCCCAGTGTTATCAATATAACATGCATTATTACCCAAGTTATACAGTTATTATCGCTAGAACTATAATAGTCATACTTATTACTTATATTAGTATGAGTATAACATGCATTATTACCCCTATTATGCAGTTCTTATCGCTAGAACTACAATAATTATACTTATTACTCCCAGTGTTACCAATATAACATGCATTATTACCCATATTATGCAGTTATTATCGCTAGGACTACAAAAATTATACTTATTACTTTTATTATTATCAATATAACATGCATTATTACCCATATTATGCAGTTATTATCGCTAGAACTATAATAATTCTACTTATTACTGACACGATTATCAATATAAAATGCATCATTACCCATATTATGCAGTTATTATCGCTAGAACTACAATAATTATACTTATTACTCCCAATATTATCAATATAGCATGCATTATTACCCATATTATGCAGTTATTATCGCTAGAAATATAATAGTTATACTTATTACTTATATTATTATGAGTATAACATGCATTATTACCCCTATTATGCAGTTATTATCGCTAGAACTACAATAATTATACTTATTACTCCCACTATTATCAATATAACATGAATTAGTACCCATATTATACTGTTATTATCGTCAGAACTATAATAAATTTACTTATTACTCCCAATATTATTAATGTAACATGCATTATTACCCATATTATGCAGTTAATATCGCTAGAACTACAATAATTATACTTATTACTAACAGTGTTATCAATATAACATGCATTATTACCCATATTATGCAGTTATTATCGCTAGGACTACAATAATTATACTTATTACTTTTATTGTTATCAGTATAACATGCATTATTACCCCTATTATGCAGTTACTATCGCTAGAACTACAATAATTATACTTATTACTCCCACTATTATCGATATAACATGCATTATTACCCATATTATGCAGTTATTATCCCTAGAACTACAATAATTATACTTATTACTTTTATTATTATCAGTATAACATGCATTATTACCCCTATTATGCAGTTATTGTCGCTAGAACTACAATAATTATACTTATTACTCCCAATATTATCAATATAACATGCATTATTACCCATATTATGCAGTTATTATCCCTAGAACTACAATAATTATACTTATTACTTTTATTATTATCAGTATAACATGCATTATTACCCCTATTATGCAGTTATTGTCGCTAGAACTACAATAATTATACTTATTACTCCCAATATTATCAATATAACATGCATTATTACCCATATTATGCAGTTATTATCGCTAGGAATACAATAATTATACTTATTACTTTTATTATTATCAATATAACATGCATTATTACCCATATTATGCAGTTATTATCGCTAGAACTACAATAATTATACTTATTACTCCCAATATTATCAATATAACATGCATTATTACCCATATTATGCAGTTAATATCGCCAGAACTATAATAGTTATACCCATTACTTATATTATTATGAGTATAACATGCACTATTACCCATATTATACTGTTATTATCGTCAGAACTACAATGATTATACTTACTACTCTGAATATTATCAATATAACATGTATTATTACCCACATTATGCAGTTATTATCGCTAGGACTACAATAATTATACTTATTACTAACAGTGTTATTAATATAACATGCATTATTACCCATATTATGCATTTATTATCGCTAGGACTACAATAATTATACTTATTACTTTTATTCTTATCAATATAACATGCATTATTAACACTATTATGCAGTTACTATCGCTAGAACTATAATAATTATACTTATTACTCCCAATATTATCAATATGTAATGCATTATTACCCAAGTTATACAGTTATTATCGCTAGAACTATAATAGTTATACTTATTACTTATATTATTATGAGTATAACATGCATTATTACCCCTATTATGCAGTTATTGTCGCTAGAACTACGATAATTATACTTATTACTCCCAATATTATCAATATAACATGCATTATTACCCATATTATGCAGTTATTATCCCTAGAACTACAATAATTATACTTATTACTTTTATTATTATCAGTATAACATGCATTATTACCCCTATTATGCAGTTATTGTCGCTAGAACTACAATAATTATACTTATTACTCCCAATATTATCAATATAACATGCATTATTACCCATATTATGCAGTTATTATCGCTAGGACTACAATAATTATACTTATTACTTTTATTATTATCAATATAACATGCATTATTACCCATATTATGCAGTTATTATCGCTAGAACTACAATAATTATACTTATTACTCCCAATATTATCAATATAACATGCATTATTACCCATATTATGCAGTTAATATCGCCAGAACTATAATAGTTATACCCATTACTTATATTATTATGAGTATAACATGCACTATTACCCATATTATACTGTTATTATCGTCAGAACTACAATGATTATACTTACTACTCTGAATATTATCAATATAACATGTATTATTACCCACATTATGCAGTTATTATCGCTAGGACTACAATAATTATACTTATTACTAACAGTGTTATTAATATAACATGCATTATTACCCATATTATGCAGTTCATATCGCCAGAACTATAATAGTTATACTTATTACTTATATTACTATGAGTATAACATGCACTATTACCCATATTATACTGTTATTATCGTCAGAACTATAGTAAATATACTTATTACTCCCAATATTATCAATATAACATGCGTTATTACCCATATTATGCAGTTATTATCGCTAGAACTACAATAATTATACTTATTACTCCCAATATTATCAATATAACATGCACTATTACCCATATTATACTGTTATTATCGTCAGAACTACAATGATTATACTTACTACTCTGAATATTATCAATATAGCATGTATTATTACCCACATTATGCAGTTATTATCGCTAGAACTACAATAATTATACTTATTACTCCCTCTATTATCGATATAACATGCATTATTACCCATATTATGCAGTTATTATCGCTAGAACTACAATAATTATACTTATTACTCCCAGTGTTATCAATATAACATGCATTATTACCCATATTATGCAGCTATTATCGCTAGAACTACAATAATTATACTTATTACTCCCAATATTATCAATATGTCATGCATTATTAAACATATTATGCAGTTACTATCGCTAGAAATATAATAATTATACTTATTACTCCTAATATTATCAATATGTCATGCATTATTACCCAAGTTATACAGTTATTATCGCTAGAACTATAATAGTTATACTTATTACTTATATTATTATGAGTATAACATGCATTATTACCCAGATTATGCAGTTAATATCGCTAGAACTACAATAATTATACTTATTACTAACAGTGTTATCAATATAACATGCATTATTACCCATATTATGCAGCTATTATCGCTAGAACTACAATAATTATACTTATTACTCCCATTATTATCAATATAACATGCATTATTACCCATATTATGCAGTTACTATCGCTAGAACTATAATAATTATACTTATTACTCCCAATATTATCAATATGTCATGCATTATTACCCAAGTTATACAGTTATTATCGCTAGAACTATAATAGTTATACTTATTACTTATATTATTATGAGCATAACATGCATTATTACCCCTATTATGCAGTTATTATCGCTAGAACTACAATAATTATACTTATTACTCCCACTATTATCGTTATAACATGCATTATTACACATATTATGCAGTTATTATCCCTAGAACTACAATAATTATACTTATCACTTTTATTATTATCAGTATAACATGCATTATTACCCCTATTATGCAGTTATTGTCGCTAGAACTACAATAATTATACTTATTACTCCCAATATTATCAATATAACATGCATTATTACCCATATTATGCAGTTATTATCGCTAGGACTACAATAATTATACTTATTACTTTTATTCTTATCAATATAACATGCATTATTACCCATATTATGCAGTTATTATCGCTAGAACTACAATAATTATACTTATTACTCCCAGTGTTAACAATATAACATGCATTATTACCCATATTATGCAGTTATTATCGCTAGGACTACAATAATTATACTTATTACTTTTATTCTTATCAATATAACATGCATTATTACCCATATTATGCAGTTATTATCGCTAGAACTACAATAATTATACTTATTACTCCCAATATTATCAATATAATATGCATTATTACCCATATTATGCAGTTATTATCGCTAGGACCACAATAATTATTCTTATTACTTTTATTCTTATCAATATAACATGCATTATTACCCATATTATGCAGTTATTATTGCTAGAACTATAATAATTATACTTATTACTCCCACGATTATCAATATAACATGCATCATTACCCATATTATGCAGTTATTATCGCTAGAACTACAGTAATTATACTTATTACTTTTATTATTATCAATATAACGTGCATTATTACCCCTATTATGCAGTTATTATCGCTAGAACTACAGTAATTATACTTATTACTTTTATTATTATCAATATAACATGCATTATTACCCCTATTATGCAGTTATTATCGCTAGAGCTACAATAATTATACTTATTACTCCCACTATTATCAATATAACATGCATTATTACCCATACTATGCAGTTATTATCGCTAGAACTAGAATAATTATACTTATTACTCACAATATTATCGATATAATATGCATTATTACCCACATTATGCAGTTATTATCGCTAGAACTACAATAATTATACTTATTACTCCCTCTATTATCGATATAACATGCATTATTACCCATATTATGCAGTTATTATCGCTAGAACTACAATAATTATACTTATTACTCCCAGTGTTATCAATATAACATGCATTATTACCCATATTATGCAGCTATTATCGCTAGAACTACAATAATTATACTTATTACTCCCATTATTATCAATATAACATGCATTATTACCCATATTATGCAGTTACTATCGCTAGAACTATAATAATTATACTTATTACTCCCAATATTATCAATATGTCATGCATTATTACCCAAGTTATACAGTTATTATCGCTAGAACTATAATAGTTATACTTATTACTTATATTATTATGAGTATAACATGCATTATTACCCCTATTATGTAGTTATTATCCCTAGAACTACAATAATTATACTTATTACTCCCACTATTATCGATATAACATGCATTATTACACATATTATGCAGTTATTATCCCTAGAACTACAATAATTATAATTATTACTTTTATTATTATCAGTATAACATGCATTATTACCCCTATTATGCAGTTATTGTCGCTAGAACTACAATAATTATACTTATTACTCCCAATATTATCAATATAACATGCATTATTACCCATATTATGCAGTTATTAGCTCTAGAACTACAATAATTATACTTATTACTTTTATTATTATCAATATGTCATGCATTATTACGAATATTATGCAGTTATTAACGCTAGAACTATAATAATTATACTTATTACTCCTAACATTATCAATATGTCATGCATTATTTCCCCTATTATGCAGTTATTATCGCTAGAACTACAATAATTAGACTTATTACTCCCACTATTATCAATATAACATGCATTATTACCCATATTATGCCGTTAATATCGCCAGAACTATAATAGTTATACTTATTACTTATATTATTTAAGTATAACATGCACTATTACCCATATTATACTGTTATTATCGTCAGAACTATAGTAAATATACTTATTACTCCCGATATTATCAATATAACATGCATTATTACCCATATTATGCAGTTATTATCGCTAGAACTACAATAATTATACTTATTACTCCCAATATTATCAATATAACATGCATTATTACCCATATTATGCAGTTATTATCGCTGGAACTACAATAATTATACTTATTACTCCCAGTGTTATCAATATAACATGCATTATTACCCATATTATGCAGTTATTATCGCTAGAACTACAATAATTATACTTATTACTCCCACTATTATCAATATAACATGCATTATTGCCCATATTATGCAGTTACTATCGCTAGAACTATAATAATTATACTTATTACTCCTAATATTATCAAAATAACATGCATTATTACCCATATTATGCAGTTATTATCGCTGGAACTACAATAATTATACTTATTACTCCCAGTGTTATCAATATAACATGCATTATTACCCAAGTTATACAGTTATTATCGCTAGAACTATAATAGTCATACTTATTACTTATATTAGTATGAGTATAACATGCATTATTACCCCTATTATGCAGTTCTTATCGCTAGAACTACAATAATTATACTTATTACTCCCAGTGTTACCAATATAACATGCATTATTACCCATATTATGCAGTTATTATCGCTAGGACTACAAAAATTATACTTATTACTTTTATTATTATCAATATAACATGCATTATTACCCATATTATGCAGTTATTATCGCTAGAACTATAATAATTCTACTTATTACTGACACGATTATCAATATAAAATGCATCATTACCCATATTATGCAGTTATTATCGCTAGAACTACAATAATTATACTTATTACTCCCAATATTATCAATATAGCATGCATTATTACCCATATTATGCAGTTATTATCGCTAGAAATATAATAGTTATACTTATTACTTATATTATTATGAGTATAACATGCATTATTACCCCTATTATGCAGTTATTATCGCTAGAACTACAATAATTATACTTATTACTCCCACTATTATCAATATAACATGAATTAGTACCCATATTATACTGTTATTATCGTCAGAACTATAATAAATTTACTTATTACTCCCAATATTATTAATGTAACGTGCATTATTACCCATATTATGCAGTTAATATCGCTAGAACTACAATAATTATACTTATTACTAACAGTGTTATCAATATAACATGCATTATTACCCATATTATGCAGTTATTATCGCTAGGACTACAATAATTATACTTATTACTTTTATTGTTATCAGTATAACATGCATTATTACCCCTATTATGCAGTTACTATCGCTAGAACTACAATAATTATACTTATTACTCCCACTATTATCGATATAACATGCATTATTACACATATTATGCAGTTATTATCCCTAGAACTACAATAATTATACTTATTACTTTTATTATTATCAGTATAACATGCATTATTACCCCTATTATGCAGTTATTATCGCTAGAACTACAATAATTATACTTATTACTCCCAATATTATCAATATAACATGCATTATTACCCATATTATGCAGTTAATATCGCCAGAACTATAATAGTTATACCCATTACTTATATTATTATGAGTATAACATGCACTATTACCCATATTATACTGTTATTATCGTCAGAACTACAATGATTATACTTACTACTCTGAATATTATCAATATAACATGTATTATTACCCACATTATGCAGTTATTATCGCTAGGACTACAATAATTATACTTATTACTAACAGTGTTATTAATATAACATGCATTATTACCCATATTATGCATTTATTATCGCTAGGACTACAATAATTATACTTATTACTTTTATTCTTATCAATATAACATGCATTATTAACACTATTATGCAGTTACTATCGCTAGAACTATAATAATTATACTTATTACTCCCAATATTATCAATATGTAATGCATTATTACCCAAGTTATACAGTTATTATCGCTAGAACTATAATAGTTATACTTATTACTTATATTATTATGAGTATAACATGCATTATTACCCCTATTATGCAGTTATTGTCGCTAGAACTACGATAATTATACTTATTACTCCCAATATTATCAATATAACATGCATTATTACCCATATTATGCAGTTATTATCCCTAGAACTACAATAATTATACTTATTACTTTTATTATTATCAGTATAACATGCATTATTACCCCTATTATGCAGTTATTGTCGCTAGAACTACAATAATTATACTTATTACTCCCAATATTATCAATATAACATGCATTATTACCCATATTATGCAGTTATTATCGCTAGGACTACAATAATTATACTTATTACTTTTATTATTATCAATATAACATGCATTATTACCCATATTATGCAGTTATTATCGCTAGAACTACAATAATTATACTTATTACTCCCAATATTATCAATATAACATGCATTATTACCCATATTATGCAGTTAATATCGCCAGAACTATAATAGTTATACCCATTACTTATATTATTATGAGTATAACATGCACTATTACCCATATTATACTGTTATTATCGTCAGAACTACAATGATTATACTTACTACTCTGAATATTATCAATATAACATGTATTATTACCCACATTATGCAGTTATTATCGCTAGGACTACAATAATTATACTTATTACTAACAGTGTTATTAATATAACATGCATTATTACCCATATTATGCATTTATTATCGCTAGGACTACAATAATTATACTTATTACTTTTATTCTTATCAATATAACATGCATTATTAACACTATTATGCAGTTACTATCGCTAGAACTATAATAATTATACTTATTACTCCCAATATTATCAATATGTAATGCATTATTACCCAAGTTATACAGTTATTATCGCTAGAACTATAATAGTTATACTTATTACTTATATTATTATGAGTATAACATGCATTATTACCCCTATTATGCAGTTATTGTCGCTAGAACTACGATAATTATACTTATTACTCCCAATATTATCAATATAACATGCATTATTACCCATATTATGCAGTTATTATCCCTAGAACTACAATAATTATACTTATTACTTTTATTATTATCAGTATAACATGCATTATTACCCCTATTATGCAGTTATTGTCGCTAGAACTACAATAATTATACTTATTACTCCCAATATTATCAATATAACATGCATTATTACCCATATTATGCAGTTATTATCGCTAGGACTACAATAATTATACTTATTACTTTTATTATTATCAATATAACATGCATTATTACCCATATTATGCAGTTATTATCGCTAGAACTATAATAATTCTACTTATTACTGACACGATTATCAATATGCATCATTACCCATATTATGCAGTTATTATCGCTAGAACTACAATAATTATACTTATTACTCCCTCTATTATCGATATAACATGCATTATTTCCCCTATTATGCAGTTATTATCGCTAGAACTACAATAATTATACTTATTACTCCCAATATTATCAATATAACATGCATTATTACCCATATTATGCAGTTAATATCGCCAGAACTATAATAGTTATATCCATTACTTATATTATTATGAGTATAACATGCACTATTACCCATATTATACTGTTATTATCGTCAGAACTACAATGATTATACTTACTACTCTGAATATTATCAATATAACATGTATTATTACCCACATTATGCAGTTATTATCGCTAGAACTACAATAATTATACTTATTACTCCCAGTGTTATCAATATAACATGCATTATTACCCATATTATGCAGCTATTATCGCTAGAACTACAATAATTATACTTATTACTCCCACTATTATCGATATAACATGCATTATTACACATATTATGCAGTTATTATCCCTAGAACTACAATAATTATACTTATTACTTTTATTATTATCAGTATAACATGCATTATTACCCCAATTATGCAGTTATTGTCGCTAGAACTACAATAATTATACTTATTACTCCCAATATTATCAATATAACATGCATTATTACCCATATTATGCAGTTATTAGCTCTAGAACTACAATAATTATACTTATTACTTTTATTATTATCAATATGTCATGCATTATTACGAATATTATGCAGTTATTAACGCTAGAACTATAATAATTATACTTATTACTCCTAACATTATCAATATGTCATGCATTATTTCCCCTATTATGCAGTTATTATCGCTAGAACTACAATAATTATACTTATTACTTCCAATATTATCAATATAACATGCATTATTACCCATATTATGCAGTTATTATCGCTAGAACTACAATAATTATACTTATTACTCCCAGTGTTATCAATATAACATGCATTATTACCCAAGTTATACAGTTATTATCGCTAGAACTATAATAGTTATACTTATTACTTATATTAGTATGAGTATAACATGCATTATTACCCCTATTATGCAGTTCTTATCGCTAGAACTACAATAATTATACTTATTACTCCCAGTGTTACCAATATAACATGCATTATTACCCATATTATGCAGTTATTATCGCTAGGACTACAAAAATTATACTTATTACTTTTATTATTATCAATATAACATGCATTATTACCCATATTATGCAGTTATTATCGCTAGAACTATAATAATCCTACTTATTACTGACACGATTATCAATATAAAATGCATCATTACCCATATTATGCAGTTATTATCGCTAGAACTACAATAATTATACTTATTACTCCCAATATTATCAATATAACATGCATTATTACCCATATTATGCAGTTATTATCGCTAGAAATATAATAGTTATACTTATTACTTATATTATTATGAGTATAACATGCATTATTACCCCTATTATGCAGTTATTATCGCTAGAACTACAATAATTATACTTATTACTCCCACTATTATCAATATAACATGAATTAGTACCCATATTATACTGTTATTATCGTCAGAACTATAATAAATTTACTTATTACTCCCAATATTATTAATGTAACATGCATTATTACCCATATTATGCAGTTAATATCGCTAGAACTACAATAATTATACTTATTACTAACAGTGTTATCAATATAACATGCATTATTACCCATATTATGCAGTTATTATCGCTAGGACTACAATAATTATTACTTTTATTGTTATCAGTATAACATGCATTATTACCCCTATTATGCAGTTACTATCGCTAGAACTATAATAATTATACTTATTACGCCCAATATTATCAATATGTCATGCATTATTAAACATATTATGCAGTTACTATCGCTAGAAATATAATAATTATACTTATTACTCCTAATATTATCAATATGTCATGCATTATTACCCAAGTTATACAGTTATTATCGCTAGAACTATAATAGTTATACTTATTACTTATATTATTATGAGTATAACATGCATTATTACCCCTATTATGTAGTTATTATCCCTAGAACTACAATAATTATACTTATTACTCCCACTATTATCGATATAACATGCATTATTACACATATTATGCAGTTATTATCCCTAGAACTACAATAATTATACTTATTACTTTTATTATTATCAGTATAACATGCATTATTACCCCTATTATGCAGTTATTGTCGCTAGAACTACAATAATTATACTTATTACTCCCAATATTATCAATATAACATGCATTATTACCCATATTATGCAGTTAATATCGCCAGAACTATAATAGTTATACCCATTACTTATATTATTATGAGTATAACATGCACTATTACCCATATTATACTGTTATTATCGTCAGAACTACAATGATTATACTTACTACTCTGAATATTATCAATATAACATGTATTATTACCCACATTATGCAGTTATTATCGCTAGGACTACAATAATTATACTTATTACTAACAGTGTTATTAATATAACATGCATTATTACCCATATTATGCATTTATTATCGCTAGGACTACAATAATTATACTTATTTCTTTTATTCTTATCAATATAACATGCATTATTAACACTATTATGCAGTTACTATCGCTAGAACTATAATAATTATACTTATTACTCCCAATATTATCAATATGTAATGCATTATTACCCAAGTTATACAGTTATTATCGCTAGAACTATAATAGTTATACTTATTACTTATATTATTATGAGTATAACATGCATTATTACCCCTATTATGCAGTTATTGTCGCTAGAACTACGATAATTATACTTATTACTCCCAATATTATCAATATAACATGCATTATTACCCATATTATGCAGTTATTATCCCTAGAACTACAATAATTATACTTATTACTTTTATTATTATCAGTATAACATGCATTATTACCCCTATTATGCAGTTATTGTCGCTAGAACTACAATAATTATACTTATTACTCCCAATATTATCAATATAACATGCATTATTACCCATATTATGCAGTTATTATCGCTAGGACTACAATAATTATACTTATTACTTTTATTATTATCAATATAACATGCATTATTACCCATATTATGCAGTTATTATCGCTAGAACTACAATAATTATACTTATTACTCCCAATATTATCAATATAACATGCATTATTACCCATATTATGCAGTTAATATCGCCAGAACTATAATAGTTATACCCATTACTTATATTATTATGAGTATAACATGCACTATTACCCATATTATACTGTTATTATCGTCAGAACTACAATGATTATACTTACTACTCTGAATATTATCAATATAACATGTATTATTACCCACATTATGCAGTTATTATCGCTAGGACTACAATAATTATACTTATTACTAACAGTGTTATTAATATAACATGCATTATTACCCATATTATGCATTTATTATCGCTAGGACTACAATAATTATACTTATTACTTTTATTCTTATCAATATAACATGCATTATTAACACTATTATGCAGTTACTATCGCTAGAACTATAATAATTATACTTATTACTCCCAATATTATCAATATGTAATGCATTATTACCCAAGTTATACAGTTATTATCGCTAGAACTATAATAGTTATACTTATTACTTATATTATTATGAGTATAACATGCATTATTACCCCTATTATGCAGTTATTGTCGCTAGAACTACGATAATTATACTTATTACTCCCAATATTATCAATATAACATGCATTATTACCCATATTATGCAGTTATTATCCCTAGAACTACAATAATTATACTTATTACTTTTATTATTATCAGTATAACATGCATTATTACCCCTATTATGCAGTTATTGTCGCTAGAACTACAATAATTATACTTATTACTCCCAATATTATCAATATAACATGCATTATTACCCATATTATGCAGTTATTATCGCTAGGACTACAATAATTATACTTATTACTTTTATTATTATCAATATAACATGCATTATTACCCATATTATGCAGTTATTATCGCTAGAACTATAATAATTCTACTTATTACTGACACGATTATCAATATAGAATGCATCATTACCCATATTATGCAGTTATTATCGCTAGAACTACAATAATTATACTTATTACTCCCTCTATTATCGATATAACATGCATTATTTCCCCTATTATGCAGTTATTATCGCTAGAACTACAATAATTATACTTATTACTCCCAATATTATCAATATAACATGCATTATTACCCATATTATGCAGTTAATATCGCCAGAACTATAATAGTTATACCCATTACTTATATTATTATGAGTATAACATGCACTATTACCCATATTATACTGTTATTATCGTCAGAACTACAATGATTATACTTACTACTCTGAATATTATCAATATAACATGTATTATTACCCACATTATGCAGTTATTATCGCTAGAACTACAATAATTATACTTATTACTCCCAGTGTTATCAATATAACATGCATTATTACCCATATTATGCAGCTAGTATCGCTAGAACTACAATAATTATACTTATTACTCCCACTATTATCGATATAACATGCATTATTACACATATTATGCAGTTATTATCCCTAGAACTACAATAATTATACTTATTACTTTTATTATTATCAGTATAACATGCATTATTACCCCTATTATGCAGTTATTGTCGCTAGAACTACAATAATTATACTTATTACTCCCAATATTATCAATATAACATGCATTATTACCCATATTATGCAGTTATTAGCTCTAGAACTACAATAATTATACTTATTACTTTTATTATTATCAATATGTCATGCATTATTACGAATATTATGCAGTTATTAACGCTAGAACTATAATAATTATACTTATTACTCCTAACATTATCAATATGTCATGCATTATTTCCCCTATTATGCAGTTATTATCGCTAGAACTACAATAATTATACTTATTACTCCCACTATTATCAATATAACATGCATTATTACCCATATTATGCCGTTAATATCGCCAGAACTATAATAGTTATACTTATTACTTATATTATTTAAGTATAACATGCACTATTACCCATATTATACTGTTATTATCGTCAGAACTATAGTAAATATACTTATTACTCCCGATATTATCAATATAACATGCATTATTACCCATATTATGCAGTTATTATCGCTAGAACTACAATAATTATACTTATTACTTCCAATATTATCAATATAACATGCATTATTACCCATATTATGCAGTTATTATCGCTGGAACTACAATAATTATACTTATTACTCCCAGTGTTATCAATATAACATGCATTATTACCCATATTATGCAGTTATTATCGCTAGAACTACAATAATTATACTTATTACTCCCAGTGTTATCAATATAACATGCATTATTACCCATATTATGCAGTTAATATCGCCAGAACTATAATAGTTATACTTATTACTTATATTATTTAAGTATAACATGCACTATTACCCATATTATGCAGATATTATCGTCAGAACTATAGTAAATATACTTATTACTCCCAATATTATCAATATAACATGCATTATTACCCATATTATGCAGTTATTATCGCTAGAACTACAATAATTATACTTATTACTCCCAATATTATCAATATAACATGCATTATTACCCATATTATGCAGTTATTAACGCTAGAACTATAATAATTATACTTATTACTCCTAATATTATCAATATGTCATGCATTATTACCCCTATTATGCAGTTATTATCGCTAGAACTACAATAATTATACTTATTACTCCCACTATTATCAATATAACATGCATTATTACCCATATTATGCAGTTAATATCGCCAGAACTATAATAGTTATACTTATTACTTATATTATTATGAGTATAACATGCACTATTACCCATATTATACTGTTATTATCGTCAGAACTATAGTAAATATACTTATTACTCCCAATATTATCAATATAACACGCGTTATTACCCATATTATGCAGTTATTATCGCTAGAACTACAATAATTATACTTATTACTCCCAATATTATCAATATAACATGCATTATTGCCCATATTATGCAGTTACTATCGCTAGAACTATAATAATTATACTTATTACTCCCAATATTATCAAAATAACATGCATTATTACCCATATTATGCAGTTATTATCGCTAGAACTACAATAATTATACTTATTACTCCCAGTGTTATCAATATAACATGCATTATTACCCAAGTTATACAGTTATTATCGCTAGAACTATAATAGTTATACTTATTACTTATATTAGTATGAGTATAACATGCATTATTACCCCTATTATGCAGTTCTTATCGCTAGAACTACAATAATTATACTTATTACTCCCAGTGTTACCAATATAACATGCATTATTACCCATATTATGCAGTTATTATCGCTAGGACTACAAAAATTATACTTATTACTTTTATTATTATCAATATAACATGCATTATTACCCACATTATGCAGTTATTATCGCTAGAACTATAATAATTCTACTTATTACTGACACGATTATCAATATAAAATGCATCATTACCCATATTATGCAGTTATTATCGCTAGAACTACAATAATTATACTTATTACTCCCAATATTATCAATATAACATGCATTATTACCCATATTATGCAGTTAATATCGCCAGAACTATAATAGTTATACCCATTACTTATATTATTATGAGTATAACATGCACTATTACCCATATTATACTGTTATTATCGTCAGAACTACAATGATTATACTTACTACTCTGAATATTATCAATATAACATGTATTATTACCCACATTATGCAGTTATTATCGCTAGGACTACAATAATTATACTTATTACTAACAGTGTTATTAATATAACATGCATTATTACCCATATTATGCATTTATTATCGCTAGGACTACAATAATTATACTTATTACTTTTATTCTTATCAATATAACATGCATTATTAACACTATTATGCAGTTACTATCGCTAGAACTATAATAATTATACTTATTACTCCCAATATTATCAATATGTAATGCATTATTACCCAAGTTATACAGTTATTATCGCTAGAACTATAATAGTTATACTTATTACTTATATTATTATGAGTATAACATGCATTATTACCCCTATTATGCAGTTATTGTCGCTAGAACTACGATAATTATACTTATTACTCCCAATATTATCAATATAACATGCATTATTACCCATATTATGCAGTTATTATCCCTAGAACTACAATAATTATACTTATTACTTTTATTATTATCAATATAACATGCATTATTACCCATATTATGCAGTTATTATCGCTAGAACTATAATAATTCTACTTATTACTGACACGATTATCAATATGCATCATTACCCATATTATGCAGTTATTATCGCTAGAACTACAATAATTATACTTATTACTCCCTCTATTATCGATATAACATGCATTATTTCCCCTATTATGCAGTTATTATCGCTAGAACTACAATAATTATACTTATTACTCCCAATATTATCAATATAACATGCATTATTACCCATATTATGCAGTTAATATCGCCAGAACTATAATAGTTATACCCATTACTTATATTATTATGAGTATAACATGCACTATTACCCATATTATACTGTTATTATCGTCAGAACTACAATGATTATACTTACTACTCTGAATATTATCAATATAACATGTATTATTACCCACATTATGCAGTTATTATCGCTAGAACTACAATAATTATACTTATTACTCCCAGTGTTATCAATATAACATGCATTATTACCCATATTATGCAGCTAGTATCGCTAGAACTACAATAATTATACTTATTACTCCCACTATTATCGATATAACATGCATTATTACACATATTATGCAGTTATTATCCCTAGAACTACAATAATTATACTTATTACTTTTATTATTATCAGTATAACATGCATTATTACCCCTATTATGCAGTTATTGTCGCTAGAACTACAATAATTATACTTATTACTCCCAATATTATCAATATAACATGCATTATTACCCATATTATGCAGTTATTAGCTCTAGAACTACAATAATTATACTTATTACTTTTATTATTATCAATATGTCATGCATTATTACGAATATTATGCAGTTATTAACGCTAGAACTATAATAATTATACTTATTACTCCTAACATTATCAATATGTCATGCATTATTTCCCCTATTATGCAGTTATTATCGCTAGAACTACAATAATTATACTTATTACTCCCACTATTATCAATATAACATGCATTATTACCCATATTATGCCGTTAATATCGCCAGAACTATAATAGTTATACTTATTACTTATATTATTTAAGTATAACATGCACTATTACCCATATTATACTGTTATTATCGTCAGAACTATAGTAAATATACTTATTACTCCCGATATTATCAATATAACATGCATTATTACCCATATTATGCAGTTATTATCGCTAGAACTACAATAATTATACTTATTACTTCCAATATTATCAATATAACATGCATTATTACCCATATTATGCAGTTATTATCGCTGGAACTACAATAATTATACTTATTACTCCCAGTGTTATCAATATAACATGCATTATTACCCATATTATGCAGTTATTATCGCTAGAACTACAATAATTATACTTATTACTCCCAGTGTTATCAATATAACATGCATTATTACCCATATTATGCAGTTAATATCGCCAGAACTATAATAGTTATACTTATTACTTATATTATTTAAGTATAACATGCACTATTACCCATATTATGCAGATATTATCGTCAGAACTATAGTAAATATACTTATTACTCCCAATATTATCAATATAACATGCATTATTACCCATATTATGCAGTTATTATCGCTAGAACTACAATAATTATACTTATTACTCCCAATATTATCAATATAACATGCATTATTACCCATATTATGCAGTTATTAACGCTAGAACTATAATAATTATACTTATTACTCCTAATATTATCAATATGTCATGCATTATTACCCCTATTATGCAGTTATTATCGCTAGAACTACAATAATTATACTTATTACTCCCACTATTATCAATATAACATGCATTATTACCCATATTATGCAGTTAATATCGCCAGAACTATAATAGTTATACTTATTACTTATATTATTATGAGTATAACATGCACTATTACCCATATTATACTGTTATTATCGTCAGAACTATAGTAAATATACTTATTACTCCCAATATTATCAATATAACACGCGTTATTACCCATATTATGCAGTTATTATCGCTAGAACTACAATAATTATACTTATTACTCCCAATATTATCAATATAACATGCATTATTGCCCATATTATGCAGTTACTATCGCTAGAACTATAATAATTATACTTATTACTCCCAATATTATCAAAATAACATGCATTATTACCCATATTATGCAGTTATTATCGCTAGAACTACAATAATTATACTTATTACTCCCAGTGTTATCAATATAACATGCATTATTACCCAAGTTATACAGTTATTATCGCTAGAACTATAATAGTTATACTTATTACTTATATTAGTATGAGTATAACATGCATTATTACCCCTATTATGCAGTTCTTATCGCTAGAACTACAATAATTATACTTATTACTCCCAGTGTTACCAATATAACATGCATTATTACCCATATTATGCAGTTATTATCGCTAGGACTACAAAAATTATACTTATTACTTTTATTATTATCAATATAACATGCATTATTACCCACATTATGCAGTTATTATCGCTAGAACTATAATAATTCTACTTATTACTGACACGATTATCAATATAAAATGCATCATTACCCATATTATGCAGTTATTATCGCTAGAACTACAATAATTATACTTATTACTCCCAATATTATCAATATAACATGCATTATTACCCATATTATGCAGTTAATATCGCCAGAACTATAATAGTTATACCCATTACTTATATTATTATGAGTATAACATGCACTATTACCCATATTATACTGTTATTATCGTCAGAACTACAATGATTATACTTACTACTCTGAATATTATCAATATAACATGTATTATTACCCACATTATGCAGTTATTATCGCTAGGACTACAATAATTATACTTATTACTAACAGTGTTATTAATATAACATGCATTATTACCCATATTATGCATTTATTATCGCTAGGACTACAATAATTATACTTATTACTTTTATTCTTATCAATATAACATGCATTATTAACACTATTATGCAGTTACTATCGCTAGAACTATAATAATTATACTTATTACTCCCAATATTATCAATATGTAATGCATTATTACCCAAGTTATACAGTTATTATCGCTAGAACTATAATAGTTATACTTATTACTTATATTATTATGAGTATAACATGCATTATTACCCCTATTATGCAGTTATTGTCGCTAGAACTACGATAATTATACTTATTACTCCCAATATTATCAATATAACATGCATTATTACCCATATTATGCAGTTATTATCCCTAGAACTACAATAATTATACTTATTACTTTTATTATTATCAATATAACATGCATTATTACCCATATTATGCAGTTATTATCGCTAGAACTATAATAATTCTACTTATTACTGACACGATTATCAATATGCATCATTACCCATATTATGCAGTTATTATCGCTAGAACTACAATAATTATACTTATTACTCCCTCTATTATCGATATAACATGCATTATTTCCCCTATTATGCAGTTATTATCGCTAGAACTACAATAATTATACTTATTACTCCCAATATTATCAATATAACATGCATTATTACCCATATTATGCAGTTAATATCGCCAGAACTATAATAGTTATATCCATTACTTATATTATTATGAGTATAACATGCACTATTACCCATATTATACTGTTATTATCGTCAGAACTACAATGATTATACTTACTACTCTGAATATTATCAATATAACATGTATTATTACCCACATTATGCAGTTATTATCGCTAGAACTACAATAATTATACTTATTACTCCCAGTGTTATCAATATAACATGCATTATTACCCATATTATGCAGCTATTATCGCTAGAACTACAATAATTATACTTATTACTCCCACTATTATCGATATAACATGCATTATTACACATATTATGCAGTTATTATCCCTAGAACTACAATAATTATACTTATTACTTTTATTATTATCAGTATAACATGCATTATTACCCCAATTATGCAGTTATTGTCGCTAGAACTACAATAATTATACTTATTACTCCCAATATTATCAATATAACATGCATTATTACCCATATTATGCAGTTATTAGCTCTAGAACTACAATAATTATACTTATTACTTTTATTATTATCAATATGTCATGCATTATTACGAATATTATGCAGTTATTAACGCTAGAACTATAATAATTATACTTATTACTCCTAACATTATCAATATGTCATGCATTATTTCCCCTATTATGCAGTTATTATCGCTAGAACTACAATAATTATACTTATTACTTCCAATATTATCAATATAACATGCATTATTACCCATATTATGCAGTTATTATCGCTGGAACTACAATAATTATACTTATTACTCCCAGTGTTATCAATATAACATGCATTATGACCCATATTATGCAGTTATTATCGCTAGAACTACAATAATTATACTTATTACTAACAGTGTTATCAATATAACATGCATTATTACCCATATTATGCAGTTATTATCGCTAGGACTACAATAATTATACTTATTACTTTTATTGTTATCAGTATAACATGCATTATTACCCCTATTATGCAGTTACTATCGCTAGAACTATAATAATTATACTTATTACTCCCAATATTATCAATATGTCATGCATTATTAAACATATTATGCAGTTACTATCGCTAGAAATATAATAATTATACTTATTACTCCTAATATTATCAATATGTCATGCATTATTACCCAAGTTATACAGTTATTATCGCTAGAACTATAATAGTTATACTTATTACTTATATTATTATGAGTATAACATGCACTATTACCCATATTATGCAGTTATTATCGCTAGAACTATAATAATTCTACTTATTACTGACACGATTATCAATATAGAATGCATCATTACCCATATTATGCAGTTATTATCGCTAGAACTACAATAATTATACTTATTACTCCCTCTATTATCGATATAACATGCATTATTTCCCCTATTATGCAGTTATTATCGCTAGAACTACAATAATTATACTTATTACTCCCAATATTATCAATATAACATGCATTATTACCCATATTATGCAGTTAATATCGCCAGAACTATAATAGTTATACCCATTACTTATATTATTATGAGTATAACATGCACTATTACCCATATTATACTGTTATTATCGTCAGAACTACAATGATTATACTTACTACTCTGAATATTATCAATATAACATGTATTATTACCCACATTATGCAGTTATTATCGCTAGAACTACAATAATTATACTTATTACTCCCAGTGTTATCAATATAACATGCATTATTACCCATATTATGCAGCTAGTATCGCTAGAACTACAATAATTATACTTATTACTCCCACTATTATCGATATAACATGCATTATTACACATATTATGCAGTTATTATCCCTAGAACTACAATAATTATACTTATTACTTTTATTATTATCAGTATAACATGCATTATTACCCCTATTATGCAGTTATTGTCGCTAGAACTACAATAATTATACTTATTACTCCCAATATTATCAATATAACATGCATTATTACCCATATTATGCAGTTATTAGCTCTAGAACTACAATAATTATACTTATTACTTTTATTATTATCAATATGTCATGCATTATTACGAATATTATGCAGTTATTAACGCTAGAACTATAATAATTATACTTATTACTCCTAACATTATCAATATGTCATGCATTATTTCCCCTATTATGCAGTTATTATCGCTAGAACTACAATAATTATACTTATTACTCCCACTATTATCAATATAACATGCATTATTACCCATATTATGCCGTTAATATCGCCAGAACTATAATAGTTATACTTATTACTTATATTATTTAAGTATAACATGCACTATTACCCATATTATACTGTTATTATCGTCAGAACTATAGTAAATATACTTATTACTCCCGATATTATCAATATAACATGCATTATTACCCATATTATGCAGTTATTATCGCTAGAACTACAATAATTATACTTATTACTTCCAATATTATCAATATAACATGCATTATTACCCATATTATGCAGTTATTATCGCTGGAACTACAATAATTATACTTATTACTCCCAGTGTTATCAATATAACATGCATTATTACCCATATTATGCAGTTATTATCGCTAGAACTACAATAATTATACTTATTACTCCCAGTGTTATCAATATAACATGCATTATTACCCATATTATGCAGTTAATATCGCCAGAACTATAATAGTTATACTTATTACTTATATTATTTAAGTATAACATGCACTATTACCCATATTATGCAGATATTATCGTCAGAACTATAGTAAATATACTTATTACTCCCAATATTATCAATATAACATGCATTATTACCCATATTATGCAGTTATTATCGCTAGAACTACAATAATTATACTTATTACTCCCAATATTATCAATATAACATGCATTATTACCCATATTATGCAGTTATTAACGCTAGAACTATAATAATTATACTTATTACTCCTAATATTATCAATATGTCATGCATTATTACCCCTATTATGCAGTTATTATCGCTAGAACTACAATAATTATACTTATTACTCCCACTATTATCAATATAACATGCATTATTACCCATATTATGCAGTTAATATCGCCAGAACTATAATAGTTATACTTATTACTTATATTATTATGAGTATAACATGCACTATTACCCATATTATACTGTTATTATCGTCAGAACTATAGTAAATATACTTATTACTCCCAATATTATCAATATAACACGCGTTATTACCCATATTATGCAGTTATTATCGCTAGAACTACAATAATTATACTTATTACTCCCAATATTATCAATATAACATGCATTATTGCCCATATTATGCAGTTACTATCGCTAGAACTATAATAATTATACTTATTACTCCCAATATTATCAAAATAACATGCATTATTACCCATATTATGCAGTTATTATCGCTAGAACTACAATAATTATACTTATTACTCCCAGTGTTATCAATATAACATGCATTATTACCCAAGTTATACAGTTATTATCGCTAGAACTATAATAGTTATACTTATTACTTATATTAGTATGAGTATAACATGCATTATTACCCCTATTATGCAGTTCTTATCGCTAGAACTACAATAATTATACTTATTACTCCCAGTGTTACCAATATAACATGCATTATTACCCATATTATGCAGTTATTATCGCTAGGACTACAAAAATTATACTTATTACTTTTATTATTATCAATATAACATGCATTATTACCCATATTATGCAGTTATTATCGCTAGAACTATAATAATTCTACTTATTACTGACACGATTATCAATATAAAATGCATCATTACCCATATTATGCAGTTATTATCGCTAGAACTACAATAATTATACTTATTACTCCCAATATTATCAATATAACATGCATTATTACCCATATTATGCAGTTAATATCGCCAGAACTATAATAGTTATACCCATTACTTATATTATTATGAGTATAACATGCACTATTACCCATATTATACTGTTATTATCGTCAGAACTACAATGATTATACTTACTACTCTGAATATTATCAATATAACATGTATTATTACCCACATTATGCAGTTATTATCGCTAGGACTACAATAATTATACTTATTACTAACAGTGTTATTAATATAACATGCATTATTACCCATATTATGCATTTATTATCGCTAGGACTACAATAATTATACTTATTACTTTTATTCTTATCAATATAACATGCATTATTAACACTATTATGCAGTTACTATCGCTAGAACTATAATAATTATACTTATTACTCCCAATATTATCAATATGTAATGCATTATTACCCAAGTTATACAGTTATTATCGCTAGAACTATAATAGTTATACTTATTACTTATATTATTATGAGTATAACATGCATTATTACCCCTATTATGCAGTTATTGTCGCTAGAACTACGATAATTATACTTATTACTCCCAATATTATCAATATAACATGCATTATTACCCATATTATGCAGTTATTATCCCTAGAACTACAATAATTATACTTATTACTTTTATTATTATCAGTATAACATGCATTATTACCCCTATTATGCAGTTATTGTCGCTAGAACTACAATAATTATACTTATTACTCCCAATATTATCAATATAACATGCATTATTACCCATATTATGCAGTTATTATCGCTAGGACTACAATAATTATACTTATTACTTTTATTATTATCAATATAACATGCATTATTACCCATATTATGCAGTTATTATCGCTAGAACTATAATAATTCTACTTATTACTGACACGATTATCAATATGCATCATTACCCATATTATGCAGTTATTATCGCTAGAACTACAATAATTATACTTATTACTCCCTCTATTATCGATATAACATGCATTATTTCCCCTATTATGCAGTTATTATCGCTAGAACTACAATAATTATACTTATTACTCCCAATATTATCAATATAACATGCATTATTACCCATATTATGCAGTTAATATCGCCAGAACTATAATAGTTATATCCATTACTTATATTATTATGAGTATAACATGCACTATTACCCATATTATACTGTTATTATCGTCAGAACTACAATGATTATACTTACTACTCTGAATATTATCAATATAACATGTATTATTACCCACATTATGCAGTTATTATCGCTAGAACTACAATAATTATACTTATTACTCCCAGTGTTATCAATATAACATGCATTATTACCCATATTATGCAGCTATTATCGCTAGAACTACAATAATTATACTTATTACTCCCACTATTATCGATATAACATGCATTATTACACATATTATGCAGTTATTATCCCTAGAACTACAATAATTATACTTATTACTTTTATTATTATCAGTATAACATGCATTATTACCCCAATTATGCAGTTATTGTCGCTAGAACTACAATAATTATACTTATTACTCCCAATATTATCAATATAACATGCATTATTACCCATATTATGCAGTTATTAGCTCTAGAACTACAATAATTATACTTATTACTTTTATTATTATCAATATGTCATGCATTATTACGAATATTATGCAGTTATTAACGCTAGAACTATAATAATTATACTTATTACTCCTAACATTATCAATATGTCATGCATTATTTCCCCTATTATGCAGTTATTATCGCTAGAACTACAATAATTATACTTATTACTTCCAATATTATCAATATAACATGCATTATTACCCATATTATGCAGTTATTATCGCTGGAACTACAATAATTATACTTATTACTCCCAGTGTTATCAATATAACATGCATTATGACCCATATTATGCAGTTATTATCGCTAGAACTACAATAATTATACTTATTACTAACAGTGTTATCAATATAACATGCATTATTACCCATATTATGCAGTTATTATCGCTAGGACTACAATAATTATACTTATTACTTTTATTGTTATCAGTATAACATGCATTATTACCCCTATTATGCAGTTACTATCGCTAGAACTATAATAATTATACTTATTACTCCCAATATTATCAATATGTCATGCATTATTAAACATATTATGCAGTTACTATCGCTAGAAATATAATAATTATACTTATTACTCCTAATATTATCAATATGTCATGCATTATTACCCAAGTTATACAGTTATTATCGCTAGAACTATAATAGTTATACTTATTACTTATATTATTATGAGTATAACATGCACTATTACCCATATTATACTGTTATTATCGTCAGAACTATAGTAAATATACTTATTACTCCCAATATTATCAATATAACACGCGTTATTACCCATATTATGCAGTTATTATCGCTAGAACTACAATAATTATACTTATTACTCCCAATATTATCAATATAACATGCATTATTGCCCATATTATGCAGTTAATATCGCCAGAACTATAATAGTTATACTTATTACTTATATTATTATGAGTATAACATGCACTATTACCCATATTATACTGTTATTATCGTCAGAACTATAGTAAATATACTTATTACTCCCAATATTATCAATATAACACGCGTTGTTACCCATATTATGCAGTTATTATCGCTAGAACTACAATAATTATACTTATTACTCCCAATATTATCAATATAACATGCATTATTGCCCATATTATGCAGTTACTATCGCTAGAACTATAATAATTATACTTATTACTCCCAATATTATCAAAATAACATGCATTATTACCCATATTATGCAGTTATTATCGCTAGAACTACAATAATTATACTTATTACTCCCAGTGTTATCAATATAACATGCATTATTGCCCATATTATGCAGTTAATATCGCCAGAACTATAATAGTTATACTTATTACTTATATTATTATGAGTATAACATGCACTATTACCCATATTATACTGTTATTATCGTCAGAACTATAGTAAATATACTTATTACTCCCAATATTATCAATATAACATGCATTATTACCCATATTATGCAGTTATTATCGCTAGAACTACAATAATTATACTTATAGCTCCCAGTGTTATCAATATAACATGCATTATTACCCATATTATGCAGTTATTATCGCTAGGACTACAATAATTATACTTATTACTTTTATTCTTATCAATATAACGTGCATCATTACCCATATTATGCAGTTATTATCGCTAGAACTACAATAATTATACTTATTACTCCCACTATTATCAATATAACATGCATTATTACCCATATTATGCAGTTATTATCGCTAGAACTACAATAATTATACTTATTACTCCCAGTGTTATCAATATAACATGCATTATTACCCAAGTTATACAGTTATTATCGCTAGAACTATAATAGTTATACTTATTACTTATATTAGTATGAGTATAACATGCATTATTACCCCTATTATGCAGTTCTTATCGCTAGAACTACAATAATTATACTTATTACTCCCAGTGTTACCAATATAACATGCATTATTACCCATATTATGCAGTTATTATCGCTAGGACTACAAAAATTATACTTATTACTTTTATTATTATCAATATAACATGCATTATTACCAATATTATGCAGTTATTATCGCTAGAACTATAATAATCCTACTTATTACTGACACGATTATCAATATAAAATGCATCATTACCCATATTATGCAGTTATTATCGCTAGAACTACAATAATTATACTTATTACTCCCAATATTATCAATATAACATGCATTATTACCCATATTATGCAGTTATTATCGCTAGAAATATAATAGTTATACTTATTACTTATATTATTATGAGTATAACATGCATTATTACCCCTATTATGCAGTTATTATCGCTAGAACTACAATAATTATACTTATTACTCCCACTATTATCAATATAACATGAATTAGTACCCATATTATACTGTTATTATCGTCAGAACTATAATAAATTTACTTATTACTCCCAATATTATTAATGTAACATGCATTATTACCCATATTATGCAGTTAATATCGCTAGAACTACAATAATTATACTTATTACTAACAGTGATATCAATATAACATGCATTATTACCCATATTATGCAGTTATTATCGCTAGGACTACAATAATTATTACTTTTATTGTTATCAGTATAACATGCATTATTACCCCTATTATGCAGTTACTATCGCTAGAACTATAATAATTATACTTATTACTCCCAATATTATCAATATGTCATGCATTATTAAACATATTATGCAGTTACTATCGCTAGAAATATAATAATTATACTTATTACTCCTAATATTATCAATATGTCATGCATTATTACCCAAGTTATACAGTTATTATCGCTAGAACTATAATAGTTATACTTATTACTTATATTATTATGAGTATAACATGCATTATTACCCCTATTATGTAGTTATTATCCCTAGAACTACAATAATTATACTTATTACTCCCACTATTATCGATATAACATGCATTATTACACATATTATGCAGTTATTATCCCTAGAACTACAATAATTATACTTATTACTTTTATTATTATCAGTATAACATGCATTATTACCCCTATTATGCAGTTATTGTCGCTAGAACTACAATAATTATACTTATTACTCCCAATATTATCAATATAACATGCATTATTACCCATATTATGCAGTTATTAGCTCTAGAACTACAATAATTATACTTATTACTTTTATTATTATCAATATGTCATGCATTATTACGAATATTATGCAGCTATTAACGCTAGAACTATAATAATTATACTTATTACTCCCAATATTATCAATATGTCATGCATTATTAAACATATTATGCAGTTACTATCGCTAGAAATATAATAATTATACTTATTACTCCTAATATTATCAATATGTCATGCATTATTACCCAAGTTATACAGTTATTATCGCTAGAACTATAATAGTTATACTTATTACTTATATTATTATGAGTATAACATGCACTATTACCCATATTATACTGTTATTATCGTCAGAACTATAGTAAATATACTTATTACTCCCAATATTATCAATATAACACGCGTTATTACCCATATTGTGCAGTTATTATCGCTAGAACTACAATAATTATACTTATTACTCCCAATATTATCAATATAACATGCATTATTGCCCATATTATGCAGTTAATATCGCCAGAACTATAATAGTTATACTTATTACTTATATTATTATGAGTATAACATGCACTATTACCCATATTATACTGTTATTATCGTCAGAACTATAGTAAATATACTTATTACTCCCAATATTATCAATATAACACGCGTTATTACGCATATTATGCAGTTATTATCGCTAGAACTACAATAATTATACTTATTACTCCCAATATTATCAATATAACATGCATTATTACCCATATTATGCAGTTATTATCGCTAGAAATATAATAGTTATACTTATTACTTATATTATTATGAGTATAACATGCATTATTACCCCTATTATGCAGTTATTATCGCTAGAACTACAATAATTATACTTATTACTCCCACTATTATCAATATAACATGAATTAGTACCCATATTATACTGTTATTATCGTCAGAACTATAATAAATTTACTTATTACTCCCAATATTATTAATGTAACATGCATTATTACCCATATTATGCAGTTAATATCGCTAGAACTACAATAATTATACTTATTACTAACAGTGTTATCAATATAACATGCATTATTACCCATATTATGCAGTTATTATCGCTAGGACTACAATAATTATACTTATTACTTTTATTGTTATCAGTATAACATGCATTATTACCCCTATTATGCAGTTACTATCGCTAGAACTATAATAATTATACTTATTACTCCCAATATTATCAATATGTCATGCATTATTAAACATATTATGCAGTTACTATCGCTAGAAATATAATAATTATACTTATTACTCCTAATATTATCAATATGTCATGCATTATTACCCAAGTTATACAGTTATTATCGCTAGAACTACAATAATTATACTTATTACTCCCAATATTATCAATATAACATGCATTATTACCCAAGTTATACAGTTATTATCGCTAGAACTATAATAGTTATACTTATTACTTATATTAGTATGAGTATAACATGCATTATTACCCCTATTATGCAGTTCTTATCGCTAGAACTACAATAATTATACTTATTACTCCCAGTGTTACCAATATAACATGCATTATTACCCATATTATGCAGTTATTATCGCTAGGACTACAAAAATTATACTTATTACTTTTATTATTATCAATATAACATGCATTATTACCCATATTATGCAGTTATTATCGCTAGAACTATAATAATTCTACTTATTACTGACACGATTATCAATATAAAATGCATCATTACCCATATTATGCAGTTATTATCGCTAGAACTACAATAATTATACTTATTACTCCCAATATTATCAATATAACATGCATTATTACCCATATTATGCAGTTAATATCGCCAGAACTATAATAGTTATACCCATTACTTATATTATTATGAGTATAACATGCACTATTACCCATATTATACTGTTATTATCGTCAGAACTACAATGATTATACTTACTACTCTGAATATTATCAATATAACATGTATTATTACCCACATTATGCAGTTATTATCGCTAGGACTACAATAATTATACTTATTACTAACAGTGTTATTAATATAACATGCATTATTACCCATATTATGCATTTATTATCGCTAGGACTACAATAATTATACTTATTACTTTTATTCTTATCAATATAACATGCATTATTAACACTATTATGCAGTTACTATCGCTAGAACTATAATAATTATACTTATTACTCCCAATATTATCAATATGTAATGCATTATTACCCAAGTTATACAGTTATTATCGCTAGAACTATAATAGTTATACTTATTACTTATATTATTATGAGTATAACATGCATTATTACCCCTATTATGCAGTTATTGTCGCTAGAACTACGATAATTATACTTATTACTCCCAATATTATCAATATAACATGCATTATTACCCATATTATGCAGTTATTATCCCTAGAACTACAATAATTATACTTATTACTTTTATTATTATCAGTATAACATGCATTATTACCCCTATTATGCAGTTATTGTCGCTAGAACTACAATAATTATACTTATTACTCCCAATATTATCAATATAACATGCATTATTACCCATATTATGCAGTTATTATCGCTAGGACTACAATAATTATACTTATTACTTTTATTATTATCAATATAACATGCATTATTACCCATATTATGCAGTTATTATCGCTAGAACTATAATAATTCTACTTATTACTGACACGATTATCAATATGCATCATTACCCATATTATGCAGTTATTATCGCTAGAACTACAATAATTATACTTATTACTCCCTCTATTATCGATATAACATGCATTATTTCCCCTATTATGCAGTTATTATCGCTAGAACTACAATAATTATACTTATTACTCCCAATATTATCAATATAACATGCATTATTACCCATATTATGCAGTTAATATCGCCAGAACTATAATAGTTATATCCATTACTTATATTATTATGAGTATAACATGCACTATTACCCATATTATACTGTTATTATCGTCAGAACTACAATGATTATACTTACTACTCTGAATATTATCAATATAACATGTATTATTACCCACATTATGCAGTTATTATCGCTAGAACTACAATAATTATACTTATTACTCCCAGTGTTATCAATATAACATGCATTATTACCCATATTATGCAGCTATTATCGCTAGAACTACAATAATTATACTTATTACTCCCACTATTATCGATATAACATGCATTATTACACATATTATGCAGTTATTATCGCTAGGACTACAATAATTATACTTATTACTTTTATTATTATCAATATAACATGCATTATTACCCATATTATGCAGTTATTATCGCTAGAACTACAATAATTATACTTATTACTCCCAATATTATCAATATAACATGCATTATTACCCATATTATGCAGTTAATATCGCCAGAACTATAATAGTTATACCCATTACTTATATTATTATGAGTATAACATGCACTATTACCCATATTATACTGTTATTATCGTCAGAACTACAATGATTATACTTACTACTCTGAATATTATCAATATAACATGTATTATTACCCACATTATGCAGTTATTATCGCTAGGACTACAATAATTATACTTATTACTAACAGTGTTATTAATATAACATGCATTATTACCCATATTATGCATTTATTATCGCTAGGACTACAATAATTATACTTATTACTTTTATTCTTATCAATATAACATGCATTATTAACACTATTATGCAGTTACTATCGCTAGAACTATAATAATTATACTTATTACTCCCAATATTATCAATATGTAATGCATTATTACCCAAGTTATACAGTTATTATCGCTAGAACTATAATAGTTATACTTATTACTTATATTATTATGAGTATAACATGCATTATTACCCCTATTATGCAGTTATTGTCGCTAGAACTACGATAATTATACTTATTACTCCCAATATTATCAATATAACATGCATTATTACCCATATTATGCAGTTATTATCCCTAGAACTACAATAATTATACTTATTACTTTTATTATTATCAGTATAACATGCATTATTACCCCTATTATGCAGTTATTGTCGCTAGAACTACAATAATTATACTTATTACTCCCAATATTATCAATATAACATGCATTATTACCCATATTATGCAGTTATTATCGCTAGGACTACAATAATTATACTTATTACTTTTATTATTATCAATATAACATGCATTATTACCCATATTATGCAGTTATTATCGCTAGAACTATAATAATTCTACTTATTACTGACACGATTATCAATATAGAATGCATCATTACCCATATTATGCAGTTATTATCGCTAGAACTACAATAATTATACTTATTACTCCCTCTATTATCGATATAACATGCATTATTTCCCCTATTATGCAGTTATTATCGCTAGAACTACAATAATTATACTTATTACTCCAATATTATCAATATAACATGCATTATTACCCATATTATGCAGTTAATATCGCCAGAACTATAATAGTTATACCCATTACTTATATTATTATGAGTATAACATGCACTATTACCCATATTATACTGTTATTATCGTCAGAACTACAATGATTATACTTACTACTCTGAATATTATCAATATAACATGTATTATTACCCACATTATGCAGTTATTATCGCTAGAACTACAATAATTATACTTATTACTCCCAGTGTTATCAATATAACATGCATTATTACCCATATTATGCAGCTAGTATCGCTAGAACTACAATAATTATACTTATTACTCCCACTATTATCGATATAACATGCATTATTACACATATTATGCAGTTATTATCCCTAGAACTACAATAATTATACTTATTACTTTTATTATTATCAGTATAACATGCATTATTACCCCTATTATGCAGTTATTGTCGCTAGAACTACAATAATTATACTTATTACTCCCAATATTATCAATATAACATGCATTATTACCCATATTATGCAGTTATTAGCTCTAGAACTACAATAATTATACTTATTACTTTTATTATTATCAATATGTCATGCATTATTACGAATATTATGCAGTTATTAACGCTAGAACTATAATAATTATACTTATTACTCCTAACATTATCAATATGTCATGCATTATTTCCCCTATTATGCAGTTATTATCGCTAGAACTACAATAATTATACTTATTACTCCCACTATTATCAATATAACATGCATTATTACCCATATTATGCCGTTAATATCGCCAGAACTATAATAGTTATACTTATTACTTATATTATTTAAGTATAACATGCACTATTACCCATATTATACTGTTATTATCGTCAGAACTATAGTAAATATACTTATTACTCCCGATATTATCAATATAACATGCATTATTACCCATATTATGCAGTTATTATCGCTAGAACTACAATAATTATACTTATTACTTCCAATATTATCAATATAACATGCATTATTACCCATATTATGCAGTTATTATCGCTGGAACTACAATAATTATACTTATTACTCCCAGTGTTATCAATATAACATGCATTATTACCCATATTATGCAGTTATTATCGCTAGAACTACAATAATTATACTTATTACTCCCAGTGTTATCAATATAACATGCATTATTACCCATATTATGCAGTTAATATCGCCAGAACTATAATAGTTATACTTATTACTTATATTATTTAAGTATAACATGCACTATTACCCATATTATGCAGATATTATCGTCAGAACTATAGTAAATATACTTATTACTCCCAATATTATCAATATAACATGCATTATTACCCATATTATGCAGTTATTATCGCTAGAACTACAATAATTATACTTATTACTCCCAATATTATCAATATAACATGCATTATTACCCATATTATGCAGTTATTAACGCTAGAACTATAATAATTATACTTATTACTCCTAATATTATCAATATGTCATGCATTATTACCCCTATTATGCAGTTATTATCGCTGGAACTACAATAATTATACTTATTCCTCCCACTATTATCAATATAACATGCATTATTACCCATATTATGCAGTTAATATCGCCAGAACTATAATAGTTATACTTATTACTTATATTATTATGAGTATAACATGCACTATTACCCATATTATACTGTTATTATCGTCAGAACTATAGTAAATATACTTATTACTCCCAATATTATCAATATAACACGCGTTATTACCCATATTATGCAGTTATTATCGCTAGAACTACAATAATTATACTTATTACTCCCAATATTATCAATATAACATGCATTATTGCCCATATTATGCAGTTACTATCGCTAGAACTATAATAATTATACTTATTACTCCCAATATTATCAAAATAACATGCATTATTACCCATATTATGCAGTTATTATCGCTAGAACTACAATAATTATACTTATTACTCCCAGTGTTATCAATATAACATGCATTATTACCCAAGTTATACAGTTATTATCGCTAGAACTATAATAGTTATACTTATTACTTATATTAGTATGAGTATAACATGCATTATTACCCCTATTATGCAGTTCTTATCGCTAGAACTACAATAATTATACTTATTACTCCCAGTGTTACCAATATAACATGCATTATTACCCATATTATGCAGTTATTATCGCTAGGACTACAAAAATTATACTTATTACTTTTATTATTATCAATATAACATGCATTATTACCCATATTATGCAGTTATTATCGCTAGGACTACAAAAATTATACTTATTACTTTTATTATTATCAATATAACATGCATTATTACCAATATTATGCAGTTATTATCGCTAGAACTATAATAATCCTACTTATTACTGACACGATTATCAATATAAAATGCATCATTACCCATATTATGCAGTTATTATCGCTAGAACTACAATAATTATACTTATTACTCCCAATATTATCAATATAACATGCATTATTACCCATATTATGCAGTTATTATCGCTAGAAATATAATAGTTATACTTATTACTTATATTATTATGAGTATAACATGCATTATTACCCCTATTATGCAGTTATTATCGCTAGAACTACAATAATTATACTTATTACTCCCACTATTATCAATATAACATGAATTAGTACCCATATTATACTGTTATTATCGTCAGAACTATAATAAATTTACTTATTACTCCCAATATTATTAATGTAACATGCATTATTACCCATATTATGCAGTTAATATCGCTAGAACTACAATAATTATACTTATTACTAACAGTGATATCAATATAACATGCATTATTACCCATATTATGCAGTTATTATCGCTAGGACTACAATAATTATTACTTTTATTGTTATCAGTATAACATGCATTATTACCCCTATTATGCAGTTACTATCGCTAGAACTATAATAATTATACTTATTACTCCCAATATTATCAATATGTCATGCATTATTAAACATATTATGCAGTTACTATCGCTAGAAATATAATAATTATACTTATTACTCCTAATATTATCAATATGTCATGCATTATTACCCAAGTTATACAGTTATTATCGCTAGAACTATAATAGTTATACTTATTACTTATATTATTATGAGTATAACATGCATTATTACCCCTATTATGTAGTTATTATCCCTAGAACTACAATAATTATACTTATTACTCCCACTATTATCGATATAACATGCATTATTACACATATTATGCAGTTATTATCCCTAGAACTACAATAATTATACTTATTACTTTTATTATTATCAGTATAACATGCATTATTACCCCTATTATGCAGTTATTGTCGCTAGAACTACAATAATTATACTTATTACTCCCAATATTATCAATATAACATGCATTATTACCCATATTATGCAGTTATTAGCTCTAGAACTACAATAATTATACTTATTACTTTTATTATTATCAATATGTCATGCATTATTACGAATATTATGCAGCTATTAACGCTAGAACTATAATAATTATACTTATTACTCCCAATATTATCAATATGTCATGCATTATTAAACATATTATGCAGTTACTATCGCTAGAAATATAATAATTATACTTATTACTCCTAATATTATCAATATGTCATGCATTATTACCCAAGTTATACAGTTATTATCGCTAGAACTATAATAGTTATACTTATTACTTATATTATTATGAGTATAACATGCACTATTACCCATATTATACTGTTATTATCGTCAGAACTATAGTAAATATACTTATTACTCCCAATATTATCAATATAACACGCGTTATTACCCATATTGTGCAGTTATTATCGCTAGAACTACAATAATTATACTTATTACTCCCAATATTATCAATATAACATGCATTATTGCCCATATTATGCAGTTAATATCGCCAGAACTATAATAGTTATACTTATTACTTATATTATTATGAGTATAACATGCACTATTACCCATATTATACTGTTATTATCGTCAGAACTATAGTAAATATACTTATTACTCCCAATATTATCAATATAACACGCGTTATTACGCATATTATGCAGTTATTATCGCTAGAACTACAATAATTATACTTATTACTCCCAATATTATCAATATAACATGCATTATTACCCATATTATGCAGTTATTATCGCTAGAAATATAATAGTTATACTTATTACTTATATTATTATGAGTATAACATGCATTATTACCCCTATTATGCAGTTATTATCGCTAGAACTACAATAATTATACTTATTACTCCCACTATTATCAATATAACATGAATTAGTACCCATATTATACTGTTATTATCGTCAGAACTATAATAAATTTACTTATTACTCCCAATATTATTAATGTAACATGCATTATTACCCATATTATGCAGTTAATATCGCTAGAACTACAATAATTATACTTATTACTAACAGTGTTATCAATATAACATGCATTATTACCCATATTATGCAGTTATTATCGCTAGGACTACAATAATTATACTTATTACTTTTATTGTTATCAGTATAACATGCATTATTACCCCTATTATGCAGTTACTATCGCTAGAACTATAATAATTATACTTATTACTCCCAATATTATCAATATGTCATGCATTATTAAACATATTATGCAGTTACTATCGCTAGAAATATAATAATTATACTTATTACTCCTAATATTATCAATATGTCATGCATTATTACCCAAGTTATACAGTTATTATCGCTAGAACTACAATAATTATACTTATTACTCCCAATATTATCAATATAACATGCATTATTGCCCATATTATGCAGTTACTATCGCTAGAACTATAATAATTATACTTATTACTCCCAATATTATCAAAATAACATGCATTATTACCCATATTATGCAGTTATTATCGCTAGAACTACAATAATTATACTTATTACTCCCAGTGTTATCAATATAACATGCATTATTGCCCATATTATGCAGTTAATATCGCCAGAACTATAATAGTTATACTTATTACTTATATTATTATGAGTATAACATGCACTATTACCCATATTATACTGTTATTATCGTCAGAACTATAGTAAATATACTTATTACTCCCAATATTATCAATATAACATGCATTATTACCCATATTATGCAGTTATTATCGCTAGAACTACAATAATTATACTTATAGCTCCCAGTGTTATCAATATAACATGCATTATTACCCATATTATGCAGTTATTATCGCTAGGACTACAATAATTATACTTATTACTTTTATTCTTATCAATATAACGTGCATCATTACCCATATTATGCAGTTATTATCGCTAGAACTACAATAATTATACTTATTACTCCCACTATTATCAATATAACATGCATTATTACCCATATTATGCAGTTATTATCGCTAGAACTACAATAATTATACTTATTACTCCCAGTGTTATCAATATAACATGCATTATTACCCAAGTTATACAGTTATTATCGCTAGAACTATAATAGTTATACTTATTACTTATATTAGTATGAGTATAACATGCATTATTACCCCTATTATGCAGTTCTTATCGCTAGAACTACAATAATTATACTTATTACTCCCAGTGTTACCAATATAACATGCATTATTACCCATATTATGCAGTTATTATCGCTAGGACTACAAAAATTATACTTATTACTTTTATTATTATCAATATAACATGCATTATTACCAATATTATGCAGTTATTATCGCTAGAACTATAATAATCCTACTTATTACTGACACGATTATCAATATAAAATGCATCATTACCCATATTATGCAGTTATTATCGCTAGAACTACAATAATTATACTTATTACTCCCAATATTATCAATATAACATGCATTATTACCCATATTATGCAGTTATTATCGCTAGAACTACAATAATTATACTTATAGCTCCCAGTGTTATCAATATAACATGCATTATTACCCATATTATGCAGTTATTATCGCTAGGACTACAATAATTATACTTATTACTTTTATTCTTATCAATATAACGTGCATCATTACCCATATTATGCAGTTATTATCGCTAGAACTACAATAATTATACTTATTACTCCCACTATTATCAATATAACATGCATTATTACCCATATTATGCAGTTATTATCGCTAGAACTACAATAATTATACTTATTACTCCCAGTGTTATCAATATAACATGCATTATTACCCAAGTTATACAGTTATTATCGCTAGAACTATAATAGTTATACTTATTACTTATATTAGTATGAGTATAACATGCATTATTACCCCTATTATGCAGTTCTTATCGCTAGAACTACAATAATTATACTTATTACTCCCAGTGTTACCAATATAACATGCATTATTACCCATATTATGCAGTTATTATCGCTAGGACTACAAAAATTATACTTATTACTTTTATTATTATCAATATAACATGCATTATTACCAATATTATGCAGTTATTATCGCTAGAACTATAATAATCCTACTTATTACTGACACGATTATCAATATAAAATGCATCATTACCCATATTATGCAGTTATTATCGCTAGAACTACAATAATTATACTTATTACTCCCAATATTATCAATATAACATGCATTATTACCCATATTATGAAGTTATTATCGCTAGAAATATAATAGTTATACTTATTACTTATATTATTATGAGTATAACATGCATTATTACCCCTATTATGCAGTTATTATCGCTAGAACTACAATAATTATACTTATTACTCCCACTATTATCAATATAACATGAATTAGTACCCATATTATACTGTTATTATCGTCAGAACTATAATAAATTTACTTATTACTCCCAATATTATTAATGTAACATGCATTATTACCCATATTATGCAGTTAATATCGCTAGAACTACAATAATTATACTTATTACTAACAGTGATATCAATATAACATGCATTATTACCCATATTATGCAGTTATTATCGCTAGGACTACAATAATTATTACTTTTATTGTTATCAGTATAACATGCATTATTACCCCTATTATGCAGTTACTATCGCTAGAACTATAATAATTATACTTATTACTCCCAATATTATCAATATGTCATGCATTATTAAACATATTATGCAGTTACTATCGCTAGAAATATAATAATTATACTTATTACTCCTAATATTATCAATATGTCATGCATTATTACCCAAGTTATACAGTTATTATCGCTAGAACTATAATAGTTATACTTATTACTTATATTATTATGAGTATAACATGCATTATTACCCCTATTATGTAGTTATTATCCCTAGAACTACAATAATTATACTTATTACTCCCACTATTATCGATATAACATGCATTATTACACATATTATGCAGTTATTATCCCTAGAACTACAATAATTATACTTATTACTTTTATTATTATCAGTATAACATGCATTATTACCCCTATTATGCAGTTATTGTCGCTAGAACTACAATAATTATACTTATTACTCCCAATATTATCAATATAACATGCATTATTACCCATATTATGCAGTTATTAGCTCTAGAACTACAATAATTATACTTATTACTTTTATTATTATCAATATGTCATGCATTATTACGAATATTATGCAGCTATTAACGCTAGAACTATAATAATTATACTTATTACTCCCAATATTATCAATATGTCATGCATTATTAAACATATTATGCAGTTACTATCGCTAGAAATATAATAATTATACTTATTACTCCTAATATTATCAATATGTCATGCATTATTACCCAAGTTATACAGTTATTATCGCTAGAACTATAATAGTTATACTTATTACTTATATTATTATGAGTATAACATGCACTATTACCCATATTATACTGTTATTATCGTCAGAACTATAGTAAATATACTTATTACTCCCAATATTATCAATATAACACGCGTTATTACCCATATTGTGCAGTTATTATCGCTAGAACTACAATAATTATACTTATTACTCCCAATATTATCAATATAACATGCATTATTGCCCATATTATGCAGTTAATATCGCCAGAACTATAATAGTTATACTTATTACTTATATTATTATGAGTATAACATGCACTATTACCCATATTATACTGTTATTATCGTCAGAACTATAGTAAATATACTTATTACTCCCAATATTATCAATATAACACGCGTTATTACGCATATTATGCAGTTATTATCGCTAGAACTACAATAATTATACTTATTACTCCCAATATTATCAATATAACATGCATTATTACCCATATTATGCAGTTATTATCGCTAGAAATATAATAGTTATACTTATTACTTATATTATTATGAGTATAACATGCATTATTACCCCTATTATGCAGTTATTATCGCTAGAACTACAATAATTATACTTATTACTCCCACTATTATCAATATAACATGAATTAGTACCCATATTATACTGTTATTATCGTCAGAACTATAATAAATTTACTTATTACTCCCAATATTATTAATGTAACATGCATTATTACCCATATTATGCAGTTAATATCGCTAGAACTACAATAATTATACTTATTACTAACAGTGTTATCAATATAACATGCATTATTACCCATATTATGCAGTTATTATCGCTAGGACTACAATAATTATACTTATTACTTTTATTGTTATCAGTATAACATGCATTATTACCCCTATTATGCAGTTACTATCGCTAGAACTATAATAATTATACTTATTACTCCCAATATTATCAATATGTCATGCATTATTAAACATATTATGCAGTTACTATCGCTAGAAATATAATAATTATACTTATTACTCCTAATATTATCAATATGTCATGCATTATTACCCAAGTTATACAGTTATTATCGCTAGAACTACAATAATTATACTTATTACTCCCAATATTATCAATATAACATGCATTATTACCCATATTATGCAGTTAATATCGCCAGAACTATAATAGTTATACCCATTACTTATATTATTATGAGTATAACATGCACTATTACCCATATTATACTGTTATTATCGTCAGAACTACAATGATTATACTTACTACTCTGAATATTATCAATGTAACATGTATTATTACCCACATTATGCAGTTATTATCGCTAGGACTACAATAATTATACTTATTACTAACAGTGTTACTAATATAACATGCATTATTACCCATATTATGCATTTATTATCGCTAGGACTACAATAATTATACTTATTACTTTTATTCTTATCAATATAACATGCATTATTAACACTATTATGCAGTTACTATCGCTAGAACTATAATAATTATACTTATTACTCCCAATATTATCAATATGTCATGCATTATTACCCAAGTTATACAGTTATTATCGCTAGAACTATAATAGTTATACTCATTACTTATATTATTATGAGTATAACATGCATTATTACCCCTATTATGCAGTTACTATCGCTAGAACTATAATAATTATACTTATTACTCTCAATATTATCAATATGTCATGCATTATTAAACATATTATGCAGTTACTATCGCTAGAAATATAATAATTATACTTATTACTCCTAATATTATCAATATGTCATGCATTATTACCCAAGTTATACAGTTATTATCGCTAGAACTACAATAATTATACTTATTACTCCCAATATTATCAATATAACATGCATTATTACCCATATTATGCAGTTAATATCGCCAGAACTATAATAGTTATACCCATTACTTATATTATTATGAGTATAACATGCACTATTACCCATATTATACTGTTATTATCGTCAGAACTACAATGATTATACTTACTACTCTGAATATTATCAATATAACATGTATTATTACCCACATTATGCAGTTATTATCGCTAGGACTACAATAATTATACTTATTACTAACAGTGTTACTAATATAACATGCATTATTACCCATATTATGCATTTATTATCGCTAGGACTACAATAATTATACTTATTACTTTTATTCTTATCAATATAACATGCATTATTAACACTATTATGCAGTTACTATCGCTAGAACTATAATAATTATACTTATTACTCCCAATATTATCAATATGTCATGCATTATTACCCAAGTTATACAGTTATTATCGCTAGAACTATAATAGTTATACTTATTACTTATATTATTATGAGTATAACATGCATTATTACCCCTATTATGCAGTTATTGTCGCTAGAACTACAATAATTATACTTATTACTCCCAATATTATCAATATAACATGCATTATTACACATATTATGCAGTTATTATCGCTGGAACTACAATAATTATACTTATTACTCCCACTATTATCAATATAACATGCATTATTACCCATATTATGCAGTTATTATCGCTAGAACTACAATAATTATACTTATTACTCCCACTATTATCGTTATAACATGCATTATTACACATATTATGCAGTTATTATCCCTAGAACTACAATAATTATACTTATTACTTTTATTATTATCAGTATAACATGCATTATTACCCCTATTATGCAGTTATTGTCGCTAGAACTACAATAATTATACTTATTACTCCCAATATTATCAATATAACATGCATTATTACCCATATTATGCAGTTATTATCGCTAGGACTACAATAATTATACTTATTACTTTTATTCTTATCAATATAACATGCATTATTACCCATATTATACAGTTATTATCGCTAGAAGTACAATAATTATACTTATTACTCCCAATATTATCAATATAACATGCATTATTACCCATATTATGCAGTTATTATCGCTAGAACTACAGTAATTATACTTATTACTTTTATTATTATCAATATAACGTGCATTGTTACCCCTATTATGCAGTTATTATCGCTAGAACTACAGTAATTATACTTATTACTTTTATTATTATCAATATAACATGCATTATTACCCCTATTATGCAGTTATTATCGCTAGAACTAGAATAATTATACTTATTACTCACAATATTATCGATATAACATGCATTATTACACATATTATGCAGTTACTATCGCTAGAACTACAATAATTATACTTATTACTTTTATTATTATCAGTATAACATGCATTATTACCCCTATTATGCAGTTATTATCGCTAGGACCACAATAATTATACTTATTACTTTTATTCTTATCAATATAACATGCATTATTACCCATATTATGCAGTTCTTATCGCTAGGACCACAATAATTATACTTATTACTTTTATTCTTATCAATATAACATGCATTATTACCCATATTATGCATTTATTATCGCTAGGACTACAATAATTATACTTATTACTTTTATTCTTATCAATATAACATGCATTATTAACACTATTATGCAGTTACTATCGCTAGAACTATAATAATTATACTTATTACTCCCAATATTATCAATATGTCATGCATTATTACCCAAGTTATACAGTTATTATCGCTAGAACTATAATAGTTATACTTATTACTTATATTATTATGAGTATAACATGCATTATTACCCCTATTATGCAGTTATTGTCGCTAGAACTACAATAATTATACTTATTACTCCCAATATTATCAATATAACATGCATTATTACACATATTATGCAGTTATTATCGCTGGAACTACAATAATTATACTTATTACTCCCACTATTATCAACATAACATGCATTATTACCCATATTATGCAGTTATTATCGCTAGAACTACAATAATTATACTTATTACTCCCACTATTATCGTTATTACATGCATTATTACACATATTATGCAGTTATTATCCCTAGAACTACAATAATTATACTTATTACTTTTATTATTATCAGTATAACATGCATTATTACCCCTATTATGCAGTTATTGTCGCTAGAACTACAATAATTATACTTATTACTCCCACTATTATCAATATAACATGCATTATTACCCATATTATGCAGTTATTATCGCTAGAACTAGAATAATTATACTTATTACTCACAATATTATCGATATAACATGCATTATTACACATATTATGCAGTTACTATCGCTAGAACTACAATAATTATACTTATTACTTTTATTATTATCAGTATAACATGCATTATTACCCCTATTATGCAGTTATTATCGCTAGGACCACAATAATTATACTTATTACTTTTATTCTTATCAATATAACATGCATTATTACCCATATTATGCAGTTATTATTGCTAGAACTATAATAATTATACTTATTACTCCCACGATTATCAATATAACATGCATCATTAAGCATATTATGCAGTTATTATCGCTAGAACTACAGTAATTATACTTATTACTTTTATTATTATCAGTATAACATGCATTATTACCCCTATTATGCAGTTATTATCGCTAGGACCACAATAATTATACTTATTACTTTTATTCTTATCAATATAACATGCATTATTTCCCCTATTATGCAGTTATTATCGCTAGAACTACAATAATTATACTTATTACTCCCACTATTATCAATATAACATGCATTATTACCCATATTATGCAGTTCATATCGCCAGAACTATAATAGTTATACTTATTACTTATATTATTATGAGTATAACATGCACTATTACCCATATTATACTGTTATTATCGTCAGAACTATAGTAAATATACTTATTACTCCTAATATTATCAATATAACATGCATTATTACCCATATTATGCAGTTATTATCGCTAGAACTACAATAATTATACTTATTACTCCCAATATTATCAATATAACATGCATTATTACCCATATTATGCAGTTAATATCGCCAGAACTATAATAGTTATACCCATTACTTATATTATTATGAGTATAACATGCACTATTACCCATATTATACTGTTATTATCGTCAGAACTACAATGATTATACTTACTACTCTGAATATTATCAATATAACATGTATTATTACCCACATTATGCAGTTATTATCGCTAGGACTACAATAATTATACTTATTACTAACAGTGTTATTAATATAACATGCACTATTACCCATATTATGCATTTATTATCGCTAGGACTACAATAATTATACTTATTACTTTTATTCTTATCAATATAACATGCATTATTACCCCTATTATGCAGTTCTTATCGCTAGAACTACAATAATTATACTTATTACTCCCAGTGTTACCAATATAACATGCATTATTACCCATATTATGCAGTTACTATCGCTAGGACTACAAAAATTATACTTATTACTTTTATTATTATCAATATAACATGCATTATTACCCATATTATGCAGTTATTATCGCTAGAACTATAATAATTCTACTTATTACTGCCACGATTATCAATATAAAATGCATCATTACCCATATTATGCAGTTATTATCGCTAGAACTACAATAATTATACTTATTACTCCCAATATTATCAATATAACATGCATTATTACCCATATTATGCAGTTATTATCGCTAGAAATATAATAGTTATACTTATTACTTATATTATTATGAGTATAACATGCATTATTACCCCTATTATGTAGTTATTATCCCTAGAACTACAATAATTATACTTATTACTCCCACTATTATCGATATAACATGCATTATTACACATATTATGCAGTTATTATCCCTAGAACTACAATAATTATACTTATTACTTTTATTATTATCAGTATAACATGCATTATTACCCCTATTATGCAGTTATTGTCGCTAGAACTACAATAATTATACTTATTACTCCCAATATTATCAATATAACATGCATTATTACCCATATTATGCAGCTATTATCGCTAGAACTACAATAATTATACTTATTACTCCCATTATTATCAATATAACATGCATTATTACCCATATTATGCAGTTAATATCGCTAGAACTACAATAATTATACTTATTACTAACAGTGTTATCAATATAACATGCATTATTTCCCATATTATGCAGTTATTATCGCTAGGACTACAATAATTATACTTATTACTTTTATTGTTATCAGTATAACATGCATTATTACCCCTATTATGCAGTTACTATCGCTAGAACTATAATAATTATACTTATTACTCCCAATATTATCAATATGTCATGCATTATTAAACATATTATGCAGTTACTATCGCTAGAAATATAATAATTATACTTATTACTCCTAATATTATCAATATAACATGCATTATTACCCATATTATGCAGTTATTATCGCTAGAAATATAATAGTTATACTTATTACTTATATTATTATGAGTATAACATGCATTATTACCCCTATTATGCAGTTATTATCGCTAGAACTACAATAATTATACTTATTACTCCCACTATTATCAATATAACATGAATTAGTACCCATATTATACTGTTATTATCGTCAGAACTATAATAAATTTACTTATTACTCCCAATATTATTAATGTAACATGCATTATTACCCATATTATGCAGTTAATATCGCTAGAACTACAATAATTATACTTATTACTGACAGTGTTATCAATATAACATGCATTATTACCCATATTATGCAGTTATTATCGCTAGGACTACAATAATTATACTTATTACTTTTATTGTTATCAGTATAACATGCATTATTACCCCTATTATGCAGTTACTATCGCTAGAACTATAATAATTATACTTATTACTCCCAATATTATCAATATGTCATGCATTATTAAACATATTATGCAGTTACTATCGCTAGAAATATAATAATTATACTTATTACTCCTAATATTATCAATATGTCATGCATTATTACCCAAGTTATACAGTTATTATCGCTAGAACTATAATAGTTATACTTATTACTTATATTCTTATGAGTATAACATGCATTATTACCCCTATTATGTAGTTATTATCCCTAGAACTACAATAATTATACTTATTACTCCCACTATTATCGATATAACATGCATTATTACACATATTATGCAGTTATTATCCCTAGAACTACAATAATTATACTTATTACTTTTATTATTATCAGTATAACATGCGTTATTACCCCTATTATGCAGTTATTGTCGCTAGAACTACAATAATTATACTTATTACTCCCAATATTATCAATATAACATGCATTATTACCCATATTATGCAGTTATTAGCTCTAGAACTACAATAATTATACTTATTACTTTTATTATTATCAATATGTCATGCATTATTACGAATATTATGCAGTTATTAACGCTAGAACTATAATAATTATACTTATTACTCCCAATATTATCAATATGTCATGCATTATTAAACATATTATGCAGTTACTATCGCTAGAAATATAATAATTATACTTATTACTCCTAATATTATCAATATGTCATGCATTATTACCCAAGTTATACAGTTATTATCGCTAGAACTATAATAGTTATACTTATTACTTATATTATTATGAGTATAACATGCACTATTACCCATATTATACTGTTATTATCGTCAGAACTATAGTAAATATACTTATTACTCCCAATATTATCAATATAACACGCGTTATTACCCATATTATGCAGTTATTATCGCTAGAACTGCAATAATTATACTTATTACTCCCAATATTATCAATATAACATGCATTATTGCCCATATTATGCAGTTAATATCGCCAGAACTATAATAGTTATACTTATTACTTATATTATTATGAGTATAACATGCACTATTACCCATATTATACTGTTATTATCGTCAGAACTATAGTAAATATACTTATTACTCCCAATATTATCAATATAACACGCGTTATTACCCATATTATGCAGTTATTATCGCTAGAACTACAATAATTATACTTATTACTCCCAATATTATCAATATAACATGCATTATTACCCATATTATGCAGTTATTATCGCTAGAAATATAATAGTTATACTTATTACTTATATTATTATGAGTATAACATGCATTATTACCCCTATTATGCAGTTATTATCGCTAGAACTACAATAATTATACTTATTACTCCCACTATTATCAATATAACATGAATTAGTACCCATATTATACTGTTATTATCGTCAGAACTATAATAAATTTACTTATTACTCCCAATATTATTAATGTAACATGCATTATTACCCATATTATGCAGTTAATATCGCTAGAACTACAATAATTATACTTATTACTAACAGTGTTATCAATATAACATGCATTATTACCCATATTATGCAGTTATTATCGCTAGGACTACAATAATTATACTTATTACTTTTATTGTTATCAGTATAACATGCATTATTACCCCTATTATGCAGTTACTATCGCTAGAACTATAATAATTATACTTATTACTCCCAATATTATCAATATGTCATGCATTATTAAACATATTATGCAGTTACTATCGCTAGAAATATAATAATTATACTTATTACTCCTAATATTATCAATATGTCATGCATTATTACCCAAGTTATACAGTTATTATCGCTAGAACTACAATAATTATACTTATTACTCCCAATATTATCAATATAACACGCGTTATTACCCATATTATGCAGTTATTATCGCTAGAACTACAATAATTATACTTATTACTCCCAATATTATCAATATAACATGCATTATTACCCATATTATGCAGTTAATATCGCCAGAACTATAATAGTTATACCCATTACTTATATTATTATGAGTATAACATGCACTATTACCCATATTATACTGTTATTATCGTCAGAACTACAATGATTATACTTACTACTCTGAATATTATCAATATAACATGTATTATTACCCACATTATGCAGTTATTATCGCTAGGACTACAATAATTATACTTACTACTAACAGTGTTACTAATATAACATGCATTATTACCCATATTATGCATTTATTATCGCTAGGACTACAATAATTATACTTATTACTTTTATTCTTATCAATATAACATGCATTATTAACACTATTATGCAGTTACTATCGCTAGAACTATAATAATTATACTTATTACTCCCAATATTATCAATATGTCATGCATTATTACCCAAGTTATACAGTTATTATCGCTAGAACTATAATAGTTATACTTATTACTTATATTATTATGAGTATAACATGCATTATTACCCCTATTATGCAGTTATTGTCGCTAGAACTACAATAATTATACTTATTACTAACAGTGTTATCAATATAACATGCATTATTACCCATATTATGCAGTTATTATCGCTAGGACTACAATAATTATACTTATTACTTTTATTGTTATCAGTATAACATGCATTATTACCCCTATTATGCAGTTACTATCGCTAGAACTATAATAATTATACTTATTACTCCCAATATTATCAATATGTCATGCATTATTAAACATATTATGCAGTTACTATCGCTAGAAATATAATAATTATACTTATTACTCCTAATATTATCAATATGTCATGCATTATTACCCAAGTTATACAGTTATTATCGCTAGAACTACAATAATTATACTTATTACTCCCAATATTATCAATATAACACGCGTTATTACCCATATTATGCAGTTATTATCGCTAGAACTACAATAATTATACTTATTACTCCCAATATTATCAATATAACATGCATTATTACCCATATTATGCAGTTAATATCGCCAGAACTATAATAGTTATACCCATTACTTATATTATTATGAGTATAACATGCACTATTACCCATATTATACTGTTATTATCGTCAGAACTACAATGATTATACTTACTACTCTGAATATTATCAATATAACATGTATTATTACCCACATTATGCAGTTATTATCGCTAGGACTACAATAATTATACTTACTACTAACAGTGCTACTAATATAACATGCATTATTACCCATATTATGCATTTATTATCGCTAGGACTACAATAATTATACTTATTACTTTTATTCTTATCAATATAACATGCATTATTAACACTATTATGCAGTTACTATCGCTAGAACTATAATAATTATACTTATTACTCCCAATATTATCAATATGTCATGCATTATTACCCAAGTTATACAGTTATTATCGCTAGAACTATAATAGTTATACTTATTACTTATATTATTATGAGTATAACATGCATTATTACCCCTATTATGCAGTTATTGTCGCTAGAACTACAATAATTATACTTATTACTCCCAATATTATCAATATAACATGCATTATTACACATATTATGCAGTTATTATCGCTGGAACTACAATAATTATACTTATTACTCCCACTATTATCAATATAACATGCATTATTACCCATATTATGCAGTTATTATCGCTAGAACTACAATAATTATACTTATTACTCCCACTATTATCGTTATAACATGCATTATTACACATATTATGCAGTTATTATCCCTAGAACTACAGTAATTATACTTATTACTTTTATTATTATCAGTATAACATGCATTATTACCCCTATTATGCAGTTATTGTCGCTAGAACTACAATAATTATACTTATTACTCCCAATATTATCAATATAACATGCATTATTACCCATATTATGCAGTTATTATCGCTAGGACTACAATAATTATACTTATTACTTTTATTCTTATCAATATAACATGCATTATTACCCATATTATACAGTTATTATCGCTAGAAGTACAATAATTATACTTATTACTCCCAATATTATCAATATAACATGCATTATTACCCATATTATGCAGTTATTATCGCTAGAACTACAGTAATTATACTTATTACTTTTATTATTATCAATATAACGTGCATTATTACCCCTATTATGCAGTTATTATCGCTAGAACTACAGTAATTATACTTATTACTTTTATTATTATCAATATAACATGCATTATTACCCCTATTATGCAGTTATTATCGCTAGAACTAGAATAATTATACTTATTACTCACAATATTATCGATATAACATGCATTATTACACATATTATGCAGTTACTATCGCTAGAACTACAATAATTATACTTATTACTTTTATTATTATCAGTATAACATGCATTATTACCCCTATTATGCAGTTATTATCGCTAGGACCACAATAATTATACTTATTACTTTTATTCTTATCAATATAACATGCATTATTACCCATATTATGCAGTTATTATCGCTAGGACCACAATAATTATACTTATTACTTTTATTCTTATCAATATAACATGCATTATTACCCATATTATGCATTTATTATCGCTAGGACTACAATAATTATACTTATTACTTTTATTCTTATCAATATAACATGCATTATTAACACTATTATGCAGTTACTATCGCTAGAACTATAATAATTATACTTATTACTCCCAATATTATCAATATGTCATGCATTATTACCCAAGTTATACAGTTATTATCGCTAGAACTATAATAGTTATACTTATTACTTATATTATTATGAGTATAACATGCATTATTACCCCTATTATGCAGTTATTGTCGCTAGAACTACAATAATTATACTTATTACTCCCAATATTATCAATATAACATGCATTATTACACATATTATGCAGTTATTATCGCTGGAACTACAATAATTATACTTATTACTCCCACTATTATCAACATAACATGCATTATTACCCATATTATGCAGTTATTATCGCTAGAACTACAATAATTATACTTATTACTCCCACTATTATCGTTATAACATGCATTATTACACATATTATGCAGTTATTATCCCTAGAACTACAATAATTATACTTATTACTTTTATTATTATCAGTATAACATGCATTATTACCCCTATTATGCAGTTATTGTCGCTAGAACTACAATAATTATACTTATTACTCCCACTATTATCAATATAACATGCATTATTACCCATATTATGCAGTTATTATCGCTAGAACTAGAATAATTATACTTATTACTCACAATATTATCGATATAACATGCATTATTACACATATTATGCAGTTACTATCGCTAGAACTACAATAATTATACTTATTACTTTTATTATTATCAGTATAACATGCATTATTACCCCTATTATGCAGTTATTATCGCTAGGACCACAATAATTATACTTATTACTTTTATTCTTATCAATATAACATGCATTATTACCCATATTATGCAGTTATTATTGCTAGAACTATAATAATTATACTTATTACTCCCACGATTATCAATATAACATGCATCATTAAGCATATTATGCAGTTATTATCGCTAGAACTACAGTAATTATACTTATTACTTTTATTATTATCAGTATAACATGCATTATTACCCCTATTATGCAGTTATTATCGCTAGGACCACAATAATTATACTTATTACTTTTATTCTTATCAATATAACATGCATTATTTCCCCTATTATGCAGTTATTATCGCTAGAACTACAATAATTATACTTATTACTCCCACTATTATCAATATAACATGCATTATTACCCATATTATGCAGTTCATATCGCCAGAACTATAATAGTTATACTTATTACTTATATTATTATGAGTATAACATGCACTATTACCCATATTATACTGTTATTATCGTCAGAACTATAGTAAATATACTTATTACTCCTAATATTATCAATATAACATGCATTATTACCCATATTATGCAGTTATTATCGCTAGAACTACAATAATTATACTTATTACTCCCAATATTATCAATATAACATGCATTATTACCCATATTATGCAGTTAATATCGCCAGAACTATAATAGTTATACCCATTACTTATATTATTATGAGTATAACATGCACTATTACCCATATTATACTGTTATTATCGTCAGAACTACAATGATTATACTAACTACTCTGAATATTATCAATATAACATGTATTATTACCCACATTATGCAGTTATTATCGCTAGGACTACAATAATTATACTTATTACTAACAGTGTTATTAATATAACATGCACTATTACCCATATTATGCATTTATTATCGCTAGGACTACAATAATTATACTTATTACTTTTATTCTTATCAATATAACATGCATTATTACCCCTATTATGCAGTTCTTATCGCTAGAACTACAATAATTATACTTATTACTCCCAGTGTTACCAATATAACATGCATTATTACCCATATTATGCAGTTATTATCGCTAGGACTACAAAAATTATACTTATTACTTTTATTATTATCAATATAACATGCATTATTACCCATATTATGCAGTTATTATCGCTAGAACTATAATAATTCTACTTATTACTGACACGATTATCAATATAAAATGCATCATTACCCATATTATGCAGTTATTATCGCTAGAACTACAATAATTATACTTATTACTCCCAATATTATCAATATAACATGCATTATTACCCATATTATGCAGTTATTATCGCTAGAAATATAATAGTTATACTTATTACTTATATTATTATGAGTATAACATGCATTATTACCCCTATTATGCAGTTATTATCGCTAGAACTACAATAATTATACTTATTACTCCCACTATTATCAATATAACATGAATTAGTACCCATATTATACTGTTATTATCGTCAGAACTATAATAAATTTACTTATTACTCCCAATATTATTAATGTAACATGCATTATTACCCATATTATGCAGTTAATATCGCTAGAACTACAATAATTATACTTATTACTAACAGTGTTATCAATATAACATGCATTATTACCCATATTATGCAGTTATTATCGCTAGGACTACAATAATTATACTTATTACTTTTATTGTTATCAGTATAACATGCATTATTACCCCTATTATGCAGTTACTATCGCTAGAACTATAATAATTATACTTATTACTCCCAATATTATCAATATGTCATGCATTATTAAACATATTATGCAGTTACTATCGCTAGAAATATAATAATTATACTTATTACTCCTAATATTATCAATATGTCATGCATTATTACCCAAGTTATACAGTTATTATCGCTAGAACTATAATAGTTATACTTATTACTTATATTATTATGAGTATAACATGCGTTATTACCCCTATTATGCAGTTATTATCGCTAGAACTACAATAATTATACTTATTACTCCCTCTATTATCAATATAACATGCATTATTACCCATATTATGCAGCTATTATCGCTAGAACTACAATAATTATACTTATTACTCCCATTATTATCAATATAACATGCATTATTACCCATATTATGCAGTTACTATCGCTAGAACTATAATAATTATACTTATTACTCCCAATATTATCAATATGTCATGCATTATTACCCAAGTTATACAGTTATTATCGCTAGAACTATAATAGTTATACTTATTACTTATATTATTATGAGTATAACATGCATTATTACCCCTATTATGTAGTTATTATCCCTAGAACTACAATAATTATACTTATTACTCCCACTATTATCGATATAACATGCATTATTACACATATTATGCAGTTATTATCCCTAGAACTACAATAATTATACTTATTACTTTTATTATTATCAGTATAACATGCATTATTACCCCTATTATGCAGTTATTGTCGCTAGAACTACAATAATTATACTTATTACTCCCAATATTATCAATATAACATGCATTATTACCCATATTATGCAGTTATTAGCTCTAGAACTACAATAATTATACTTATTACTTTTATTATTATCAATATGTCATGCATTATTACGAATATTATGCAGTTATTAACGCTAGAACTATAATAATTATACTTATTACTCCTAACATTATCAATATGTCATGCATTATTTCCCCTATTATGCAGTTATTATCGCTAGAACTACAGTAATTATACTTATTACTTTTATTATTATCAATATAACGTGCATTATTACCCCTATTATGCAGTTATTATCGCTAGAACTACAGTAATTATACTTATTACTTTTATTATTATCAATATAACATGCATTATTACCCCTATTATGCAGTTATTATCGCTAGAAATACAATAATTATACTTATTACTCCCACTATTATCAATATAACATGCATTATTACCCATATTATGCAGTTATTATCGCTAGAACTACAATAATTATACTTATTACTCCCAATATTATCAATATAACATGCATTATTACCCATATTATGCAGTTAATATCGCCAGAACTATAATAGTTATACCCATTACTTATATTATTATGAGTATAACATGCACTATTACCCATATTATACTGTTATTATCGTCAGAACTACAATGATTATACTTACTACTCTGAATATTATCAATATAACATGTATTATTACCCACATTATGCAGTTATTATCGCTAGGACTACAATAATTATACTTATTACTAACAGTGTTATTAATATAACATGCATTATTACCCATATTATGCATTTATTATCGCTAGGACTACAATAATTATACTTATTACTTTTATTCTTATCAATATAACATGCATTATTAACACTATTATGCAGTTACTATCGCTAGAACTATAATAATTATACTTATTACTCCCAATATTATCAATATGTCATGCATTATTACCCAAGTTATACAGTTATTATCGCTAGAACTATAATAGTTATACTTATTACTTATATTATTATGAGTATAACATGCATTATTACCCCTATTATGCAGTTATTGTCGCTAGAACTACAATAATTATACTTATTACTCCCAATATTATCAATATAACATGCATTATTACACATATTATGCAGTTATTATCGCTGGAACTACAATAATTATACTTATTACTCCCACTATTATCAATATAACATGCATTATTACCCATATTATGCAGTTATTATCGCTAGGACTACAATAATTATACTTATTACTTTTATTCTTATCAATATAACATGCATTATTACCCCTATTATGCAGTTATTATCGCTAGAACTACAATAATTATACTTATTACTCCCACTATTATCAATATAACATGCATTATTACCCATATTATGCAGTTATTATCGCTAGAACTACAATAATTATACTTATTACTCCCAATATTATCAATATAACATGCATTATTACCCATATTATGCAGTTAATATCGCCAGAACTATAATAGTTATATCCATTACTTATATTATTATGAGTATAACATGCACTATTACCCATATTATACTGTTATTATCGTCAGAACTACAATGATTATACTTACTACTCTGAATATTATCAGTATAACATGCATTATTACCCCTATTATGCAGTTATTATCGCTAGGACCACAATAATTATACTTATTACTTTTATTCTTATCAATATAACATGCATTATTACCCATATTATGCAGTTATTATTGCTAGAACTATAATAATTATACTTATTACTCCCACGATTATCAATATAACATGCATCATTAAGCATATTATGCAGTTATTATCGCTAGAACTACAGTAATTATACTTATTACTTTTATTATTATCAGTATAACATGCATTATTACCCCTATTATGCAGTTATTATCGCTAGGACCACAATAATTATACTTATTACTTTTATTCTTATCAATATAACATGCATTATTTCCCCTATTATGCAGTTATTATCGCTAGAACTACAATAATTATACTTATTACTCCCACTATTATCAATATAACATGCATTATTGCCCATATTATGCAGTTAATATCGCCAGAACTATAATAGTTATACTTATTACTTATATTATTATGAGTATAACATGCACTATTACCCATATTATACTGTTATTATCGTCAGAACTATAGTAAATATACTTATTACTCCCAATATTATCAATATAACACGCGTTATTACGCATATTATGCAGTTATTATCGCTAGAACTACAATAATTATACTTATTACTCCCAATATTATCAATATAACATGCATTATTACCCATATTATGCAGTTATTATCGCTAGAAATATAATAGTTATACTTATTACTTATATTATTATGAGTATAACATGCATTATTACCCCTATTATGCAGTTATTATCGCTAGAACTACAATAATTATACTTATTACTCCCACTATTATCAATATAACATGAATTAGTACCCATATTATACTGTTATTATCGTCAGAACTATAATAAATTTACTTATTACTCCCAATATTATTAATGTAACATGCATTATTACCCATATTATGCAGTTAATATCGCTAGAACTACAATAATTATACTTATTACTAACAGTGTTATCAATATAACATGCATTATTACCCATATTATGCAGTTATTATCGCTAGGACTACAATAATTATACTTATTACTTTTATTGTTATCAGTATAACATGCATTATTACCCCTATTATGCAGTTACTATCGCTAGAACTATAATAATTATACTTATTACTCCCAATATTATCAATATGTCATGCATTATTAAACATATTATGCAGTTACTATCGCTAGAAATATAATAATTATACTTATAACTCCTAATATTATCAATATGTCATGCATTATTACCCAAGTTATACAGTTATTATCGCTAGAACTATAATAGTTATACTTATTACTTATATTATTATGAGTATAACATGCATTATTACCCCTATTATGTAGTTATTATCCCTAGAACTACAATAATTATACTTATTACTCCCACTATTATCGATATAACATGCATTATTACACATATTATGCAGTTATTATCCCTAGAACTACAATAATTATACTTATTACTTTTATTATTATCAGTATAACATGCATTATTACCCCTATTATGCAGTTATTGTCGCTAGAACTACAATAATTATACTTATTACTCCCAATATTATCAATATAACATGCATTATTACCCATATTATGCAGTTATTAGCTCTAGAACTACAATAATTATACTTATTACTTTTATTATTATCAATATGTCATGCATTATTACGAATATTATGCAGTTATTAACGCTAGAACTATAATAATTATACTTATTACTCCTAACATTATCAATATGTCATGCATTATTTCCCCTATTATGCAGTTATTATCGCTAGAACTACAATAATTATACTTATTACTCCCAATATTATCAATATAACATGCATTATTACCCATATTATGCAGTTAATATCGCCAGAACTATAATAGTTATACCCATTACTTATATTATTATGAGTATAACATGCACTATTACCCATATTATACTGTTATTATCGTCAGAACTACAATGATTATACTTACTACTCTGAATATTATCAATATAACATGTATTATTACCCACATTATGCAGTTATTATCGCTAGGACTACAATAATTATACTTATTACTAACAGTGTTATTAATATAACATGCATTATTACCCATATTATGCATTTATTATCGCTAGGACTACAATAATTATACTTATTACTTTTATTCTTATCAATATAACATGCATTATTAACACTATTATGCAGTTACTATCGCTAGAACTATAATAATTATACTTATTACTCCCAATATTATCAATATGTCATGCATTATTACCCAAGTTATACAGTTATTATCGCTAGAACTATAATAGTTATACTTATTACTTATATTATTATGAGTATAACATGCATTATTACCCCTATTATGCAGTTATTGTCGCTAGAAATACAATAATTATACTTATTACTCCCAATATTATCAATATAACATGCATTATTACACATATTATGCAGTTATTATCGCTGGAACTACAATAATTATACTTATTACTCCCACTATTATCAATATAACATGCATTATTACCCATATTATGCAGTTATTATCGCTAGAACTACAATAATTATACTTATTACTCCCACTATTATCGTTATAACATGCATTATTACACATATTATGCAGTTATTATCGCTAGAACTACAGTAATTATACTTATTACTTTTATTATTATCAGTATAACATGCATTATTACCCCTATTATGCAGTTATTGTCGCTAGAACTACAATAATTATACTTATTACTCCCAATATTATCAATATAACATGCATTATTACCCATATTATGCAGTTATTAGCTCTAGAACTACAATAATTATACTTATTACTTTTATTATTATCAATATGTCATGCATTATTACGAATATTATGCAGTTATTAACGCTAGAACTATAATAATTATACTTATTACTCCTAACATTATCAATATGTCATGCATTATTTCCCCTATTATGCAGTTATTATCGCTAGAACTACAATAATTATACTTATTACTCCCAATATTATCAATATAACATGCATTATTACCCATATTATGCAGTTAATATCGCCAGAACTATAATAGTTATACCCATTACTTATATTATTATGAGTATAACATGCACTATTACCCATATTATACTGTTATTATCGTCAGAACTACAATGATTATACTTACTACTCTGAATATTATCAATATAACATGTATTATTACCCACATTATGCAGTTATTATCGCTAGGACTACAATAATTATACTTATTACTAACAGTGTTATTAATATAACATGCATTATTACCCATATTATGCATTTATTATCGCTAGGACTACAATAATTATACTTATTACTTTTATTCTTATCAATATAACATGCATTATTAACACTATTATGCAGTTACTATCGCTAGAACTATAATAATTATACTTATTACTCCCAATATTATCAATATGTCATGCATTATTACCCAAGTTATACAGTTATTATCGCTAGAACTATAATAGTTATACTTATTACTTATATTATTATGAGTATAACATGCATTATTACCCCTATTATGCAGTTATTGTCGCTAGAAATACAATAATTATACTTATTACTCCCAATATTATCAATATAACATGCATTATTACACATATTATGCAGTTATTATCGCTGGAACTACAATAATTATACTTATTACTCCCACTATTATCAATATAACATGCATTATTACCCATATTATGCAGTTATTATCGCTAGAACTACAATAATTATACTTATTACTCCCACTATTATCGTTATAACATGCATTATTACACATATTATGCAGTTATTATCGCTAGAACTACAGTAATTATACTTATTACTTTTATTATTATCAGTATAACATGCATTATTACCCCTATTATGCAGTTATTGTCGCTAGAACTACAATAATTATACTTATTACTCCCAATATTATCAATATAACATGCATTATTACCCATATTATGCAGTTATTAGCTCTAGAACTACAATAATTATACTTATTACTTTTATTATTATCAATATGTCATGCATTATTACGAATATTATGCAGTTATTAACGCTAGAACTATAATAATTATACTTATTACTCCTAACATTATCAATATGTCATGCATTATTTCCCCTATTATGCAGTTATTATCGCTAGAACTACAATAATTATACTTATTACTCCCAATATTATCAATATAACATGCATTATTACCCATATTATGCAGTTAATATCGCCAGAACTATAATAGTTATACCCATTACTTATATTATTATGAGTATAACATGCACTATTACCCATATTATACTGTTATTATCGTCAGAACTACAATGATTATACTTACTACTCTGAATATTATCAATATAACATGTATTATTACCCACATTATGCAGTTATTATCGCTAGGACTACAATAATTATACTTATTACTAACAGTGTTATTAATATAACATGCATTATTACCCATATTATGCATTTATTATCGCTAGGACTACAATAATTATACTTATTACTTTTATTCTTATCAATATAACATGCATTATTAACACTATTATGCAGTTACTATCGCTAGAACTATAATAATTATACTTATTACTCCCAATATTATCAATATGTCATGCATTATTACCCAAGTTATACAGTTATTATCGCTAGAACTATAATAGTTATACTTATTACTTATATTATTATGAGTATAACATGCATTATTACCCCTATTATGCAGTTATTGTCGCTAGAAATACAATAATTATACTTATTACTCCCAATATTATCAATATAACATGCATTATTACACATATTATGCAGTTATTATCGCTGGAACTACAATAATTATACTTATTACTCCCACTATTATCAATATAACATGCATTATTACCCATATTATGCAGTTATTATCGCTAGAACTACAATAATTATACTTATTACTCCCACTATTATCGTTATAACATGCATTATTACACATATTATGCAGTTATTATCGCTAGAACTACAGTAATTATACTTATTACTTTTATTATTATCAATATAACGTGCATTATTACCCCTATTATGCAGTTATTATCTCTAGAACTACAGTAATTATACTTATTACTTTTATTATTATCAATATAACATGCATTATTACCCCTATTATGCAGTTATTATCGCTAGAACTACAATAATTATACTTATTACTCCCACTATTATCAATATAACATGCATTATTACCCATATTATGCAGTTATTATCGCTAGAACTAGAATAATTATACTTATTACTCACAATATTATCGATATAACATGCATTATTACACATATTATGCAGTTACTATCGCTAGAACTACAATAATTATACTTATTACTTTTATTATTATCAGTATAACATGCATTATTACCCCTATTATGCAGTTATTATCGCTAGGACCACAATAATTATACTTATTACTTTTATTCTTATCAGTATAACATGCATTATTACCCATATTATGCAGTTATTATTGCTAGAACTATAATAATTATACTTATTACTCCCACGATTATCAATATAACATGCATCATTACCCATATTATGCAGTTATTATCGCTAGAACTACAGTAATTATACTTATTACTTTTATTATTATCAGTATAACATGCATTATTACCCCTATTATGCAGTTATTATCGCTAGGACCACAATAATTATACTTATTGCTCCCAATATTATCAATATAACATGCATTATTACCCATATTATGCAGTTAATATCGCCAGAACTACAATAATTATACTTATTACTTTTATTATTATCAATATGTCATGCATTATTACGAATATTATGCAGTTATTAACGCTAGAACTATAATAATTATACTTATTACTCCTAACATTATCAATATGTCATGCATTATTTCCCCTATTATGCAGTTATTATCGCTAGAACTACAATAATTATACTTATTACTCCCAATATTATCAATATAACATGCATTATTACCCATATTATGCAGTTAATATCGCCAGAACTATAATAGTTATACCCATTACTTATATTATTATGAGTATAACATGCACTATTACCCATATTATACTGTTATTATCGTCAGAACTACAATGATTATACTTACTACTCTGAATATTATCAATATAACATGTATTATTACCCACATTATGCAGTTATTATCGCTAGGACTACAATAATTATACTTATTACTAACAGTGTTATTAATATAACATGCATTATTACCCATATTATGCAGTTATTGTCGCTAGAACTACAATAATTATACTTATTACTCCCAATATTATCAATATAACATGCATTATTACCCATATTATGCAGTTATTAGCTCTAGAACTACAATAATTATACTTATTACTTTTATTATTATCAATATGTCATGCATTATTACGAATATTATGCAGTTATTAACGCTAGAACTATAATAATTATACTTATTACTCCTAACATTATCAATATGTCATGCATTATTTCCCCTATTATGCAGTTATTATCGCTAGAACTACAATAATTATACTTATTACTTCCAATATTATCAATATAACATGCATTATTACCCATATTATGCAGTTATTATCGCTGGAACTACAATAATTATACTTATTACTCCCAGTGTTATCAATATAACATGCATTATGACCCATATTATGCAGTTATTATCGCTAGAACTACAATAATTATACTTATTACTAACAGTGTTATCAATATAACATGCATTATTACCCATATTATGCAGTTATTATCGCTAGGACTACAATAATTATACTTATTACTTTTATTGTTATCAGTATAACATGCATTATTACCCCTATTATGCAGTTACTATCGCTAGAACTATAATAATTATACTTATTACTCCCAATATTATCAATATGTCATGCATTATTAAACATATTATGCAGTTACTATCGCTAGAAATATAATAATTATACTTATTACTCCTAATATTATCAATATGTCATGCATTATTACCCAAGTTATACAGTTATTATCGCTAGAACTATAATAGTTATACTTATTACTTATATTATTATGAGTATAACATGCACTATTACCCATATTATACTGTTATTATCGTCAGAACTATAGTAAATATACTTATTACTCCCAATATTATCAATATAACACGCGTTATTACCCATATTATGCAGTTATTATCGCTAGAACTACAATAATTATACTTATTACTCCCAATATTATCAATATAACATGCATTATTGCCCATATTATGCAGTTAATATCGCCAGAACTATAATAGTTATACTTATTACTTATATTATTATGAGTATAACATGCACTATTACCCATATTATACTGTTATTATCGTCAGAACTATAGTAAATATACTTATTACTCCCAATATTATCAATATAACACGCGTTGTTACCCATATTATGCAGTTATTATCGCTAGAACTACAATAATTATACTTATTACTCCCAATATTATCAATATAACATGCATTATTGCCCATATTATGCAGTTACTATCGCTAGAACTATAATAATTATACTTATTACTCCCAATATTATCAAAATAACATGCATTATTACCCATATTATGCAGTTATTATCGCTAGAACTACAATAATTATACTTATTACTCCCAGTGTTATCAATATAACATGCATTGTTGCCCATATTATGCAGTTAATATCGCCAGAACTATAATAGTTATACTTATTACTTATATTATTATGAGTATAACATGCACTATTACCCATATTATACTGTTATTATCGTCAGAACTATAGTAAATATACTTATTACTCCCAATATTATCAATATAACATGCATTATTACCCATATTATGCAGTTATTATCGCTAGAACTACAATAATTATACTTATAGCTCCCAGTGTTATCAATATAACATGCATTATTACCCATATTATGCAGTTATTATCGCTAGGACTACAATAATTATACTTATTACTTTTATTCTTATCAATATAACGTGCATCATTACCCATATTATGCAGTTATTATCGCTAGAACTACAATAATTATACTTATTACTCCCACTATTATCAATATAACATGCATTATTACCCATATTATGCAGTTATTATCGCTAGAACTACAATAATTATACTTATTACTCCCAGTGTTATCAATATAACATGCATTATTACCCAAGTTATACAGTTATTATCGCTAGAACTAGAATAGTTATACTTATTACTTATATTAGTATGAGTATAACATGCATTATTACCCCTATTATGCAGTTCTTATCGCTAGAACTACAATAATTATACTTATTACTCCCAGTGTTACCAATATAACATGCATTATTACCCATATTATGCAGTTATTATCGCTAGGACTACAAAAATTATACTTATTACTTTTATTATTATCAATATAACATGCATTATTACCAATATTATGCAGTTATTATCGCTAGAACTATAATAATCCTACTTATTACTGACACGATTATCAATATAAAATGCATCATTACCCATATTATGCAGTTATTATCGCTAGAACTACAATAATTATACTTATTACTCCCAATATTATCAATATAACATGCATTATTACCCATATTATGCAGTTATTATCGCTAGAAATATAATAGTTATACTTATTACTTATATTATTATGAGTATAACATGCATTATTACCCCTATTATGCAGTTATTATCGCTAGAACTACAATAATTATACTTATTACTCCCACTATTATCAATATAACATGAATTAGTACCCATATTATACTGTTATTATCGTCAGAACTATAATAAATTTACTTATTACTCCCAATATTATTAATGTAACATGCATTATTACCCATATTATGCAGTTAATATCGCTAGAACTACAATAATTATACTTATTACTAACAGTGATATCAATATAACATGCATTATTACCCATATTATGCAGTTATTATCGCTAGGACTACAATAATTATTACTTTTATTGTTATCAGTATAACATGCATTATTACCCCTATTATGCAGTTACTATCGCTAGAACTATAATAATTATACTTATTACTCCCAATATTATCAATATGTCATGCATTATTAAACATATTATGCAGTTACTATCGCTAGAAATATAATAATTATACTTATTACTCCTAATATTATCAATATGTCATGCATTATTACCCAAGTTATACAGTTATTATCGCTAGAACTATAATAGTTATACTTATTACTTATATTATTATGAGTATAACATGCATTATTACCCCTATTATGTAGTTATTATCCCTAGAACTACAATAATTATACTTATTACTCCCACTATTATCGATATAACATGCATTATTACACATATTATGCAGTTATTATCCCTAGAACTACAATAATTATACTTATTACTTTTATTATTATCAGTATAACATGCATTATTACCCCTATTATGCAGTTATTGTCGCTAGAACTACAATAATTATACTTATTACTCCCAATATTATCAATATAACATGCATTATTACCCATATTATGCAGTTATTAGCTCTAGAACTACAATAATTATACTTATTACTTTTATTATTATCAATATGTCATGCATTATTACGAATATTATGCAGCTATTAACGCTAGAACTATAATAATTATACTTATTACTCCCAATATTATCAATATGTCATGCATTATTAAACATATTATGCAGTTACTATCGCTAGAAATATAATAATTATACTTATTACTCCTAATATTATCAATATGTCATGCATTATTACCCAAGTTATACAGTTATTATCGCTAGAACTATAATAGTTATACTTATTACTTATATTATTATGAGTATAACATGCACTATTACCCATATTATACTGTTATTATCGTCAGAACTATAGTAAATATACTTATTACTCCCAATATTATCAATATAACACGCGTTATTACCCATATTATGCAGTTATTATCGCTAGAACTACAATAATTATACTTATTACTCCCAATATTATCAATATAACATGCATTATTGCCCATATTATGCAGTTAATATCGCCAGAACTATAATAGTTATACTTATTACTTATATTATTATGAGTATAACATGCACTATTACCCATATTATACTGTTATTATCGTCAGAACTATAGTAAATATACTTATTACTCCCAATATTATCAATATAACACGCGTTGTTACCCATATTATGCAGTTATTATCGCTAGAACTACAATAATTATACTTATTACTCCCAATATTATCAATATAACATGCATTATTGCCCATATTATGCAGTTACTATCGCTAGAACTATAATAATTATACTTATTACTCCCAATATTATCAAAATAACATGCATTATTACCCATATTATGCAGTTATTATCGCTAGAACTACAATAATTATACTTATTACTCCCAGTGTTATCAATATAACATGCATTATTGCCCATATTATGCAGTTAATATCGCCAGAACTATAATAGTTATACTTATTACTTATATTATTATGAGTATAACATGCACTATTACCCATATTATACTGTTATTATCGTCAGAACTATAGTAAATATACTTATTACTCCCAATATTATCAATATAACATGCATTATTACCCATATTATGCAGTTATTATCGCTAGAACTACAATAATTATACTTATAGCTCCCAGTGTTATCAATATAACATGCATTATTACCCATATTATGCAGTTATTATCGCTAGGACTACAATAATTATACTTATTACTTTTATTCTTATCAATATAACGTGCATCATTACCCATATTATGCAGTTATTATCGCTAGAACTACAATAATTATACTTATTACTCCCACTATTATCAATATAACATGCATTATTACCCATATTATGCAGTTATTATCGCTAGAACTACAATAATTATACTTATTACTCCCAGTGTTATCAATATAACATGCATTATTACCCAAGTTATACAGTTATTATCGCTAGAACTATAATAGTTATACTTATTACTTATATTAGTATGAGTATAACATGCATTATTACCCCTATTATGCAGTTCTTATCGCTAGAACTACAATAATTATACTTATTACTCCCAGTGTTACCAATATAACATGCATTATTACCCATATTATGCAGTTATTATCGCTAGGACTACAAAAATTATACTTATTACTTTTATTATTATCAATATAACATGCATTATTACCAATATTATGCAGTTATTATCGCTAGAACTATAATAATCCTACTTATTACTGACACGATTATCAATATAAAATGCATCATTACCCATATTATGCAGTTATTATCGCTAGAACTACAATAATTATACTTATTACTCCCAATATTATCAATATAACATGCATTATTACCCATATTATGCAGTTATTATCGCTAGAAATATAATAGTTATACTTATTACTTATATTATTATGAGTATAACATGCATTATTACCCCTATTATGCAGTTATTATCGCTAGAACTACAATAATTATACTTATTACTCCCACTATTATCAATATAACATGAATTAGTACCCATATTATACTGTTATTATCGTCAGAACTATAATAAATTTACTTATTACTCCCAATATTATTAATGTAACATGCATTATTACCCATATTATGCAGTTAATATCGCTAGAACTACAATAATTATACTTATTACTAACAGTGATATCAATATAACATGCATTATTACCCATATTATGCAGTTATTATCGCTAGGACTACAATAATTATTACTTTTATTGTTATCAGTATAACATGCATTATTACCCCTATTATGCAGTTACTATCGCTAGAACTATAATAATTATACTTATTACTCCCAATATTATCAATATGTCATGCATTATTAAACATATTATGCAGTTACTATCGCTAGAAATATAATAATTATACTTATTACTCCTAATATTATCAATATGTCATGCATTATTACCCAAGTTATACAGTTATTATCGCTAGAACTATAATAGTTATACTTATTACTTATATTATTATGAGTATAACATGCATTATTACCCCTATTATGTAGTTATTATCCCTAGAACTACAATAATTATACTTATTACTCCCACTATTATCGATATAACATGCATTATTACACATATTATGCAGTTATTATCCCTAGAACTACAATAATTATACTTATTACTTTTATTATTATCAGTATAACATGCATTATTACCCCTATTATGCAGTTATTGTCGCTAGAACTACAATAATTATACTTATTACTCCCAATATTATCAATATAACATGCATTATTACCCATATTATGCAGTTATTAGCTCTAGAACTACAATAATTATACTTATTACTTTTATTATTATCAATATGTCATGCATTATTACGAATATTATGCAGCTATTAACGCTAGAACTATAATAATTATACTTATTACTCCCAATATTATCAATATGTCATGCATTATTAAACATATTATGCAGTTACTATCGCTAGAAATATAATAATTATACTTATTACTCCTAATATTATCAATATGTCATGCATTATTACCCAAGTTATACAGTTATTATCGCTAGAACTATAATAGTTATACTTATTACTTATATTATTATGAGTATAACATGCACTATTACCCATATTATACTGTTATTATCGTCAGAACTATAGTAAATATACTTATTACTCCCAATATTATCAATATAACACGCGTTATTACCCATATTGTGCAGTTATTATCGCTAGAACTACAATAATTATACTTATTACTCCCAATATTATCAATATAACATGCATTATTGCCCATATTATGCAGTTAATATCGCCAGAACTATAATAGTTATACTTATTACTTATATTATTATGAGTATAACATGCACTATTACCCATATTATACTGTTATTATCGTCAGAACTATAGTAAATATACTTATTACTCCCAATATTATCAATATAACACGCGTTATTACGCATATTATGCAGTTATTATCGCTAGAACTACAATAATTATACTTATTACTCCCAATATTATCAATATAACATGCATTATTACCCATATTATGCAGTTATTATCGCTAGAAATATAATAGTTATACTTATTACTTATATTATTATGAGTATAACATGCATTATTACCCCTATTATGCAGTTATTATCGCTAGAACTACAATAATTATACTTATTACTCCCACTATTATCAATATAACATGAATTAGTACCCATATTATACTGTTATTATCGTCAGAACTATAATAAATTTACTTATTACTCCCAATATTATTAATGTAACATGCATTATTACCCATATTATGCAGTTAATATCGCTAGAACTACAATAATTATACTTATTACTAACAGTGTTATCAATATAACATGCATTATTACCCATATTATGCAGTTATTATCGCTAGGACTACAATAATTATACTTATTACTTTTATTGTTATCAGTATAACATGCATTATTACCCCTATTATGCAGTTACTATCGCTAGAACTATAATAATTATACTTATTACTCCCAATATTATCAATATGTCATGCATTATTAAACATATTATGCAGTTACTATCGCTAGAAATATAATAATTATACTTATTACTCCTAATATTATCAATATGTCATGCATTATTACCCAAGTTATACAGTTATTATCGCTAGAACTACAATAATTATACTTATTACTCCCAATATTATCAATATAACATGCATTATTGCCCATATTATGCAGTTACTATCGCTAGAACTATAATAATTATACTTATTACTCCCAATATTATCAAAATAACATGCATTATTACCCATATTATGCAGTTATTATCGCTAGAACTACAATAATTATACTTATTACTCCCAGTGTTATCAATATAACATGCATTATTGCCCATATTATGCAGTTAATATCGCCAGAACTATAATAGTTATACTTATTACTTATATTATTATGAGTATAACATGCACTATTACCCATATTATACTGTTATTATCGTCAGAACTATAGTAAATATACTTATTACTCCCAATATTATCAATATAACATGCATTATTACCCATATTATGCAGTTATTATCGCTAGAACTACAATAATTATACTTATAGCTCCCAGTGTTATCAATATAACATGCATTATTACCCATATTATGCAGTTATTATCGCTAGGACTACAATAATTATACTTATTACTTTTATTCTTATCAATATAACGTGCATCATTACCCATATTATGCAGTTATTATCGCTAGAACTACAATAATTATACTTATTACTCCCACTATTATCAATATAACATGCATTATTACCCATATTATGCAGTTATTATCGCTAGAACTACAATAATTATACTTATTACTCCCAGTGTTATCAATATAACATGCATTATTACCCAAGTTATACAGTTATTATCGCTAGAACTATAATAGTTATACTTATTACTTATATTAGTATGAGTATAACATGCATTATTACCCCTATTATGCAGTTCTTATCGCTAGAACTACAATAATTATACTTATTACTCCCAGTGTTACCAATATAACATGCATTATTACCCATATTATGCAGTTATTATCGCTAGGACTACAAAAATTATACTTATTACTTTTATTATTATCAATATAACATGCATTATTACCAATATTATGCAGTTATTATCGCTAGAACTATAATAATCCTACTTATTACTGACACGATTATCAATATAAAATGCATCATTACCCATATTATGCAGTTATTATCGCTAGAACTACAATAATTATACTTATTACTCCCAATATTATCAATATAACATGCATTATTACCCATATTATGCAGTTATTATCGCTAGAAATATAATAGTTATACTTATTACTTATATTATTATGAGTATAACATGCATTATTACCCCTATTATGCACTTATTATCGCTAGAACTACAATAATTATACTTATTACTCCCACTATTATCAATATAACATGAATTAGTACCCATATTATACTGTTATTATCGTCAGAACTATAATAAATTTACTTATTACTCCCAATATTATTAATGTAACATGCATTATTACCCATATTATGCAGTTAATATCGCTAGAACTACAATAATTATACTTATTACTAACAGTGATATCAATATAACATGCATTATTACCCATATTATGCAGTTATTATCGCTAGGACTACAATAATTATTACTTTTATTGTTATCAGTATAACATGCATTATTACCCCTATTATGCAGTTACTATCGCTAGAACTATAATAATTATACTTATTACTCCCAATATTATCAATATGTCATGCATTATTAAACATATTATGCAGTTACTATCGCTAGAAATATAATAATTATACTTATTACTCCTAATATTATCAATATGTCATGCATTATTACCCAAGTTATACAGTTATTATCGCTAGAACTATAATAGTTATACTTATTACTTATATTATTATGAGTATAACATGCATTATTACCCCTATTATGTAGTTATTATCCCTAGAACTACAATAATTATACTTATTACTCCCACTATTATCGATATAACATGCATTATTACACATATTATGCAGTTATTATCCCTAGAACTACAATAATTATACTTATTACTTTTATTATTATCAGTATAACATGCATTATTACCCCTATTATGCAGTTATTGTCGCTAGAACTACAATAATTATACTTATTACTCCCAATATTATCAATATAACATGCATTATTACCCATATTATGCAGTTATTAGCTCTAGAACTACAATAATTATACTTATTACTTTTATTATTATCAATATGTCATGCATTATTACGAATATTATGCAGCTATTAACGCTAGAACTATAATAATTATACTTATTACTCCCAATATTATCAATATGTCATGCATTATTACACATATTATGCAGTTACTATCGCTAGAAATATAATAATTATACTTATTACTCCTAATATTATCAATATGTCATGCATTATTACCCAAGTTATACAGTTATTATCGCTAGAACTATAATAGTTATACTTATTACTTATATTATTATGAGTATAACATGCACTATTACCCATATTATACTGTTATTATCGTCAGAACTATAGTAAATATACTTATTACTCCCAATATTATCAATATAACACGCGTTATTACCCATATTGTGCAGTTATTATCGCTAGAACTACAATAATTATACTTATTACTCCCAATATTATCAATATAACATGCATTATTGCCCATATTATGCAGTTAATATCGCCAGAACTATAATAGTTATACTTATTACTTATATTATTATGAGTATAACATGCACTATTACCCATATTATACTGTTATTATCGTCAGAACTATAATAATCCTACTTATTACTGACACGATTATCAATATAAAATGCATCATTACCCATATTATGCAGTTATTATCGCTAGAACTACAATAATTATACTTATTACTCCCAATATTATCAATATAACATGCATTATTACCCATATTATGCAGTTATTATCGCTAGAAATATAATAGTTATACTTATTACTTATATTATTATGAGTATAACATGCATTATTACCCCTATTATGCACTTATTATCGCTAGAACTACAATAATTATACTTATTACTCCCACTATTATCAATATAACATGAATTAGTACCCATATTATACTGTTATTATCGTCAGAACTATAATAAATTTACTTATTACTCCCAATATTATTAATGTAACATGCATTATTACCCATATTATGCAGTTAATATCGCTAGAACTACAATAATTATACTTATTACTAACAGTGATATCAATATAACATGCATTATTACCCATATTATGCAGTTATTATCGCTAGGACTACAATAATTATTACTTTTATTGTTATCAGTATAACATGCATTATTACCCCTATTATGCAGTTACTATCGCTAGAACTATAATAATTATACTTATTACTCCCAATATTATCAATATGTCATGCATTATTAAACATATTATGCAGTTACTATCGCTAGAAATATAATAATTATACTTATTACTCCTAATATTATCAATATGTCATGCATTATTACCCAAGTTATACAGTTATTATCGCTAGAACTATAATAGTTATACTTATTACTTATATTATTATGAGTATAACATGCATTATTACCCCTATTATGTAGTTATTATCCCTAGAACTACAATAATTATACTTATTACTCCCACTATTATCGATATAACATGCATTATTACACATATTATGCAGTTATTATCCCTAGAACTACAATAATTATACTTATTACTTTTATTATTATCAGTATAACATGCATTATTACCCCTATTATGCAGTTATTGTCGCTAGAACTACAATAATTATACTTATTACTCCCAATATTATCAATATAACATGCATTATTACCCATATTATGCAGTTATTAGCTCTAGAACTACAATAATTATACTTATTACTTTTATTATTATCAATATGTCATGCATTATTACGAATATTATGCAGCTATTAACGCTAGAACTATAATAATTATACTTATTACTCCCAATATTATCAATATGTCATGCATTATTACACATATTATGCAGTTACTATCGCTAGAAATATAATAATTATACTTATTACTCCTAATATTATCAATATGTCATGCATTATTACCCAAGTTATACAGTTATTATCGCTAGAACTATAATAGTTATACTTATTACTTATATTATTATGAGTATAACATGCACTATTACCCATATTATACTGTTATTATCGTCAGAACTATAGTAAATATACTTATTACTCCCAATATTATCAATATAACACGCGTTATTACCCATATTGTGCAGTTATTATCGCTAGAACTACAATAATTATACTTATTACTCCCAATATTATCAATATAACATGCATTATTGCCCATATTATGCAGTTAATATCGCCAGAACTATAATAGTTATACTTATTACTTATATTATTATGAGTATAACATGCACTATTACCCATATTATACTGTTATTATCGTCAGAACTATAATAATCCTACTTATTACTGACACGATTATCAATATAAAATGCATCATTACCCATATTATGCAGTTATTATCGCTAGAACTACAATAATTATACTTATTACTCCCAATATTATCAATATAACATGCATTATTACCCATATTATGCAGTTATTATCGCTAGAAATATAATAGTTATACTTATTACTTATATTATTATGAGTATAACATGCATTATTACCCCTATTATGCACTTATTATCGCTAGAACTACAATAATTATACTTATTACTCCCACTATTATCAATATAACATGAATTAGTACCCATATTATACTGTTATTATCGTCAGAACTATAATAAATTTACTTATTACTCCCAATATTATTAATGTAACATGCATTATTACCCATATTATGCAGTTAATATCGCTAGAACTACAATAATTATACTTATTACTAACAGTGATATCAATATAACATGCATTATTACCCATATTATGCAGTTATTATCGCTAGGACTACAATAATTATTACTTTTATTGTTATCAGTATAACATGCATTATTACCCCTATTATGCAGTTACTATCGCTAGAACTATAATAATTATACTTATTACTCCCAATATTATCAATATGTCATGCATTATTAAACATATTATGCAGTTACTATCGCTAGAAATATAATAATTATACTTATTACTCCTAATATTATCAATATGTCATGCATTATTACCCAAGTTATACAGTTATTATCGCTAGAACTATAATAGTTATACTTATTACTTATATTATTATGAGTATAACATGCATTATTACCCCTATTATGTAGTTATTATCCCTAGAACTACAATAATTATACTTATTACTCCCACTATTATCGATATAACATGCATTATTACACATATTATGCAGTTATTATCCCTAGAACTACAATAATTATACTTATTACTTTTATTATTATCAGTATAACATGCATTATTACCCCTATTATGCAGTTATTGTCGCTAGAACTACAATAATTATACTTATTACTCCCAATATTATCAATATAACATGCATTATTACCCATATTATGCAGTTATTAGCTCTAGAACTACAATAATTATACTTATTACTTTTATTATTATCAATATGTCATGCATTATTACGAATATTATGCAGCTATTAACGCTAGAACTATAATAATTATACTTATTACTCCCAATATTATCAATATGTCATGCATTATTAAACATATTATGCAGTTACTATCGCTAGAAATATAATAATTATACTTATTACTCCTAATATTATCAATATGTCATGCATTATTACCCAAGTTATACAGTTATTATCGCTAGAACTATAATAGTTATACTTATTACTTATATTATTATGAGTATAACATGCACTATTACCCATATTATACTGTTATTATCGTCAGAACTATAGTAAATATACTTATTACTCCCAATATTATCAATATAACACGCGTTATTACCCATATTGTGCAGTTATTATCGCTAGAACTACAATAATTATACTTATTACTCCCAATATTATCAATATAACATGCATTATTGCCCATATTATGCAGTTAATATCGCCAGAACTATAATAGTTATACTTATTACTTATATTATTATGAGTATAACATGCACTATTACCCATATTATACTGTTATTATCGTCAGAACTATAGTAAATATACTTATTACTCCCAATATTATCAATATAACACGCGTTATTACGCATATTATGCAGTTATTATCGCTAGAACTACAATAATTATACTTATTACTCCCAATATTATCAATATAACATGCATTATTACCCATATTATGCAGTTATTATCGCTAGAAATATAATAGTTATACTTATTACTTATATTATTATGAGTATAACATGCATTATTACCCCTATTATGCAGTTATTATCGCTAGAACTACAATAATTATACTTATTACTCCCACTATTATCAATATAACATGAATTAGTACCCATATTATACTGTTATTATCGTCAGAACTATAATAAATTTACTTATTACTCCCAATATTATTAATGTAACATGCATTATTACCCATATTATGCAGTTAATATCGCTAGAACTACAATAATTATACTTATTACTAACAGTGTTATCAATATAACATGCATTATTACCCATATTATGCAGTTATTATCGCTAGGACTACAATAATTATACTTATTACTTTTATTGTTATCAGTATAACATGCATTATTACCCCTATTATGCAGTTACTATCGCTAGAACTATAATAATTATACTTATTACTCCCAATATTATCAATATGTCATGCATTATTAAACATATTATGCAGTTACTATCGCTAGAAATATAATAATTATACTTATTACTCCTAATATTATCAATATGTCATGCATTATTACCCAAGTTATACAGTTATTATCGCTAGAACTACAATAATTATACTTATTACTCCCAATATTATCAATATAACATGCATTATTACCCATATTATGCAGTTAATATCGCCAGAACTATAATAGTTATACCCATTACTTATATTATTATGAGTATAACATGCACTATTACCCATATTATACTGTTATTATCGTCAGAACTACAATGATTAATTCTTACTACTCTGAATATTATCAATGTAACATGTATTATTACCCACATTATGCAGTTATTATCGCTAGGACTACAATAATTATACTTATTACTAACAGTGTTACTAATATAACATGCATTATTACCCATATTATGCATTTATTATCGCTAGGACTACAATAATTATACTTATTACTTTTATTCTTATCAATATAACATGCATTATTAACACTATTATGCAGTTACTATCGCTAGAACTATAATAATTATACTTATTACTCCCAATATTATCAATATGTCATGCATTATTACCCAAGTTATACAGTTATTATCGCTAGAACTATAATAGTTATACTCATTACTTATATTATTATGAGTATAACATGCATTATTACCCCTATTATGCAGTTACTATCGCTAGAACTATAATAATTATACTTATTACTCTCAATATTATCAATATGTCATGCATTATTAAACATATTATGCAGTTACTATCGCTAGAAATATAATAATTATACTTATTACTCCTAATATTATCAATATGTCATGCATTATTACCCAAGTTATACAGTTATTATCGCTAGAACTACAATAATTATACTTATTACTCCCAATATTATCAATATAACATGCATTATTACCCATATTATGCAGTTAATATCGCCAGAACTATAATAGTTATACCCATTACTTATATTATTATGAGTATAACATGCACTATTACCCATATTATACTGTTATTATCGTCAGAACTACAATGATTATACTTACTACTCTGAATATTATCAATATAACATGTATTATTACCCACATTATGCAGTTATTATCGCTAGGACTACAATAATTATACTTATTACTAACAGTGTTACTAATATAACATGCATTATTACCCATATTATGCATTTATTATCGCTAGGACTACAATAATTATACTTATTACTTTTATTCTTATCAATATAACATGCATTATTAACACTATTATGCAGTTACTATCGCTAGAACTATAATAATTATACTTATTACTCCCAATATTATCAATATGTCATGCATTATTACCCAAGTTATACAGTTATTATCGCTAGAACTATAATAGTTATACTTATTACTTATATTATTATGAGTATAACATGCATTATTACCCCTATTATGCAGTTATTGTCGCTAGAACTACAATAATTATACTTATTACTCCCAATATTATCAATATAACATGCATTATTACCCATATTATGCAGTTATTATCGCTAGGACTACAATAATTATACTTATTACTTTTATTCTTATCAATATAACATGCATTATTACCCATATTATACAGTTATTATCGCTAGAAGTACAATAATTATACTTATTACTCCCAATATTATCAATATAACATGCATTATTACCCATATTATGCAGTTATTATCGCTAGAACTACAGTAATTATACTTATTACTTTTATTATTATCAATATAACGTGCATTGTTACCCCTATTATGCAGTTATTATCGCTAGAACTACAGTAATTATACTTATTACTTTTATTATTATCAATATAACATGCATTATTACCCCTATTATGCAGTTATTATCGCTAGAACTAGAATAATTATACTTATTACTCACAATATTATCGATATAACATGCATTATTACACATATTATGCAGTTACTATCGCTAGAACTACAATAATTATACTTATTACTTTTATTATTATCAGTATAACATGCATTATTACCCCTATTATGCAGTTATTATCGCTAGGACCACAATAATTATACTTATTACTTTTATTCTTATCAATATAACATGCATTATTACCCATATTATGCAGTTATTATCGCTAGGACCACAATAATTATACTTATTACTTTTATTCTTATCAATATAACATGCATTATTACCCATATTATGCATTTATTATCGCTAGGACTACAATAATTATACTTATTACTTTTATTCTTATCAATATAACATGCATTATTAACACTATTATGCAGTTACTATCGCTAGAACTATAATAATTATACTTATTACTCCCAATATTATCAATATGTCATGCATTATTACCCAAGTTATACAGTTATTATCGCTAGAACTATAATAGTTATACTTATTACTTATATTATTATGAGTATAACATGCATTATTACCCCTATTATGCAGTTATTGTCGCTAGAACTACAATAATTATACTTATTACTCCCAATATTATCAATATAACATGCATTATTACACATATTATGCAGTTATTATCGCTGGAACTACAATAATTATACTTATTACTCCCACTATTATCAACATAACATGCATTATTACCCATATTATGCAGTTATTATCGCTAGAACTACAATAATTATACTTATTACTCCCACTATTATCGTTATTACATGCATTATTACACATATTATGCAGTTATTATCCCTAGAACTACAATAATTATACTTATTACTTTTATTATTATCAGTATAACATGCATTATTACCCCTATTATGCAGTTATTGTCGCTAGAACTACAATAATTATACTTATTACTCCCACTATTATCAATATAACATGCATTATTACCCATATTATGCAGTTATTATCGCTAGAACTAGAATAATTATACTTATTACTCACAATATTATCGATATAACATGCATTATTACACATATTATGCAGTTACTATCGCTAGAACTACAATAATTATACTTATTACTTTTATTATTATCAGTATAACATGCATTATTACCCCTATTATGCAGTTATTATCGCTAGGACCACAATAATTATACTTATTACTTTTATTCTTATCAATATAACATGCATTATTACCCATATTATGCAGTTATTATTGCTAGAACTATAATAATTATACTTATTACTCCCACGATTATCAATATAACATGCATCATTAAGCATATTATGCAGTTATTATCGCTAGAACTACAGTAATTATACTTATTACTTTTATTATTATCAGTATAACATGCATTATTACCCCTATTATGCAGTTATTATCGCTAGGACCACAATAATTATACTTATTACTTTTATTCTTATCAATATAACATGCATTATTTCCCCTATTATGCAGTTATTATCGCTAGAACTACAATAATTATACTTATTACTCCCACTATTATCAATATAACATGCATTATTACCCATATTATGCAGTTCATATCGCCAGAACTATAATAGTTATACTTATTACTTATATTATTATGAGTATAACATGCACTATTACCCATATTATACTGTTATTATCGTCAGAACTATAGTAAATATACTTATTACTCCTAATATTATCAATATAACATGCATTATTACCCATATTATGCAGTTATTATCGCTAGAACTACAATAATTATACTTATTACTCCCAATATTATCAATATAACATGCATTATTACCCATATTATGCAGTTAATATCGCCAGAACTATAATAGTTATACCCATTACTTATATTATTATGAGTATAACATGCACTATTACCCATATTATACTGTTATTATCGTCAGAACTACAATGATTATACTTACTACTCTGAATATTATCAATATAACATGTATTATTACCCACATTATGCAGTTATTATCGCTAGGACTACAATAATTATACTTATTACTAACAGTGTTATTAATATAACATGCACTATTACCCATATTATGCATTTATTATCGCTAGGACTACAATAATTATACTTATTACTTTTATTCTTATCAATATAACATGCATTATTACCCCTATTATGCAGTTCTTATCGCTAGAACTACAATAATTATACTTATTACTCCCAGTGTTACCAATATAACATGCATTATTACCCATATTATGCAGTTACTATCGCTAGGACTACAAAAATTATACTTATTACTTTTATTATTATCAATATAACATGCATTATTACCCATATTATGCAGTTATTATCGCTAGAACTATAATAATTCTACTTATTACTGACACGATTATCAATATAAAATGCATCATTACCCATATTATGCAGTTATTATCGCTAGAACTACAATAATTATACTTATTACTCCCAATATTATCAATATAACATGCATTATTACCCATATTATGCAGTTATTATCGCTAGAAATATAATAGTTATACTTATTACTTATATTATTATGAGTATAACATGCATTATTACCCCTATTATGTAGTTATTATCCCTAGAACTACAATAATTATACTTATTACTCCCACTATTATCGATATAACATGCATTATTACACATATTATGCAGTTATTATCCCTAGAACTACAATAATTATACTTATTACTTTTATTATTATCAGTATAACATGCATTATTACCCCTATTATGCAGTTATTGTCGCTAGAACTACAATAATTATACTTATTACTCCCAATATTATCAATATAACATGCATTATTACCCATATTATGCAGCTATTATCGCTAGAACTACAATAATTATACTTATTACTCCCATTATTATCAATATAACATGCATTATTACCCATATTATGCAGTTAATATCGCTAGAACTACAATAATTATACTTATTACTAACAGTGTTATCAATATAACATGCATTATTTCCCATATTATGCAGTTATTATCGCTAGGACTACAATAATTATACTTATTACTTTTATTGTTATCAGTATAACATGCATTATTACCCCTATTATGCAGTTACTATCGCTAGAACTATAATAATTATACTTATTACTCCCAATATTATCAATATGTCATGCATTATTAAACATATTATGCAGTTACTATCGCTAGAAATATAATAATTATACTTATTACTCCTAATATTATCAATATAACATGCATTATTACCCATATTATGCAGTTATTATCGCTAGAAATATAATAGTTATACTTATTACTTATATTATTATGAGTATAACATGCATTATTACCCCTATTATGCAGTTATTATCGCTAGAACTACAATAATTATACTTATTACTCCCACTATTATCAATATAACATGAATTAGTACCCATATTATACTGTTATTATCGTCAGAACTATAATAAATTTACTTATTACTCCCAATATTATTAATGTAACATGCATTATTACCCATATTATGCAGTTAATATCGCTAGAACTACAATAATTATACTTATTACTGACAGTGTTATCAATATAACATGCATTATTACCCATATTATGCAGTTATTATCGCTAGGACTACAATAATTATACTTATTACTTTTATTGTTATCAGTATAACATGCATTATTACCCCTATTATGCAGTTACTATCGCTAGAACTATAATAATTATACTTATTACTCCCAATATTATCAATATGTCATGCATTATTAAACATATTATGCAGTTACTATCGCTAGAAATATAATAATTATACTTATTACTCCTAATATTATCAATATGTCATGCATTATTACCCAAGTTATACAGTTATTATCGCTAGAACTATAATAGTTATACTTATTACTTATATTCTTATGAGTATAACATGCATTATTACCCCTATTATGTAGTTATTATCCCTAGAACTACAATAATTATACTTATTACTCCCACTATTATCGATATAACATGCATTATTACACATATTATGCAGTTATTATCCCTAGAACTACAATAATTATACTTATTACTTTTATTATTATCAGTATAACATGCGTTATTACCCCTATTATGCAGTTATTGTCGCTAGAACTACAATAATTATACTTATTACTCCCAATATTATCAATATAACATGCATTATTACCCATATTATGCAGTTATTAGCTCTAGAACTACAATAATTATACTTATTACTTTTATTATTATCAATATGTCATGCATTATTACGAATATTATGCAGTTATTAACGCTAGAACTATAATAATTATACTTATTACTCCCAATATTATCAATATGTCATGCATTATTAAACATATTATGCAGTTACTATCGCTAGAAATATAATAATTATACTTATTACTCCTAATATTATCAATATGTCATGCATTATTACCCAAGTTATACAGTTATTATCGCTAGAACTATAATAGTTATACTTATTACTTATATTATTATGAGTATAACATGCACTATTACCCATATTATACTGTTATTATCGTCAGAACTATAGTAAATATACTTATTACTCCCAATATTATCAATATAACACGCGTTATTACCCATATTATGCAGTTATTATCGCTAGAACTGCAATAATTATACTTATTACTCCCAATATTATCAATATAACATGCATTATTGCCCATATTATGCAGTTAATATCGCCAGAACTATAATAGTTATACTTATTACTTATATTATTATGAGTATAACATGCACTATTACCCATATTATACTGTTATTATCGTCAGAACTATAGTAAATATACTTATTACTCCCAATATTATCAATATAACACGCGTTATTACCCATATTATGCAGTTATTATCGCTAGAACTACAATAATTATACTTATTACTCCCAATATTATCAATATAACATGCATTATTACCCATATTATGCAGTTATTATCGCTAGAAATATAATAGTTATACTTATTACTTATATTATTATGAGTATAACATGCATTATTACCCCTATTATGCAGTTATTATCGCTAGAACTACAATAATTATACTTATTACTCCCACTATTATCAATATAACATGAATTAGTACCCATATTATACTGTTATTATCGTCAGAACTATAATAAATTTACTTATTACTCCCAATATTATTAATGTAACATGCATTATTACCCATATTATGCAGTTAATATCGCTAGAACTACAATAATTATACTTATTACTAACAGTGTTATCAATATAACATGCATTATTACCCATATTATGCAGTTATTATCGCTAGGACTACAATAATTATACTTATTACTTTTATTGTTATCAGTATAACATGCATTATTACCCCTATTATGCAGTTACTATCGCTAGAACTATAATAATTATACTTATTACTCCCAATATTATCAATATGTCATGCATTATTAAACATATTATGCAGTTACTATCGCTAGAAATATAATAATTATACTTATTACTCCTAATATTATCAATATGTCATGCATTATTACCCAAGTTATACAGTTATTATCGCTAGAACTACAATAATTATACTTATTACTCCCAATATTATCAATATAACACGCGTTATTACCCATATTATGCAGTTATTATCGCTAGAACTACAATAATTATACTTATTACTCCCAATATTATCAATATAACATGCATTATTACCCATATTATGCAGTTAATATCGCCAGAACTATAATAGTTATACCCATTACTTATATTATTATGAGTATAACATGCACTATTACCCATATTATACTGTTATTATCGTCAGAACTACAATGATTATACTTACTACTCTGAATATTATCAATATAACATGTATTATTACCCACATTATGCAGTTATTATCGCTAGGACTACAATAATTATACTTACTACTAACAGTGCTACTAATATAACATGCATTATTACCCATATTATGCATTTATTATCGCTAGGACTACAATAATTATACTTATTACTTTTATTCTTATCAATATAACATGCATTATTAACACTATTATGCAGTTACTATCGCTAGAACTATAATAATTATACTTATTACTCCCAATATTATCAATATGTCATGCATTATTACCCAAGTTATACAGTTATTATCGCTAGAACTATAATAGTTATACTTATTACTTATATTATTATGAGTATAACATGCATTATTACCCCTATTATGCAGTTATTGTCGCTAGAACTACAATAATTATACTTATTACTCCCAATATTATCAATATAACATGCATTATTACACATATTATGCAGTTATTATCGCTGGAACTACAATAATTATACTTATTACTCCCACTATTATCAATATAACATGCATTATTACCCATATTATGCAGTTATTATCGCTAGAACTACAATAATTATACTTATTACTCCCACTATTATCGTTATAACATGCATTATTACACATATTATGCAGTTATTATCCCTAGAACTACAGTAATTATACTTATTACTTTTATTATTATCAGTATAACATGCATTATTACCCCTATTATGCAGTTATTGTCGCTAGAACTACAATAATTATACTTATTACTCCCAATATTATCAATATAACATGCATTATTACCCATATTATGCAGTTATTATCGCTAGGACTACAATAATTATACTTATTACTTTTATTCTTATCAATATAACATGCATTATTACCCATATTATACAGTTATTATCGCTAGAAGTACAATAATTATACTTATTACTCCCAATATTATCAATATAACATGCATTATTACCCATATTATGCAGTTATTATCGCTAGAACTACAGTAATTATACTTATTACTTTTATTATTATCAATATAACGTGCATTATTACCCCTATTATGCAGTTATTATCGCTAGAACTACAGTAATTATACTTATTACTTTTATTATTATCAATATAACATGCATTATTACCCCTATTATGCAGTTATTATCGCTAGAACTAGAATAATTATACTTATTACTCACAATATTATCGATATAACATGCATTATTACACATATTATGCAGTTACTATCGCTAGAACTACAATAATTATACTTATTACTTTTATTATTATCAGTATAACATGCATTATTACCCCTATTATGCAGTTATTATCGCTAGGACCACAATAATTATACTTATTACTTTTATTCTTATCAATATAACATGCATTATTACCCATATTATGCAGTTATTATCGCTAGGACCACAATAATTATACTTATTACTTTTATTCTTATCAATATAACATGCATTATTACCCATATTATGCATTTATTATCGCTAGGACTACAATAATTATACTTATTACTTTTATTCTTATCAATATAACATGCATTATTAACACTATTATGCAGTTACTATCGCTAGAACTATAATAATTATACTTATTACTCCCAATATTATCAATATGTCATGCATTATTACCCAAGTTATACAGTTATTATCGCTAGAACTATAATAGTTATACTTATTACTTATATTATTATGAGTATAACATGCATTATTACCCCTATTATGCAGTTATTGTCGCTAGAACTACAATAATTATACTTATTACTCCCAATATTATCAATATAACATGCATTATTACACATATTATGCAGTTATTATCGCTGGAACTACAATAATTATACTTATTACTCCCACTATTATCAACATAACATGCATTATTACCCATATTATGCAGTTATTATCGCTAGAACTACAATAATTATACTTATTACTCCCACTATTATCGTTATAACATGCATTATTACACATATTATGCAGTTATTATCCCTAGAACTACAATAATTATACTTATTACTTTTATTATTATCAGTATAACATGCATTATTACCCCTATTATGCAGTTATTGTCGCTAGAACTACAATAATTATACTTATTACTCCCACTATTATCAATATAACATGCATTATTACCCATATTATGCAGTTATTATCGCTAGAACTAGAATAATTATACTTATTACTCACAATATTATCGATATAACATGCATTATTACACATATTATGCAGTTACTATCGCTAGAACTACAATAATTATACTTATTACTTTTATTATTATCAGTATAACATGCATTATTACCCCTATTATGCAGTTATTATCGCTACGACCACAATAATTATACTTATTACTTTTATTCTTATCAATATAACATGCATTATTACCCATATTATGCAGTTATTATTGCTAGAACTATAATAATTATACTTATTACTCCCACGATTATCAATATAACATGCATCATTAAGCATATTATGCAGTTATTATCGCTAGAACTACAGTAATTATACTTATTACTTTTATTATTATCAGTATAACATGCATTATTACCCCTATTATGCAGTTATTATCGCTAGGACCACAATAATTATACTTATTACTTTTATTCTTATCAATATAACATGCATTATTTCCCCTATTATGCAGTTATTATCGCTAGAACTACAATAATTATACTTATTACTCCCACTATTATCAATATAACATGCATTATTACCCATATTATGCAGTTCATATCGCCAGAACTATAATAGTTATACTTATTACTTATATTATTATGAGTATAACATGCACTATTACCCATATTATACTGTTATTATCGTCAGAACTATAGTAAATATACTTATTACTCCTAATATTATCAATATAACATGCATTATTACCCATATTATGCAGTTATTATCGCTAGAACTACAATAATTATACTTATTACTCCCAATATTATCAATATAACATGCATTATTACCCATATTATGCAGTTAATATCGCCAGAACTATAATAGTTATACCCATTACTTATATTATTATGAGTATAACATGCACTATTACCCATATTATACTGTTATTATCGTCAGAACTACAATGATTATACTAACTACTCTGAATATTATCAATATAACATGTATTATTACCCACATTATGCAGTTATTATCGCTAGGACTACAATAATTATACTTATTACTAACAGTGTTATTAATATAACATGCACTATTACCCATATTATGCATTTATTATCGCTAGGACTACAATAATTATACTTATTACTTTTATTCTTATCAATATAACATGCATTATTACCCCTATTATGCAGTTCTTATCGCTAGAACTACAATAATTATACTTATTACTCCCAGTGTTACCAATATAACATGCATTATTACCCATATTATGCAGTTATTATCGCTAGGACTACAAAAATTATACTTATTACTTTTATTATTATCAATATAACATGCATTATTACCCATATTATGCAGTTATTATCGCTAGAACTATAATAATTCTACTTATTACTGACACGATTATCAATATAAAATGCATCATTACCCATATTATGCAGTTATTATCGCTAGAACTACAATAATTATACTTATTACTCCCAATATTATCAATGTAACATGCATTATTACCCATATTATGCAGTTATTATCGCTAGAAATATAATAGTTATACTTATTACTTATATTATTATGAGTATAACATGCATTATTACCCCTATTATGCAGTTATTATCGCTAGAACTACAATAATTATACTTATTACTCCCACTATTATCAATATAACATGAATTAGTACCCATATTATACTGTTATTATCGTCAGAACTATAATAAATTTACTTATTACTCCCAATATTATTAATGTAACATGCATTATTACCCATATTATGCAGTTAATATCGCTAGAACTACAATAATTATACTTATTACTAACAGTGTTATCAATATAACATGCATTATTACCCATATTATGCAGTTATTATCGCTAGGACTACAATAATTATACTTATTACTTTTATTGTTATCAGTATAACATGCATTATTACCCCTATTATGCAGTTACTATCGCTAGAACTATAATAATTATACTTATTACTCCCAATATTATCAATATGTCATGCATTATTAAACATATTATGCAGTTACTATCGCTAGAAATATAATAATTATACTTATTACTCCTAATATTATCAATATGTCATGCATTATTACCCAAGTTATACAGTTATTATCGCTAGAACTATAATAGTTATACTTATTACTTATATTATTATGAGTATAACATGCGTTATTACCCCTATTATGCAGTTATTATCGCTAGAACTACAATAATTATACTTATTACTCCCTCTATTATCAATATAACATGCATTATTACCCATATTATGCAGCTATTATCGCTAGAACTACAATAATTATACTTATTACTCCCATTATTATCAATATAACATGCATTATTACCCATATTATGCAGTTACTATCGCTAGAACTATAATAATTATACTTATTACTCCCAATATTATCAATATGTCATGCATTATTACCCAAGTTATACAGTTATTATCGCTAGAACTATAATAGTTATACTTATTACTTATATTATTATGAGTATAACATGCATTATTACCCCTATTATGTAGTTATTATCCCTAGAACTACAATAATTATACTTATTACTCCCACTATTATCGATATAACATGCATTATTACACATATTATGCAGTTATTATCCCTAGAACTACAATAATTATACTTATTACTTTTATTATTATCAGTATAACATGCATTATTACCCCTATTATGCAGTTATTGTCGCTAGAACTACAATAATTATACTTATTACTCCCAATATTATCAATATAACATGCATTATTACCCATATTATGCAGTTATTAGCTCTAGAACTACAATAATTATACTTATTACTTTTATTATTATCAATATGTCATGCATTATTACGAATATTATGCAGTTATTAACGCTAGAACTATAATAATTATACTTATTACTCCTAACATTATCAATATGTCATGCATTATTTCCCCTATTATGCAGTTATTATCGCTAGAACTACAATAATTATACTTATTACTCCCAATATTATCAATATAACATGCATTATTACCCATATTATGCAGTTAATATCGCCAGAACTATAATAGTTATACCCATTACTTATATTATTATGAGTATAACATGCACTATTACCCATATTATACTGTTATTATCGTCAGAACTACAATGATTATACTTACTACTCTGAATATTATCAATATAACATGTATTATTACCCACATTATGCAGTTATTATCGCTAGGACTACAATAATTATACTTATTACTAACAGTGTTATTAATATAACATGCATTATTACCCATATTATGCATTTATTATCGCTAGGACTACAATAATTATACTTATTACTTTTATTCTTATCAATATAACATGCATTATTAACACTATTATGCAGTTACTATCGCTAGAACTATAATAATTATACTTATTACTCCCAATATTATCAATATGTCATGCATTATTACCCAAGTTATACAGTTATTATCGCTAGAACTATAATAGTTATACTTATTACTTATATTATTATGAGTATAACATGCATTATTACCCCTATTATGCAGTTATTGTCGCTAGAACTACAATAATTATACTTATTACTCCCAATATTATCAATATAACATGCATTATTACACATATTATGCAGTTATTATCGCTGGAACTACAATAATTATACTTATTACTCCCACTATTATCAATATAACATGCATTATTACCCATATTATGCAGTTATTATCGCTAGAACTACAGTAATTATACTTATTACTTTTATTATTATCAATATAACGTGCATTATTACCCCTATTATGCAGTTATTATCGCTAGAACTACAGTAATTATACTTATTACTTTTATTATTATCAATATAACATGCATTATTACCCCTATTATGCAGTTATTATCGCTAGAACTACAATAATTATACTTATTACTCCCACTATTATCAATATAACATGCATTATTACCCATATTATGCAGTTATTATCGCTAGAACTACAATAATTATACTTATTACTCCCAATATTATCAATATAACATGCATTATTACCCATATTATGCAGTTAATATCGCCAGAACTATAATAGTTATACCCATTACTTATATTATTATGAGTATAACATGCACTATTACCCATATTATACTGTTATTATCGTCAGAACTACAATGATTATACTTACTACTCTGAATATTATCAATATAACATGTATTATTACCCACATTATGCAGTTATTATCGCTAGGACTACAATAATTATACTTATTACTAACAGTGTTATTAATATAACATGCATTATTACCCATATTATGCATTTATTATCGCTAGGACTACAATAATTATACTTATTACTTTTATTCTTATCAATATAACATGCATTATTAACACTATTATGCAGTTACTATCGCTAGAACTATAATAATTATACTTATTACTCCCAATATTATCAATATGTCATGCATTATTACCCAAGTTATACAGTTATTATCGCTAGAACTATAATAGTTATACTTATTACTTATATTATTATGAGTATAACATGCATTATTACCCCTATTATGCAGTTATTATCGCTAGGACTACAATAATTATACTTATTACTAACAGTGTTATTAATATAACATGCATTATTACCCATATTATGCATTTATTATCGCTAGGACTACAATAATTATACTTATTACTTTTATTCTTATCAATATAACATGCATTATTAACACTATTATGCAGTTACTATCGCTAGAACTATAATAATTATACTTATTACTCCCAATATTATCAATATGTCATGCATTATTACCCAAGTTATACAGTTATTATCGCTAGAACTATAATAGTTATACTTATTACTTATATTATTATGAGTATAACATGCATTATTACCCCTATTATGCAGTTATTGTCGCTAGAACTACAATAATTATACTTATTACTCCCAATATTATCAATATAACATGCATTATTACACATATTATGCAGTTATTATCGCTGGAACTACAATAATTATACTTATTACTCCCACTATTATCAATATAACATGCATTATTACCCATATTATGCAGTTATTATCGCTAGGACTACAATAATTATACTTATTACTTTTATTCTTATCAATATAACATGCATTATTACCCCTATTATGCAGTTATTATCGCTAGAACTACAATAATTATACTTATTACTCCCACTATTATCAATATAACATGCATTATTACCCATATTATGCAGTTATTATCGCTAGAACTACAATAATTATACTTATTACTCCCAATATTATCAATATAACATGCATTATTACCCATATTATGCAGTTAATATCGCCAGAACTATAATAGTTATATCCATTACTTATATTATTATGAGTATAACATGCACTATTACCCATATTATACTGTTATTATCGTCAGAACTACAATGATTATACTTACTACTCTGAATATTATCAGTATAACATGCATTATTACCCCTATTATGCAGTTATTATCGCTAGGACCACAATAATTATACTTATTACTTTTATTCTTATCAATATAACATGCATTATTACCCATATTATGCAGTTATTATTGCTAGAACTATAATAATTATACTTATTACTCCCACGATTATCAATATAACATGCATCATTAAGCATATTATGCAGTTATTATCGCTAGAACTACAGTAATTATACTTATTACTTTTATTATTATCAGTATAACATGCATTATTACCCCTATTATGCAGTTATTATCGCTAGGACCACAATAATTATACTTATTACTTTTATTCTTATCAATATAACATGCATTATTTCCCCTATTATGCAGTTATTATCGCTAGAACTACAATAATTATACTTATTACTCCCACTATTATCAATATAACATGCATTATTACCCATATTATGCAGTTCATATCGCCAGAACTATAATAGTTATACTTATTACTTATATTATTATGAGTATAACATGCACTATTACCCATATTATACTGTTATTATCGTCAGAACTATAGTAAATATACTTATTACTCCTAATATTATCAATATAACATGCATTATTACCCATATTATGCAGTTATTATCGCTAGAACTACAATAATTATACTTATTACTCCCAATATTATCAATATAACATGCATTATTACCCATATTATGCAGTTAATATCGCCAGAACTATAATAGTTATACCCATTACTTATATTATTATGAGTATAACATGCACTATTACCCATATTATACTGTTATTATCGTCAGAACTACAATGATTATACTAACTACTCTGAATATTATCAATATAACATGTATTATTACCCACATTATGCAGTTATTATCGCTAGGACTACAATAATTATACTTATTACTAACAGTGTTATTAATATAACATGCACTATTACCCATATTATGCATTTATTATCGCTAGGACTACAATAATTATACTTATTACTTTTATTCTTATCAATATAACATGCATTATTACCCCTATTATGCAGTTCTTATCGCTAGAACTACAATAATTATACTTATTACTCCCAGTGTTACCAATATAACATGCATTATTACCCATATTATGCAGTTATTATCGCTAGGACTACAAACATTATACTTATTACTTTTATTATTATCAATATAACATGCATTATTACCCATATTATGAGGTTATTATCGCTAGAACTATAATAATTCTACTTATTACTGACACGATTATCAATATAAAATGCATCATTACCCATATTATGCAGTTATTATCGCTAGAACTACAATAATTATACTTATTACTCCCAATATTATCAATATAACATGCATTATTACCCATATTATGCAGTTATTATCGCTAGAAATATAATAGTTATACTTATTACTTATATTATTATGAGTATAACATGCATTATTACCCCTATTATGCAGTTATTATCGCTAGAACTACAATAATTATACTTATTACTCCCACTATTATCAATATAACATGAATTAGTACCCATATTATACTGTTATTATCGTCAGAACTATAATAAATTTACTTATTACTCCCAATATTATTAATGTAACATGCATTATTACCCATATTATGCAGTTAATATCGCTAGAACTACAATAATTATACTTATTACTAACAGTGTTATCAATATAACATGCATTATTACCCATATTATGCAGTTATTATCGCTAGGACTACAATAATTATACTTATTACTTTTATTGTTATCAGTATAACATGCATTTTTACCCCTATTATGCAGTTACTATCGCTAGAACTATAATAATTATACTTATTACTCCCAATATTATCAATATGTCATGCATTATTAAACATATTATGCAGTTACTATCGCTAGAAATATAATAATTATACTTATTACTCCTAATATTATCAATATGTCATGCATTATTACCCAAGTTATACAGTTATTATCGCTAGAACTATAATAGTTATACTTATTACTTATATTATTATGAGTATAACATGCGTTATTACCCCTATTATGCAGTTATTATCGCTAGAACTACAATAATTATACTTATTACTCCCTCTATTATCAATATAACATGCATTATTACCCATATTATGCAGCTATTATCGCTAGAACTACAATAATTATACTTATTACTCCCATTATTATCAATATAACATGCATTATTACCCATATTATGCAGTTACTATCGCTAGAACTATAATAATTATACTTATTACTCCCAATATTATCAATATGTCATGCATTATTACCCAAGTTATACAGTTATTATCGCTAGAACTATAATAGTTATACTTATTACTTATATTATTATGAGTATAACATGCATTATTACCCCTATTATGCAGTTATTGTCGCTAGAACTACAATAATTATACTTATTACTCCCAATATTATCAATATAACATGCATTATTACACATATTATGCAGTTATTATCGCTGGAACTACAATAATTATACTTATTACTCCCACTATTATCAATATAACATGCATTATTACCCATATTATGCAGTTATTATCGCTAGGACTACAATAATTATACTTATTACTTTTATTCTTATCAATATAACATGCATTATTACCCATATTATACAGTTATTATCGCTAGAAGTACAATAATTATACTTATTACTCCCAATATTATCAATATAACATGCATTATTACCCATATTATGCAGTTATTATCGCTAGAACTACAGTAATTATACTTATTACTTTTATTATTATCAATATAACGTGCATTATTACCCCTATTATGCAGTTATTATCGCTAGAACTACAGTAATTATACTTATTACTTTTATTATTATCAATATAACATGCATTATTACCCCTATTATGCAGTTATTATCGCTAGAACTACAATAATTATACTTATTACTCCCACTATTATCAATATAACATGCATTATTACCCATATTATGCAGTTATTATCGCTAGAACTACAATAATTATACTTATTACTCCCAATATTATCAATATAACATGCATTATTACCCATATTATGCAGTTAATATCGCCAGAACTATAATAGTTATATCCATTACTTATATTATTATGAGTATAACATGCACTATTACCCATATTATACTGTTATTATCGTCAGAACTACAATGATTATACTTACTACTCTGAATATTATCAATATAACATGTATTATTACCCACATTATGCAGTTATTATCGCTAGAACTACAATAATTATACTTATTACTCCCAGTGTTATCAATATAACATGCATTATTACCCATATTATGCAGCTATTATCGCTAGAACTACAATAATTATACTTATTACTCCCGCTATTATCGATATAACATGCATTATTACACATATTATGCAGTTATTATCGCTGGAACTACAATAATTATACTTATTACTCCCAGTGTTATCAATATAACATGCATTATTACCCATATTATGCAGTTATTATCGCTAGAACTACAATAATTATACTTATTACTCCCACTATTATCAATATAACATGCATTATTACCCATATTATGCCGTTAATATCGCCAGAACTATAATAGTTATACTTATTACTTATATTATTTAAGTATAACATGCACTATTACCCATATTATACTGTTATTATCGTCAGAACTATAGTAAATATACTTATTACTCCCGATATTATCAATATAACATGCATTATTACCCATATTATGCAGTTATTATCGCTAGAACTACAATAATTATACTTATTACTTCCAATATTATCAATATAACATGCATTATTACCCATATTATGCAGTTAATATCGCCAGAACTATAATAGTTATACCCATTACTTATATTATTATGAGTATAACATGCACTATTACCCATATTATACTGTTATTATCGTCAGAACTACAATGATTATACTTACTACTCTGAATATTATCAATATAACATGTATTATTACCCACATTATGCAGTTATTATCGCTAGGACTACAATAATTATACTTATTACTAACAGTGTTATTAATATAACATGCATTATTACCCATATTATGCATTTATTATCGCTAGGACTACAATAATTATACTTATTACTTTTATTCTTATCAATATAACATGCATTATTAACACTATTATGCAGTTACTATCGCTAGAACTATAATAATTATACTTATTACTCCCAATATTATCAATATGTCATGCATTATTACCCAAGTTATACAGTTATTATCGCTAGAACTATAATAGTTATACTTATTACTTATATTATTATGAGTATAACATGCATTATTACCCCTATTATGCAGTTATTGTCGCTAGAACTACAATAATTATACTTATTACTCCCAATATTATCAATATAACATGCATTATTACACATATTATGCAGTTATTATCGCTGGAACTACAATAATTATACTTATTACTCCCACTATTATCAATATAACATGCATTATTACCCATATTATGCAGTTATTATCGCTAGGACTACAATAATTATACTTATTACTTTTATTCTTATCAATATAACATGCATTATTACCCATATTATACAGTTATTATCGCTAGAAGTACAATAATTATACTTATTACTCCCAATATTATCAATATAACATGCATTATTACCCATATTATGCAGTTATTATCGCTAGAACTACAGTAATTATACTTATTACTTTTATTATTATCAATATAACGTGCATTATTACCCCTATTATGCAGTTATTATCGCTAGAACTACAGTAATTATACTTATTACTTTTATTATTATCAATATAACATGCATTATTACCCCTATTATGCAGTTATTATCGCTAGAACTACAATAATTATACTTATTACTCCCACTATTATCAATATAACATGCATTATTACCCATATTATGCAGTTATTATCGCTAGAACTACAATAATTATACTTATTACTCCCAATATTATCAATATAACATGCATTATTACCCATATTATGCAGTTAATATCGCCAGAACTATAATAGTTATATCCATTACTTATATTATTATGAGTATAACATGCACTATTACCCATATTATACTGTTATTATCGTCAGAACTACAATGATTATACTTACTACTCTGAATATTATCAATATAACATGTATTATTACCCACATTATGCAGTTATTATCGCTAGAACTACAATAATTATACTTATTACTCCCAGTGTTATCAATATAACATGCATTATTACCCATATTATGCAGCTATTATCGCTAGAACTACAATAATTATACTTATTACTTCCAATATTATCGATATAACATGCATTATTACCCATATTATGCAGTTATTATCGCTGGAACTACAATAATTATACTTATTACTCCCAGTGTTATCAATATAACATGCATTATTACCCATATTATGCAGTTATTATCGCTAGAACTACAATAATTATACTTATTACTCCCAGTGTTATCAATATAACATGCATTATTACCCGTATTATGCAGTTAATATCGCCAGAACTATAATAGTTATACTTATTACTTATATTATTATGAGTATAACATGCACTATTACCCATATTATACTGTTATTATCGTCAGAACTATAGTAAATATACTTATTACTCCCAATATTATCAATATAACACCCGTTATTACCCATATTATGCAGTTATTATCGCTAGAACTACAATAATTATACTTATTACTCCCAATATTATCAATATAACATGCATTATTGCCCATATTATGCAGTTATTATCGCTGGAACTACAATAATTATACTTATTACTCCCAGTGTTATCAATATAACATGCATTATTACCCAAGTTATACAGTTATTATCGCTAGAACTATAATAGTTATACTTATTACTTATATTAGTATGAGTATAACATGCATTATTACCCCTATTATGCAGTTCTTATCGCTAGAACTACAATAATTATACTTATTACTCCCAATATTATCAATATAACATGCATTATTACCCATATTATGCAGTTATTATCGCTAGAAATATAATAGTTATACTTATTACTTATATTATTATGAGTATAACATGCATTATTACCCCTATTATGCAGTTATTATCGCTAGAACTACAATAATTATACTTATTACTCCCACTATTATCAATATAACATGAATTAGTACCCATATTATACTGTTATTATCGTCAGAACTATAATAAATTTACTTATTACTCCCAATATTATTAATGTAACATGCATTATTACCCATATTATGCAGTTAATATCGCTAGAACTACAATAATTATACTTATTACTAACAGTGTTATCAATATAACATGCATTATTACCCATATTATGCAGCTATTATCGCTAGGACTACAATAATTATACTTATTACTTTTATTGTTATCAGTATAACATGCATTATTACCCCTATTATGCAGTTACTATCGCTAGAACTATAATAATTATACTTATTACTCCCAATATTATCAATATGTCATGCATTATTAAACATATTATGCAGTTACTATCGCTAGAAATATAATAATTATACTTATTACTCCTAATATTATCAATATGTCATGCATTATTACCCAAGTTATACAGTTATTATCGCTAGAACTATAATAGTTATACTTATTACTTATATTATTATGAGTATAACATGCACTATTACCCATATTATACTGTTATTATCGTCAGAACTATAGTAAATATACTTATTACTCCCAATATTATCAATATAACACGCGTTATTACCCATATTATGCAGTTATTATCGCTAGAACTACAATAATTATACTTATTACTCCCAATATTATCAATATAACATGCATTATTGCCCATATTATGCAGTTACTATCGCTAGAACTATAATAATTATACTTATTACTCCCAATATTATCAAAATAACATGCATTATTACCCATATTATGCAGTTATTATCGCTGGAACTACAATAATTATACTTATTACTCCCAGTGTTATCAATATAACATGCATTATTACCCAAGTTATACAGTTATTATCGCTAGAACTATAATAGTTATACTTATTACTTATATTAGTATGAGTATAACATGCATTATTACCCCTATTATGCAGTTCTTATCGCTAGAACTACAATAATTATACTTATTACTCCCAATATTATCAATATAACATGCATTATTACCCATATTATGCAGTTATTATCGCTAGAAATATAATAGTTATACTTATTACTTATATTATTATGAGTATAACATGCATTATTACCCCTATTATGCAGTTATTATCGCTAGAACTACAATAATTATACTTATTACTCCCACTATTATCAATATAACATGAATTAGTACCCATATTATACTGTTATTATCGTCAGAACTATAATAAATTTACTTATTACTCCCAATATTATTAATGTAACATGCATTATTACCCATATTATGCAGTTAATATCGCTAGAACTACAATAATTATACTTATTACTAACAGTGTTATCAATATAACATGCATTATTACCCATATTATGCAGCTATTATCGCTAGGACTACAATAATTATACTTATTACTTTTATTGTTATCAGTATAACATGCATTATTACCCCTATTATGCAGTTACTATCGCTAGAACTATAATAATTATACTTATTACTCCCAATATTATCAATATGTCATGCATTATTAAACATATTATGCAGTTACTATCGCTAGAAATATAATAATTATACTTATTACTCCTAATATTATCAATATGTCATGCATTATTACCCAAGTTATACAGTTAGTATCGCTAGAACTATAATAGTTATACTTATTACTTATATTATTATGAGTATAACATGCACTATTACCCATATTATACTGTTATTATCGTCAGAACTATAGTAAATATACTTATTACTCCCAATATTATCAATATAACACGCGTTATTACCCATATTATGCAGTTATTATCGCTAGAACTACAATAATTATACTTATTACTCCCAATATTATCAATATAACATGCATTATTGCCCATATTATGCAGTTAATATCGCCAGAACTATAATAGTTATACTTATTACTTATATTATTATGAGTATAACATGCACTATTACCCATATTATACTGTTATTATCGTCAGAACTATAGTAAATATACTTATTACTCCCAATATTATCAATATAACACGCGTTATTACCCATATTATGCAGTTATTATCGCTAGAACTACAATAATTATACTTATTACTCCCAATATTATCAATATAACATGCATTATTGCCCATATTATGCAGTTACTATCGCTAGAACTATAATAATTATACTTATTACTCCCAATATTATCAAAATAACATGCATTATTACCCATATTATGCAGTTATTATCGCTAGAACTACAATAATTATACTAATTACTCCCAATATTATCAATATAACATGCATTATTACCCATATTATGCAGTTATTATCGCTAGAAATATAATAGTTATACTTATTACTTATATTATTATGAGTATAACATGCATTATTACCCCTATTATGCAGCTATTATCGCTAGAACTACAATAATTATACTTATTACTCCCAGTGTTACCAATATAACATGCATTATTACCCATATTATGCAGTTATTATCGCTAGGACTACAATAATTATACTTATTACTCCCACTATTATCAATATAACATGCATTATTACCCATATTATGCAGTTATTATCGCTAGGACTACAATAATTATACTTATTACTTTTATTCTTATCAATATAACATGCATTATTACCCATATTATACAGTTATTATCGCTAGAAGTACAATAATTATACTTATTACTCCCAATATTATCAATATAACATGCATTATTACCCATATTATGCAGTTATTATCGCTAGAACTACAGTAATTATACTTATTACTTTTATTATTATCAATATAACGTGCATTATTACCCCTATTATGCAGTTATTATCGCTAGAACTACAGTAATTATACTTATTACTTTTATTATTATCAATATAACATGCATTATTACCCCTATTATGCAGTTATTATCGCTAGAACTACAATAATTATACTTATTACTCCCACTATTATCAATATAACATGCATTATTACCCATATTATGCAGTTATTATCGCTAGAACTACAATAATTATACTTATTACTCCCAATATTATCAATATAACATGCATTATTACCCATATTATGCAGTTAATATCGCCAGAACTATAATAGTTATATCCATTACTTATATTATTATGAGTATAACATGCACTATTACCCATATTATACTGTTATTATCGTCAGAACTACAATGATTATACTTACTACTCTGAATATTATCAATATAACATGTATTATTACCCACATTATGCAGTTATTATCGCTAGAACTACAATAATTATACTTATTACTCCCAGTGTTATCAATATAACATGCATTATTACCCATATTATGCAGCTATTATCGCTAGAACTACAATAATTATACTTATTACTCCCACTATTATCGATATAACATGCATTATTACACATATTATGCAGTTATTATCGCTGGAACTACAATAATTATACTTATTACTCCCAGTGTTATCAATATAACATGCATTATTACCCATATTATGCAGTTATTATCGCTAGAACTACAATAATTATACTTATTACTCCCACTATTATCAATATAACATGCATTATTACCCATATTATGCCGTTAATATCGCCAGAACTATAATAGTTATACTTATTACTTATATTATTTAAGTATAACATGCACTATTACCCATATTATACTGTTATTATCGTCAGAACTATAGTAAATATACTTATTACTCCCGATATTATCAATATAACATGCATTATTACCCATATTATGCAGTTATTATCGCTAGAACTACAATAATTATACTTATTACTTCCAATATTATCAATATAACATGCATTATTACCCATATTATGCAGTTAATATCGCCAGAACTATAATAGTTATACCCATTACTTATATTATTATGAGTATAACATGCACTATTACCCATATTATACTGTTATTATCGTCAGAACTACAATGATTATACTTACTACTCTGAATATTATCAATATAACATGTATTATTACCCACATTATGCAGTTATTATCGCTAGGACTACAATAATTATACTTATTACTAACAGTGTTATTAATATAACATGCATTATTACCCATATTATGCATTTATTATCGCTAGGACTACAATAATTATACTTATTACTTTTATTCTTATCAATATAACATGCATTATTAACACTATTATGCAGTTACTATCGCTAGAACTATAATAATTATACTTATTACTCCCAATATTATCAATATGTCATGCATTATTACCCAAGTTATACAGTTATTATCGCTAGAACTATAATAGTTATACTTATTACTTATATTATTATGAGTATAACATGCATTATTACCCCTATTATGCAGTTATTGTCGCTAGAACTACAATAATTATACTTATTACTCCCAATATTATCAATATAACATGCATTATTACACATATTATGCAGTTATTATCGCTGGAACTACAATAATTATACTTATTACTCCCACTATTATCAATATAACATGCATTATTACCCATATTATGCAGTTATTATCGCTAGGACTACAATAATTATACTTATTACTTTTATTCTTATCAATATAACATGCATTATTACCCATATTATACAGTTATTATCGCTAGAAGTACAATAATTATACTTATTACTCCCAATATTATCAATATAACATGCATTATTACCCATATTATGCAGTTATTATCGCTAGAACTACAGTAATTATACTTATTACTTTTATTATTATCAATATAACGTGCATTATTACCCCTATTATGCAGTTATTATCGCTAGAACTACAGTAATTATACTTATTACTTTTATTATTATCAATATAACATGCATTATTACCCCTATTATGCAGTTATTATCGCTAGAACTACAATAATTATACTTATTACTCCCACTATTATCAATATAACATGCATTATTACCCATATTATGCAGTTATTATCGCTAGAACTACAATAATTATACTTATTACTCCCAATATTATCAATATAACATGCATTATTACCCATATTATGCAGTTAATATCGCCAGAACTATAATAGTTATATCCATTACTTATATTATTATGAGTATAACATGCACTATTACCCATATTATACTGTTATTATCGTCAGAACTACAATGATTATACTTACTACTCTGAATATTATCAATATAACATGTATTATTACCCACATTATGCAGTTATTATCGCTAGAACTACAATAATTATACTTATTACTCCCAGTGTTATCAATATAACATGCATTATTACCCATATTATGCAGCTATTATCGCTAGAACTACAATAATTATACTTATTACTTCCAATATTATCGATATAACATGCATTATTACCCATATTATGCAGTTATTATCGCTGGAACTACAATAATTATACTTATTACTCCCAGTGTTATCAATATAACATGCATTATTACCCATATTATGCAGTTATTATCGCTAGAACTACAATAATTATACTTATTACTCCCAGTGTTATCAATATAACATGCATTATTACCCGTATTATGCAGTTAATATCGCCAGAACTATAATAGTTATACTTATTACTTATATTATTATGAGTATAACATGCACTATTACCCATATTATACTGTTATTATCGTCAGAACTATAGTAAATATACTTATTACTCCCAATATTATCAATATAACACCCGTTATTACCCATATTATGCAGTTATTATCGCTAGAACTACAATAATTATACTTATTACTCCCAATATTATCAATATAACATGCATTATTGCCCATATTATGCAGTTACTATCGCTAGAACTATAATAATTATACTTATTACTCCCAATATTATCAAAATAACATGCATTATTACCCATATTATGCAGCTATTATCGCTAGAACTACAATAATTATACTTATTACTTCCAATATTATCGATATAACATGCATTATTACCCATATTATGCAGTTATTATCGCTGGAACTACAATAATTATACTTATTACTCCCAGTGTTATCAATATAACATGCATTATTGCCCATATTATGCAGTTATTATCGCTGGAACTACAATAATTATACTTATTACTCCCAGTGTTATCAATATAACATGCATTATTACCCAAGTTATACAGTTATTATCGCTAGAACTATAATAGTTATACTTATTACTTATATTAGTATGAGTATAACATGCATTATTACCCCTATTATGCAGTTCTTATCGCTAGAACTACAATAATTATACTTATTACTCCCAATATTATCAATATAACATGCATTATTACCCATATTATGCAGTTATTATCGCTAGAAATATAATAGTTATACTTATTACTTATATTATTATGAGTATAACATGCATTATTACCCCTATTATGCAGTTATTATCGCTAGAACTACAATAATTATACTTATTACTCCCACTATTATCAATATAACATGAATTAGTACCCATATTATACTGTTATTATCGTCAGAACTATAATAAATTTACTTATTACTCCCAATATTATTAATGTAACATGCATTATTACCCATATTATGCAGTTAATATCGCTAGAACTACAATAATTATACTTATTACTAACAGTGTTATCAATATAACATGCATTATTACCCATATTATGCAGCTATTATCGCTAGGACTACAATAATTATACTTATTACTTTTATTGTTATCAGTATAACATGCATTATTACCCCTATTATGCAGTTACTATCGCTAGAACTATAATAATTATACTTATTACTCCCAATATTATCAATATGTCATGCATTATTAAACATATTATGCAGTTACTATCGCTAGAAATATAATAATTATACTTATTACTCCTAATATTATCAATATGTCATGCATTATTACCCAAGTTATACAGTTATTATCGCTAGAACTATAATAGTTATACTTATTACTTATATTATTATGAGTATAACATGCACTATTACCCATATTATACTGTTATTATCGTCAGAACTATAGTAAATATACTTATTACTCCCAATATTATCAATATAACACGCGTTATTACCCATATTATGCAGTTATTATCGCTAGAACTACAATAATTATACTTATTACTCCCAATATTATCAATATAACATGCATTATTGCCCATATTATGCAGTTACTATCGCTAGAACTATAATAATTATACTTATTACTCCCAATATTATCAAAATAACATGCATTATTACCCATATTATGCAGTTATTATCGCTGGAACTACAATAATTATACTTATTACTCCCAGTGTTATCAATATAACATGCATTATTACCCAAGTTATACAGTTATTATCGCTAGAACTATAATAGTTATACTTATTACTTATATTAGTATGAGTATAACATGCATTATTACCCCTATTATGCAGTTCTTATCGCTAGAACTACAATAATTATACTTATTACTCCCAATATTATCAATATAACATGCATTATTACCCATATTATGCAGTTATTATCGCTAGAAATATAATAGTTATACTTATTACTTATATTATTATGAGTATAACATGCATTATTACCCCTATTATGCAGTTATTATCGCTAGAACTACAATAATTATACTTATTACTCCCACTATTATCAATATAACATGAATTAGTACCCATATTATACTGTTATTATCGTCAGAACTATAATAAATTTACTTATTACTCCCAATATTATTAATGTAACATGCATTATTACCCATATTATGCAGTTAATATCGCTAGAACTACAATAATTATACTTATTACTAACAGTGTTATCAATATAACATGCATTATTACCCATATTATGCAGCTATTATCGCTAGGACTACAATAATTATACTTATTACTTTTATTGTTATCAGTATAACATGCATTATTACCCCTATTATGCAGTTACTATCGCTAGAACTATAATAATTATACTTATTACTCCCAATATTATCAATATGTCATGCATTATTAAACATATTATGCAGTTACTATCGCTAGAAATATAATAATTATACTTATTACTCCTAATATTATCAATATGTCATGCATTATTACCCAAGTTATACAGTTAGTATCGCTAGAACTATAATAGTTATACTTATTACTTATATTATTATGAGTATAACATGCACTATTACCCATATTATACTGTTATTATCGTCAGAACTATAGTAAATATACTTATTACTCCCAATATTATCAATATAACACGCGTTATTACCCATATTATGCAGTTATTATCGCTAGAACTACAATAATTATACTTATTACTCCCAATATTATCAATATAACATGCATTATTGCCCATATTATGCAGTTAATATCGCCAGAACTATAATAGTTATACTTATTACTTATATTATTATGAGTATAACATGCACTATTACCCATATTATACTGTTATTATCGTCAGAACTATAGTAAATATACTTATTACTCCCAATATTATCAATATAACACGCGTTATTACCCATATTATGCAGTTATTATCGCTAGAACTACAATAATTATACTTATTACTCCCAATATTATCAATATAACATGCATTATTGCCCATATTATGCAGTTACTATCGCTAGAACTATAATAATTATACTTATTACTCCCAATATTATCAAAATAACATGCATTATTACCCATATTATGCAGTTATTATCGCTAGAACTACAATAATTATACTAATTACTCCCAATATTATCAATATAACATGCATTATTACCCATATTATGCAGTTATTATCGCTAGAAATATAATAGTTATACTTATTACTTATATTATTATGAGTATAACATGCATTATTACCCCTATTATGCAGCTATTATCGCTAGAACTACAATAATTATACTTATTACTCCCAGTGTTACCAATATAACATGCATTATTACCCATATTATGCAGTTATTATCGCTAGGACTACAATAATTATACTTATTACTCCCACTATTATCAATATAACATGCATTATTACCCATATTATGCAGTTATTATCGCTAGGACTACAATAATTATACTTATTACTTTTATTCTTATCAATATAACATGCATTATTACCCATATTATACAGTTATTATCGCTAGAAGTACAATAATTATACTTATTACTCCCAATATTATCAATATAACATGCATTATTACCCATATTATGCAGTTATTATCGCTAGAACTACAGTAATTATACTTATTACTTTTATTATTATCAATATAACGTGCATTATTACCCCTATTATGCAGTTATTATCGCTAGAACTACAGTAATTATACTTATTACTTTTATTATTATCAATAGAACATGCATTATTACCCCTATTATGCAGTTATTATCGCTAGAACTACAATAATTATACTTATTACTCCCACTATTATCAATATAACATGCATTATTACCCATATTATGCAGTTATTATCGCTAGAACTACAATAATTATACTTATTACTCCCAATATTATCAATATAACATGCATTATTACCCATATTATGCAGTTAATATCGCCAGAACTATAATAGTTATATCCATTACTTATATTATTATGAGTATAACATGCACTATTACCCATATTATACTGTTATTATCGTCAGAACTACAATGATTATACTTACTACTCTGAATATTATCAATATAACATGTATTATTACCCACATTATGCAGTTATTATCGCTAGAACTACAATAATTATACTTATTACTCCCAGTGTTATCAATATAACATGCATTATTACACATATTATGCAGTTATTATCGCTGGAACTACAATAATTATACTTATTACTCCCAGTGTTATCAATATAACATGCATTATTACCCATATTATGCAGTTATTATCGCTAGAACTACAATAATTATACTTATTACTCCCACTATTATCAATATAACATGCATTATTACCCATATTATGCCGTTAATATCGCCAGAACTATAATAGTTATACTTATTACTTATATTATTTAAGTATAACATGCACTATTACCCATATTATACTGTTATTATCGTCAGAACTATAGTAAATATACTTATTACTCCCGATATTATCAATATAACATGCATTATTACCCATATTATGCAGTTATTATCGCTAGAACTACAATAATTATACTTATTACTTCCAATATTATCAATATAACATGCATTATTACCCATATTATGCAGTTAATATCGCCAGAACTATAATAGTTATACCCATTACTTATATTATTATGAGTATAACATGCACTATTACCCATATTATACTGTTATTATCGTCAGAACTACAATGATTATACTTACTACTCTGAATATTATCAATATAACATGTATTATTACCCACATTATGCAGTTATTATCGCTAGGACTACAATAATTATACTTATTACTAACAGTGTTATTAATATAACATGCATTATTACCCATATTATGCATTTATTATCGCTAGGACTACAATAATTATACTTATTACTTTTATTCTTATCAATATAACATGCATTATTAACACTATTATGCAGTTACTATCGCTAGAACTATAATAATTATACTTATTACTCCCAATATTATCAATATGTCATGCATTATTACCCAAGTTATACAGTTATTATCGCTAGAACTATAATAGTTATACTTATTACTTATATTATTATGAGTATAACATGCATTATTACCCCTATTATGCAGTTATTGTCGCTAGAACTACAATAATTATACTTATTACTCCCAATATTATCAATATAACATGCATTATTACACATATTATGCAGTTATTATCGCTGGAACTACAATAATTATACTTATTACTCCCACTATTATCAATATAACATGCATTATTACCCATATTATGCAGTTATTATCGCTAGGACTACAATAATTATACTTATTACTTTTATTCTTATCAATATAACATGCATTATTACCCATATTATACAGTTATTATCGCTAGAAGTACAATAATTATACTTATTACTCCCAATATTATCAATATAACATGCATTATTACCCATATTATGCAGTTATTATCGCTAGAACTACAGTAATTATACTTATTACTTTTATTATTATCAATATAACGTGCATTATTACCCCTATTATGCAGTTATTATCGCTAGAACTACAGTAATTATACTTATTACTTTTATTATTATCAATATAACATGCATTATTACCCCTATTATGCAGTTATTATCGCTAGAACTACAATAATTATACTTATTACTCCCACTATTATCAATATAACATGCATTATTACCCATATTATGCAGTTATTATCGCTAGAACTACAATAATTATACTTATTACTCCCAATATTATCAATATAACATGCATTATTACCCATATTATGCAGTTAATATCGCCAGAACTATAATAGTTATATCCATTACTTATATTATTATGAGTATAACATGCACTATTACCCATATTATACTGTTATTATCGTCAGAACTACAATGATTATACTTACTACTCTGAATATTATCAATATAACATGTATTATTACCCACATTATGCAGTTATTATCGCTAGAACTACAATAATTATACTTATTACTCCCAGTGTTATCAATATAACATGCATTATTACCCATATTATGCAGCTATTATCGCTAGAACTACAATAATTATACTTATTACTTCCAATATTATCGATATAACATGCATTATTACCCATATTATGCAGTTATTATCGCTGGAACTACAATAATTATACTTATTACTCCCAGTGTTATCAATATAACATGCATTATTACCCATATTATGCAGTTATTATCGCTAGAACTACAATAATTATACTTATTACTCCCAGTGTTATCAATATAACATGCATTATTACCCGTATTATGCAGTTAATATCGCCAGAACTATAATAGTTATACTTATTACTTATATTATTATGAGTATAACATGCACTATTACCCATATTATACTGTTATTATCGTCAGAACTATAGTAAATATACTTATTACTCCCAATATTATCAATATAACACCCGTTATTACCCATATTATGCAGTTATTATCGCTAGAACTACAATAATTATACTTATTACTCCCAATATTATCAATATAACATGCATTATTGCCCATATTATGCAGTTACTATCGCTAGAACTATAATAATTATACTTATTACTCCCAATATTATCAAAATAACATGCATTATTACCCATATTATGCAGTTATTATCGCTGGAACTACAATAATTATACTTATTACTCCCAGTGTTATCAATATAACATGCATTATTACCCAAGTTATACAGTTATTATCGCTAGAACTATAATAGTTATACTTATTACTTATATTAGTATGAGTATAACATGCATTATTACCCCTATTATGCAGTTCTTATCGCTAGAACTACAATAATTATACTTATTACTCCCAATATTATCAATATAACATGCATTATTACCCATATTATGCAGTTATTATCGCTAGAAATATAATAGTTATACTTATTACTTATATTATTATGAGTATAACATGCATTATTACCCCTATTATGCAGTTATTATCGCTAGAACTACAATAATTATACTTATTACTCCCACTATTATCAATATAACATGAATTAGTACCCATATTATACTGTTATTATCGTCAGAACTATAATAAATTTACTTATTACTCCCAATATTATTAATGTAACATGCATTATTACCCATATTATGCAGTTAATATCGCTAGAACTACAATAATTATACTTATTACTAACAGTGTTATCAATATAACATGCATTATTACCCATATTATGCAGCTATTATCGCTAGGACTACAATAATTATACTTATTACTTTTATTGTTATCAGTATAACATGCATTATTACCCCTATTATGCAGTTACTATCGCTAGAACTATAATAATTATACTTATTACTCCCAATATTATCAATATGTCATGCATTATTAAACATATTATGCAGTTACTATCGCTAGAAATATAATAATTATACTTATTACTCCTAATATTATCAATATGTCATGCATTATTACCCAAGTTATACAGTTATTATCGCTAGAACTATAATAGTTATACTTATTACTTATATTATTATGAGTATAACATGCACTATTACCCATATTATACTGTTATTATCGTCAGAACTATAGTAAATATACTTATTACTCCCAATATTATCAATATAACACGCGTTATTACCCATATTATGCAGTTATTATCGCTAGAACTACAATAATTATACTTATTACTCCCAATATTATCAATATAACATGCATTATTGCCCATATTATGCAGTTACTATCGCTAGAACTATAATAATTATACTTATTACTCCCAATATTATCAAAATAACATGCATTATTACCCATATTATGCAGTTATTATCGCTGGAACTACAATAATTATACTTATTACTCCCAGTGTTATCAATATAACATGCATTATTACCCAAGTTATACAGTTATTATCGCTAGAACTATAATAGTTATACTTATTACTTATATTAGTATGAGTATAACATGCATTATTACCCCTATTATGCAGTTCTTATCGCTAGAACTACAATAATTATACTTATTACTCCCAATATTATCAATATAACATGCATTATTACCCATATTATGCAGTTATTATCGCTAGAAATATAATAGTTATACTTATTACTTATATTATTATGAGTATAACATGCATTATTACCCCTATTATGCAGTTATTATCGCTAGAACTACAATAATTATACTTATTACTCCCACTATTATCAATATAACATGAATTAGTACCCATATTATACTGTTATTATCGTCAGAACTATAATAAATTTACTTATTACTCCCAATATTATTAATGTAACATGCATTATTACCCATATTATGCAGTTAATATCGCTAGAACTACAATAATTATACTTATTACTAACAGTGTTATCAATATAACATGCATTATTACCCATATTATGCAGCTATTATCGCTAGGACTACAATAATTATACTTATTACTTTTATTGTTATCAGTATAACATGCATTATTACCCCTATTATGCAGTTACTATCGCTAGAACTATAATAATTATACTTATTACTCCCAATATTATCAATATGTCATGCATTATTAAACATATTATGCAGTTACTATCGCTAGAAATATAATAATTATACTTATTACTCCTAATATTATCAATATGTCATGCATTATTACCCAAGTTATACAGTTATTATCGCTAGAACTATAATAGTTATACTTATTACTTATATTATTATGAGTATAACATGCACTATTACCCATATTATACTGTTATTATCGTCAGAACTATAGTAAATATACTTATTACTCCCAATATTATCAATATAACACGCGTTATTACCCATATTATGCAGTTATTATCGCTAGAACTACAATAATTATACTTATTACTCCCAATATTATCAATATAACATGCATTATTGCCCATATTATGCAGTTAATATCGCCAGAACTATAATAGTTATACTTATTACTTATATTATTATGAGTATAACATGCACTATTACCCATATTATACTGTTATTATCGTCAGAACTATAGTAAATATACTTATTACTCCCAATATTATCAATATAACACGCGTTATTACCCATATTATGCAGTTATTATCGCTAGAACTACAATAATTATACTTATTACTCCCAATATTATCAATATAACATGCATTATTGCCCATATTATGCAGTTACTATCGCTAGAACTATAATAATTATACTTATTACTCCCAATATTATCAAAATAACATGCATTATTACCCATATTATGCAGTTATTATCGCTAGAACTACAATAATTATACTAATTACTCCCAATATTATCAATATAACATGCATTATTACCCATATTATGCAGTTATTATCGCTAGAAATATAATAGTTATACTTATTACTTATATTATTATGAGTATAACATGCATTATTACCCCTATTATGCAGCTATTATCGCTAGAACTACAATAATTATACTTATTACTCCCAGTGTTACCAATATAACATGCATTATTACCCATATTATGCAGTTATTATCGCTAGGACTACAATAATTATACTTATTACTTTTATTGTTATCAGTATAACATGCATTATTACCCCTATTATGCAGTTACTATCGCTAGAACTATAATAATTATACTTATTACTCCCAATATTATCAATATGTCATGCATTATTAAACATATTATGCAGTTACTATCGCTAGAAATATAATAATTATACTTATAACTCCTAATATTATCAATATGTCATGCATTATTACCCAAGTTATACAGTTATTATCGCTAGAACTATAATAGTTATACTTATTACTTATATTATTATGAGTATAACATGCATTATTACCCCTATTATGTAGTTATTATCCCTAGAACTACAATAATTATACTTATTACTCCCACTATTATCGATATAACATGCATTATTACACATATTATGCAGTTATTATCCCTAGAACTACAATAATTATACTTATTACTTTTATTATTATCAGTATAACATGCATTATTACCCCTATTATGCAGTTATTGTCGCTAGAACTACAATAATTATACTTATTACTCCCAATATTATCAATATAACATGCATTATTACCCATATTATGCAGTTATTAGCTCTAGAACTACAATAATTATACTTATTACTTTTATTATTATCAATATGTCATGCATTATTACGAATATTATGCAGTTATTAACGCTAGAACTATAATAATTATACTTATTACTCCTAACATTATCAATATGTCATGCATTATTTCCCCTATTATGCAGTTATTATCGCTAGAACTACAATAATTATACTTATTTCTCCCAATATTATCAATATAACATGCATTATTACCCATATTATGCAGTTAATATCGCCAGAACTATAATAGTTATACCCATTACTTATATTATTATGAGTATAACATGCACTATTACCCATATTATACTGTTATTATCGTCAGAACTACAATGATTATACTTACTACTCTGAATATTATCAATATAACATGTATTATTACCCACATTATGCAGTTATTATCGCTAGGACTACAATAATTATACTTATTACTAACAGTGTTATTAATATAACATGCATTATTACCCATATTATGCATTTATTATCGCTAGGACTACAATAATTATACTTATTACTTTTATTCTTATCAATATAACATGCATTATTAACACTATTATGCAGTTACTATCGCTAGAACTATAATAATTATACTTATTACTCCCAATATTATCAATATGTCATGCATTATTACCCAAGTTATACAGTTATTATCGCTAGAACTATAATAGTTATACTTATTACTTATATTATTATGAGTATAACATGCATTATTACCCCTATTATGCAGTTATTGTCGCTAGAAATACAATAATTATACTTATTACTCCCAATATTATCAATATAACATGCATTATTACACATATTATGCAGTTATTATCGCTGGAACTACAATAATTATACTTATTACTCCCACTATTATCAATATAACATGCATTATTACCCATATTATGCAGTTATTATCGCTAGAACTACAATAATTATACTTATTACTCCCACTATTATCGTTATAACATGCATTATTACACATATTATGCAGTTATTATCGCTAGAACTACAGTAATTATACTTATTACTTTTATTATTATCAGTATAACATGCATTATTACCCCTATTATGCAGTTATTGTCGCTAGAACTACAATAATTATACTTATTACTCCCAATATTATCAATATAACATGCATTATTACCCATATTATGCAGTTATTAGCTCTAGAACTACAATAATTATACTTATTACTTTTATTATTATCAATATGTCATGCATTATTACGAATATTATGCAGTTATTAACGCTAGAACTATAATAATTATACTTATTACTCCTAACATTATCAATATGTCATGCATTATTTCCCCTATTATGCAGTTATTATCGCTAGAACTACAATAATTATACTTATTACTCCCAATATTATCAATATAACATGCATTATTACCCATATTATGCAGTTAATATCGCCAGAACTATAATAGTTATACCCATTACTTATATTATTATGAGTATAACATGCACTATTACCCATATTATACTGTTATTATCGTCAGAACTACAATGATTATACTTACTACTCTGAATATTATCAATATAACATGTATTATTACCCACATTATGCAGTTATTATCGCTAGGACTACAATAATTATACTTATTACTAACAGTGTTATTAATATAACATGCATTATTACCCATATTATGCATTTATTATCGCTAGGACTACAATAATTATACTTATTACTTTTATTCTTATCAATATAACATGCATTATTAACACTATTATGCAGTTACTATCGCTAGAACTATAATAATTATACTTATTACTCCCAATATTATCAATATGTCATGCATTATTACCCAAGTTATACAGTTATTATCGCTAGAACTATAATAGTTATACTTATTACTTATATTATTATGAGTATAACATGCATTATTACCCCTATTATGCAGTTATTGTCGCTAGAAATACAATAATTATACTTATTACTCCCAATATTATCAATATAACATGCATTATTACACATATTATGCAGTTATTATCGCTGGAACTACAATAATTATACTTATTACTCCCACTATTATCAATATAACATGCATTATTACCCATATTATGCAGTTATTATCGCTAGAACTACAATAATTATACTTATTACTCCCACTATTATCGTTATAACATGCATTATTACACATATTATGCAGTTATTATCGCTAGAACTACAGTAATTATACTTATTACTTTTATTATTATCAGTATAACATGCATTATTACCCCTATTATGCAGTTATTGTCGCTAGAACTACAATAATTATACTTATTACTCCCAATATTATCAATATAACATGCATTATTACCCATATTATGCAGTTATTAGCTCTAGAACTACAATAATTATACTTATTACTTTTATTATTATCAATATGTCATGCATTATTACGAATATTATGCAGTTATTAACGCTAGAACTATAATAATTATACTTATTACTCCTAACATTATCAATATGTCATGCATTATTTCCCCTATTATGCAGTTATTATCGCTAGAACTACAATAATTATACTTATTACTCCCAATATTATCAATATAACATGCATTATTACCCATATTATGCAGTTAATATCGCCAGAACTATAATAGTTATACCCATTACTTATATTATTATGAGTATAACATGCACTATTACCCATATTATACTGTTATTATCGTCAGAACTACAATGATTATACTTACTACTCTGAATATTATCAATATAACATGTATTATTACCCACATTATGCAGTTATTATCGCTAGGACTACAATAATTATACTTATTACTAACAGTGTTATTAATATAACATGCATTATTACCCATATTATGCATTTATTATCGCTAGGACTACAATAATTATACTTATTACTTTTATTCTTATCAATATAACATGCATTATTAACACTATTATGCAGTTACTATCGCTAGAACTATAATAATTATACTTATTACTCCCAATATTATCAATATGTCATGCATTATTACCCAAGTTATACAGTTATTATCGCTAGAACTATAATAGTTATACTTATTACTTATATTATTATGAGTATAACATGCATTATTACCCCTATTATGCAGTTATTGTCGCTAGAAATACAATAATTATACTTATTACTCCCAATATTATCAATATAACATGCATTATTACACATATTATGCAGTTATTATCGCTGGAACTACAATAATTATACTTATTACTCCCACTATTATCAATATAACATGCATTATTACCCATATTATGCAGTTATTATCGCTAGAACTACAATAATTATACTTATTACTCCCACTATTATCGTTATAACATGCATTATTACACATATTATGCAGTTATTATCGCTAGAACTACAGTAATTATACTTATTACTTTTATTATTATCAATATAACGTGCATTATTACCCCTATTATGCAGTTATTATCTCTAGAACTACAGTAATTATACTTATTACTTTTATTATTATCAATATAACATGCATTATTACCCCTATTATGCAGTTATTATCGCTAGAACTACAATAATTATACTTATTACTCCCACTATTATCAATATAACATGCATTATTACCCATATTATGCAGTTATTATCGCTAGAACTAGAATAATTATACTTATTACTCACAATATTATCGATATAACATGCATTATTACACATATTATGCAGTTACTATCGCTAGAACTACAATAATTATACTTATTACTTTTATTATTATCAGTATAACATGCATTATTACCCCTATTATGCAGTTATTATCGCTAGGACCACAATAATTATACTTATTACTTTTATTCTTATCAGTATAACATGCATTATTACCCATATTATGCAGTTATTATTGCTAGAACTATAATAATTATACTTATTACTCCCACGATTATCAATATAACATGCATCATTACCCATATTATGCAGTTATTATCGCTAGAACTACAGTAATTATACTTATTACTTTTATTATTATCAGTATAACATGCATTATTACCCCTATTATGCAGTTATTATCGCTAGGACCACAATAATTATACTTATTGCTCCCAATATTATCAATATAACATGCATTATTACCCATATTATGCAGTTAATATCGCCAGAACTACAATAATTATACTTATTACTTTTATTATTATCAATATGTCATGCATTATTACGAATATTATGCAGTTATTAACGCTAGAACTATAATAATTATACTTATTACTCCTAACATTATCAATATGTCATGCATTATTTCCCCTATTATGCAGTTATTATCGCTAGAACTACAATAATTATACTTATTACTCCCAATATTATCAATATAACATGCATTATTACCCATATTATGCAGTTAATATCGCCAGAACTATAATAGTTATACCCATTACTTATATTATTATGAGTATAACATGCACTATTACCCATATTATACTGTTATTATCGTCAGAACTACAATGATTATACTTACTACTCTGAATATTATCAATATAACATGTATTATTACCCACATTATGCAGTTATTATCGCTAGGACTACAATAATTATACTTACTACTAACAGTGTTACTAATATAACATGCATTATTACCCATATTATGCATTTATTATCGCTAGGACTACAATAATTATACTTATTACTTTTATTCTTATCAATATAACATGCATTATTAACACTATTATGCAGTTACTATCGCTAGAACTATAATAATTATACTTATTACTCCCAATATTATCAATATGTCATGCATTATTACCCAAGTTATACAGTTATTATCGCTAGAACTATAATAGTTATACTTATTACTTATATTATTATGAGTATAACATGCATTATTACCCCTATTATGCAGTTATTGTCGCTAGAACTACAATAATTATACTTATTACTCCCAATATTATCAATATAACATGCATTATTACACATATTATGCAGTTATTATCGCTGGAACTACAATAATTATACTTATTACTCCCACTATTATCAATATAACATGCATTATTACCCATATTATGCAGTTATTATCGCTAGAACTACAATAATTATACTTATTACTCCCACTATTATCGTTATAACATGCATTATTACACATATTATGCAGTTATTATCCCTAGAACTACAATAATTATACTTATTACTTTTATTATTATCAGTATAACATGCATTATTACCCCTATTATGCAGTTATTGTCGCTAGAACTACAATAATTATACTTATTACTCCCAATATTATCAATATAACATGCATTATTACCCATATTATGCAGTTATTATCGCTAGGACTACAATAATTATACTTATTACTTTTATTCTTATCAATATAACATGCATTATTACCCATATTATACAGTTATTATCGCTAGAAGTACAATAATTATACTTATTACTCCCAATATTATCAATATAACATGCATTATTACCCATATTATGCAGTTATTATCGCTAGAACTACAATAATTATACTTATTACTTTTATTATTATCAGTATAACATGCATTATTACCCCTATTATGCAGTTATTATCGCTAGGACCACAATAATTATACTTATTACTTTTATTCTTATCAATATAACATGCATTATTACCCATATTATGCAGTTATTATCGCTAGGACCACAATAATTATACTTATTACTTTTATTCTTATCAATATAACATGCATTATTACCCATATTATGCATTTATTATCGCTAGGACTACAATAATTATACTTATTACTTTTATTCTTATCAATATAACATGCATTATTAACACTATTATGCAGTTACTATCGCTAGAACTATAATAATTATACTTATTACTCCCAATATTATCAATATGTCATGCATTATTACCCAAGTTATACAGTTATTATCGCTAGAACTATAATAGTTATACTTATTACTTATATTATTATGAGTATAACATGCATTATTACCCCTATTATGCAGTTATTGTCGCTAGAACTACAATAATTATACTTATTACTCCCAATATTATCAATATAACATGCATTATTACACATATTATGCAGTTATTATCGCTGGAACTACAATAATTATACTTATTACTCCCACTATTATCAACATAACATGCATTATTACCCATATTATGCAGTTATTATCGCTAGGACCACAATAATTATACTTATTACTTTTATTCTTATCAATATAACATGCATTATTACCCATATTATGCAGTTATTATTGCTAGAACTATAATAATTATACTTATTACTCCCACGATTATCAATATAACATGCATCATTAAGCATATTATGCAGTTATTATCGCTAGAACTACAGTAATTATACTTATTACTTTTATTATTATCAGTATAACATGCATTATTACCCCTATTATGCAGTTATTATCGCTAGGACCACAATAATTATACTTATTACTTTTATTCTTATCAATATAACATGCATTATTTCCCCTATTATGCAGTTATTATCGCTAGAACTACAATAATTATACTTATTACTCCCACTATTATCAATATAACATGCATTATTACCCATATTATGCAGTTCATATCGCCAGAACTATAATAGTTATACTTATTACTTATATTATTATGAGTATAACATGCACTATTACCCATATTATACTGTTATTATCGTCAGAACTATAGTAAATATACTTATTACTCCTAATATTATCAATATAACATGCATTATTACCCATATTATGCAGTTATTATCGCTAGAACTACAATAATTATACTTATTACTCCCAATATTATCAATATAACATGCATTATTACCCATATTATGCAGTTAATATCGCCAGAACTATAATAGTTATACCCATTACTTATATTATTATGAGTATAACATGCACTATTACCCATATTATACTGTTATTATCGTCAGAACTACAATGATTATACTAACTACTCTGAATATTATCAATATAACATGTATTATTACCCACATTATGCAGTTATTATCGCTAGGACTACAATAATTATACTTATTACTAACAGTGTTATTAATATAACATGCACTATTACCCATATTATGCATTTATTATCGCTAGGACTACAATAATTATACTTATTACTTTTATTCTTATCAATATAACATGCATTATTACCCCTATTATGCAGTTCTTATCGCTAGAACTACAATAATTATACTTATTACTCCCAGTGTTACCAATATAACATGCATTATTACCCATATTATGCAGTTATTATCGCTAGGACTACAAAAATTATACTTATTACTTTTATTATTATCAATATAACATGCATTATTACCCATATTATGCAGTTATTATCGCTAGAACTATAATAATTCTACTTATTACTGACACGATTATCAATATAAAATGCATCATTACCCATATTATGCAGTTATTATCGCTAGAACTACAATAATTATACTTATTACTCCCAATATTATCAATATAACATGCATTATTACCCATATTATGCAGTTATTATCGCTAGAAATATAATAGTTATACTTATTACTTATATTATTATGAGTATAACATGCATTATTACCCCTATTATGCAGTTATTATCGCTAGAACTACAATAATTATACTTATTACTCCCACTATTATCAATATAACATGAATTAGTACCCATATTATACTGTTATTATCGTCAGAACTATAATAAATTTACTTATTACTCCCAATATTATTAATGTAACATGCATTATTACCCATATTATGCAGTTAATATCGCTAGAACTACAATAATTATACTTATTACTAACAGTGTTATCAATATAACATGCATTATTACCCATATTATGCAGTTATTATCGCTAGGACTACAATAATTATACTTATTACTTTTATTGTTATCAGTATAACATGCATTATTACCCCTATTATGCAGTTACTATCGCTAGAACTATAATAATTATACTTATTACTCCCAATATTATCAATATGTCATGCATTATTAAACATATTATGCAGTTACTATCGCTAGAAATATAATAATTATACTTATTACTCCTAATATTATCAATATGTCATGCATTATTACCCAAGTTATACAGTTATTATCGCTAGAACTATAATAGTTATACTTATTACTTATATTATTATGAGTATAACATGCGTTATTACCCCTATTATGCAGTTATTATCGCTAGAACTACAATAATTATACTTATTACTCCCTCTATTATCAATATAACATGCATTATTACCCATATTATGCAGCTATTATCGCTAGAACTACAATAATTATACTTATTACTCCCATTATTATCAATATAACATGCATTATTACCCATATTATGCAGTTACTATCGCTAGAACTATAATAATTATACTTATTACTCCCAATATTATCAATATGTCATGCATTATTACCCAAGTTATACAGTTATTATCGCTAGAACTATAATAGTTATACCCATTACTTATATTATTATGAGTATAACATGCACTATTACCCATATTATACTGTTATTATCGTCAGAACTACAATGATTATACTTACTACTCTGAATATTATCAATATAACATGTATTATTACCCACATTATGCAGTTATTATCGCTAGGACTACAATAATTATACTTATTACTAACAGTGTTATTAATATAACATGCATTATTACCCATATTATGCATTTATTATCGCTAGGACTACAATAATTATACTTATTACTTTTATTCTTATCAATATAACATGCATTATTAACACTATTATGCAGTTACTATCGCTAGAACTATAATAATTATACTTATTACTCCCAATATTATCAATATGTCATGCATTATTACCCAAGTTATACAGTTATTATCGCTAGAACTATAATAGTTATACTTATTACTTATATTATTATGAGTATAACATGCATTATTACCCCTATTATGCAGTTATTGTCGCTAGAACTACAATAATTATACTTATTACTCCCAATATTATCAATATAACATGCATTATTACACATATTATGCAGTTATTATCGCTGGAACTACAATAATTATACTTATTACTCCCACTATTATCAATATAACATGCATTATTACCCATATTATGCAGTTATTATCGCTAGGACTACAATAATTATACTTATTACTTTTATTCTTATCAATATAACATGCATTATTACCCATATTATACAGTTATTATCGCTAGAAGTACAATAATTATACTTATTACTCCCAATATTATCAATATAACATGCATTATTACCCATATTATGCAGTTATTATCGCTAGAACTACAGTAATTATACTTATTACTTTTATTATTATCAATATAACGTGCATTATTACCCCTATTATGCAGTTATTATCGCTAGAACTACAGTAATTATACTTATTATTTTTATTATTATCAATATAACATGCATTATTACCCCTATTATGCAGTTATTATCGCTAGAACTACAATAATTATACTTATTACTCCCACTATTATCAATATAACATGCATTATTACCCATATTATGCAGTTATTATCGCTAGAACTACAATAATTATACTTATTACTCCCAATATTATCAATATAACATGCATTATTACCCATATTATGCAGTTAATATCGCCAGAACTATAATAGTTATATCCATTACTTATATTATTATGAGTATAACATGCACTATTACCCATATTATACTGTTATTATCGTCAGAACTACAATGATTATACTTACTACTCTGAATATTATCAATATAACATGTATTATTACCCACATTATGCAGTTATTATCGCTAGAACTACAATAATTATACTTATTACTCCCAGTGTTATCAATATAACATGCATTATTACCCATATTATGCAGCTATTATCGCTAGAACTACAATAATTATACTTATTACTCCCACTATTATCGATATAACATGCATTATTACACATATTATGCAGTTATTATCGCTGGAACTACAATAATTATACTTATTACTCCCAGTGTTATCAATATAACATGCATTATTACCCATATTATGCAGTTATTATCGCTAGAACTACAATGATTATACTTATTACTCCCACTATTATCAATATAACATGCATTATTACCCATATTATGCCGTTAATATCGCCAGAACTACAATAGTTATACTTATTACTTATATTATTTAAGTATAACATGCACTATTACCCATATTATACTGTTATTATCGTCAGAACTATAGTAAATATACTTATTACTCCCGATATTATCAATATAACATGCATTATTACCCATATTATGCAGTTATTATCGATACAACTACAATAATTATACTTATTACTTCCAATATTATCAATATAACATGCATTATTACCCATATTATGCAGTTATTATCGCTGGAACTACAATAATTATACTTATTACTCCCAGTGTTATCAATATAACATGCATTATTACCCATATTATGCAGTTATTATCGCTAGAACTACAATAATTATACTTATTACTCCCAGTGTTATCAATATAACATGCATTATTACCCGTATTATGCAGTTAATATCGCCAGAACTATAATAGTTATACTTATTACTTATATTATTATGAGTATAACATGCACTATTACCCATATTATACTGTTATTATCGTCAGAACTATAGTAAATATACTTATTACTCCCAATATTATCAATATAACACGCGTTATTACCCATATTATGCAGTTATTATCGCTAGAACTACAATAATTATACTTATTACTCCCAATATTATCAATACAACATGCATTATTGCCCATATTATGCAGTTACTATCGCTAGAACTATAATAATTATACTTATTACTCCCAATATTATCAAAATAACATGCATTATTACCCATATTATGCAGTTATTATCGCTGGAACTACAATAATTATACTTATTACTCCCAGTGTTATCAATATAACATGCATTATTACCCAAGTTATACAGTTATTATCGCTAGAACTATAATAGTTATACTTATTACTTATATTAGTATGAGTATAACATGCATTATTACCCCTATTATGCAGTTCTTATCGCTAGAACTACAATAATTATACCTATTACTCCCAATATTATCAATATAACATGCATTATTACCCATATTATGCAGTTATTATCGCTAGAAATATAATAGTTATACTTATTACTTATATTATTATGAGTATAACATGCATTATTACCCCTATTATGCAGTTATTATCGCTAGAACTACAATAATTATACGTATTACTCCCACTATTATCAATATAACATGAATTAGTAACCATATTATACTGTTATTATCGTCAGAACTATAATAAATTTACTTATTACTCCCAATATTATTAATGTAACATGCATTATTACCCATATTATGCAGTTAATATCGCTAGAACTACAATAATTATACTTATTACTAACAGTGTTATCAATATAACATGCATTATTACCCATATTATGCAGCTATTATCGCTAGGACTACAATAATTATACTTATTACTTTTATTGTTATCAGTATAACATGCATTATTACCCCTATTATGCAGTTACTATCGCTAGAACTATAATAATTATACTTATTACTCCCAATATTATCAATATGTCATGCATTATTAAACATATTATGCAGTTACTATCGCTAGAAATATAATAATTATACTTATTACTCCTAATATTATCAATATGTCATGCATTATTACCCAAGTTATACAGTTATTATCGCTAGAACTATAATAGTTATACTTATTACTTATATTATTATGAGTATAACATGCACTATTACCCATATTATACTGTTATTATCGTCAGAACTATAGTAAATATACTTATTACTCCCAATATTATCAATATAACACGCGTTATTACCCATATTATGCAGTTATTATCGCTAGAACTACAATAATTATACCTATTACTCCCAATATTATCAATATAACATGCATTATTGCCCATATTATGCAGTTAATATCGCCAGAACTATAATAGTTATACTTATTACTTATATTATTATGAGTATAACATGCACTATTACCCATATTATACTGTTATTATCGTCAGAACTATAGTAAATATACTTATTACTCCCAATATTATCAATATAACACGCGTTATTACCCATATTATGCAGTTATTATCGCTAGAACTACAATAATTATACTTATTACTCCCAATATTATCAATATAACATGCATTATTGCCCATATTATGCAGTTACTATCGCTAGAACTATAATAATTATACTTATTACTCCCAATATTATCAAAATAACATGCATTATTACCCATATTATGCAGTTATTATCGCTAGAACTACAATAATTATACTTATTACTCCCAGTGTTATCAATATAACATGCATTATTACCCAAGTTATACAGTTATTATCGCTAGAACTATAATAGTTATACTTATTACTTATATTAGTATGAGTATAACATGCATTATTACCCCTATTATGCAGTTCTTATCGCTAGAACTACAATAATTATACTTATTACTCCCAGTGTTACCAATATAACATGCATTATTACCCATATTATGCAGTTATTATCGCTAGGACTACAAAAATTATACTTATTACTTTTATTATTATCAATATAACATGCATTATTACCCATATTATGCAGTTATTATCGCTAGAACTATAATAATTCTACTTATTACTGACACGATTATCAATATAAAATGCATCATTACCCATATTATGCAGTTATTATCGCTAGAACTACAATAATTATACTAATTACTCCCAATATTATCAATATAACATGCATTATTACCCATATTATGCAGTTATTATCGCTAGAAATATAATAGTTATACTTATTACTTATATTATTATGAGTATAACATGCATTATTACCCCTATTATGCCGTTATTATCGCTAGAACTACAATAATTATACTTATTACTCCCACTATTATCAATATAACATGAATTAGTACCCATATTATACTGTTATTATCGTCAGAACTATAATAAATTTACTTATTACTCCCAATATTATTAATGTAACATGCATTATTACCCATATTATGCAGTTAATATCGCTAGAACTACAATAATTATACTTATTACTAACAGTGTTATCAATATAACATGCATTATTACCCATATTATGCAGTTATTATCGCTAGGACTACAATAATTATACTTATTACTTTTATTGTTATCAGTATAACATGCATTATTACCCCTATTATGCAGTTACTATCGCTAGAACTATAATAATTATACTTATTACTCCCAATATTATCAATATGTCATGCATTATTAAACATATTATGCAGTTACTATCGCTAGAAATATAATAATTATACTTATAACTCCTAATATTATCAATATGTCATGCATTATTACCCAAGTTATACAGTTATTATCGCTAGAACTATAATAGTTATACTTATTACTTATATTATTATGAGTATAACATGCATTATTACCCCTATTATGTAGTTATTATCCCTAGAACTACAATAATTATACTTATTACTCCCACTATTATCGATATAACATGCATTATTACACATATTATGCAGTTATTATCCCTAGAACTACAATAATTATACTTATTACTTTTATTATTATCAGTATAACATGCATTATTACCCCTATTATGCAGTTATTGTCGCTAGAACTACAATAATTATACTTATTACTCCCAATATTATCAATATAACATGCATTATTACCCATATTATGCAGTTATTAGCTCTAGAACTACAATAATTATACTTATTACTTTTATTATTATCAATATGTCATGCATTATTACGAATATTATGCAGTTATTAACGCTAGAACTATAATAATTATACTTATTACTCCTAACATTATCAATATGTCATGCATTATTACCCCTATTATGCAGTTATTGTCGCTAGAAATACAATAATTATACTTATTACTCCCAATATTATCAATATAACATGCATTATTACACATATTATGCAGTTATTATCGCTGGAACTACAATAATTATACTTATTACTCCCACTATTATCAATATAACATGCATTATTACCCATATTATGCAGTTATTAGCTCTAGAACTACAATAATTATACTTATTACTTTTATTATTATCAATATGTCATGCATTATTACGAATATTATGCAGTTATTAACGCTAGAACTATAATAATTATACTTATTACTCCTAACATTATCAATATGTCATGCATTATTTCCCCTATTATGCAGTTATTATCGCTAGAACTACAATAATTATACTTATTACTCCCAATATTATCAATATAACATGCATTATTACCCATATTATGCAGTTAATATCGCCAGAACTATAATAGTTATACCCATTACTTATATTATTATGAGTATAACATGCACTATTACCCATATTATACTGTTATTATCGTCAGAACTACAATGATTATACTTACTACTCTGAATATTATCAATATAACATGTATTATTACCCACATTATGCAGTTATTATCGCTAGGACTACAATAATTATACTTATTACTAACAGTGTTATTAATATAACATGCATTATTACCCATATTATGCAGTTATTATCGCTAGGACTACAAAAATTATACTTATTACTTTTATTATTATCAATATAACATGCATTATTACCCATATTATGCAGTTATTATCGCTAGAACTATAATAATTCTACTTATTACTGACACGATTATCAATATAAAATGCATCATTACCCATATTATGCAGTTATTATCGCTAGAACTACAATAATTATACTAATTACTCCCAATATTATCAATATAACATGCATTATTACCCATATTATGCAGTTATTATCGCTAGAAATATAATAGTTATACTTATTACTTATATTATTATGAGTATAACATGCATTATTACCCCTATTATGCCGTTATTATCGCTAGAACTACAATAATTATACTTATTACTCCCACTATTATCAATATAACATGAATTAGTACCCATATTATACTGTTATTATCGTCAGAACTATAATAAATTTACTTATTACTCCCAATATTATTAATGTAACATGCATTATTACCCATATTATGCAGTTAATATCGCTAGAACTACAATAATTATACTTATTACTAACAGTGTTATCAATATAACATGCATTATTACCCATATTATGCAGTTATTATCGCTAGGACTACAATAATTATACTTATTACTTTTATTGTTATCAGTATAACATGCATTATTACCCCTATTATGCAGTTACTATCGCTAGAACTATAATAATTATACTTATTACTCCCAATATTATCAATATGTCATGCATTATTAAACATATTATGCAGTTACTATCGCTAGAAATATAATAATTATACTTATAACTCCTAATATTATCAATATGTCATGCATTATTACCCAAGTTATACAGTTATTATCGCTAGAACTATAATAGTTATACTTATTACTTATATTATTATGAGTATAACATGCATTATTACCCCTATTATGTAGTTATTATCCCTAGAACTACAATAATTATACTTATTACTCCCACTATTATCGATATAACATGCATTATTACACATATTATGCAGTTATTATCCCTAGAACTACAATAATTATACTTATTACTTTTATTATTATCAGTATAACATGCATTATTACCCCTATTATGCAGTTATTGTCGCTAGAACTACAATAATTATACTTATTACTCCCAATATTATCAATATAACATGCATTATTACCCATATTATGCAGTTATTAGCTCTAGAACTACAATAATTATACTTATTACTTTTATTATTATCAATATGTCATGCATTATTACGAATATTATGCAGTTATTAACGCTAGAACTATAATAATTATACTTATTACTCCTAACATTATCAATATGTCATGCATTATTACCCCTATTATGCAGTTATTGTCGCTAGAAATACAATAATTATACTTATTACTCCCAATATTATCAATATAACATGCATTATTACACATATTATGCAGTTATTATCGCTGGAACTACAATAATTATACTTATTACTCCCACTATTATCAATATAACATGCATTATTACCCATATTATGCAGTTATTAGCTCTAGAACTACAATAATTATACTTATTACTTTTATTATTATCAATATGTCATGCATTATTACGAATATTATGCAGTTATTAACGCTAGAACTATAATAATTATACTTATTACTCCTAACATTATCAATATGTCATGCATTATTTCCCCTATTATGCAGTTATTATCGCTAGAACTACAATAATTATACTTATTACTCCCAATATTATCAATATAACATGCATTATTACCCATATTATGCAGTTAATATCGCCAGAACTATAATAGTTATACCCATTACTTATATTATTATGAGTATAACATGCACTATTACCCATATTATACTGTTATTATCGTCAGAACTACAATGATTATACTTACTACTCTGAATATTATCAATATAACATGTATTATTACCCACATTATGCAGTTATTATCGCTAGGACTACAATAATTATACTTATTACTAACAGTGTTATTAATATAACATGCATTATTACCCATATTATGCATTTATTATCGCTAGGACTACAATAATTATACTTATTACTTTTATTCTTATCAATATAACATGCATTATTAACACTATTATGCAGTTACTATCGCTAGAACTATAATAATTATACTTATTACTCCCAATATTATCAATATGTCATGCATTATTACCCAAGTTATACAGTTATTATCGCTAGAACTATAATAGTTATACTTATTACTTATATTATTATGAGTATAACATGCATTATTACCCCTATTATGCAGTTATTGTCGCTAGAACTACAATAATTATACTTATTACTCCCAATATTATCAATATAACATGCATTATTACACATATTATGCAGTTATTATCGCTGGAACTACAATAATTATACTTATTACTCCCACTATTATCAATATAACATGCATTATTACCCATATTATGCAGTTATTATCGCTAGAACTACAATAATTATACTTATTACTCCCACTATTATCGTTATAACATGCATTATTACACATATTATGCAGTTATTATCCCTAGAACTACAATAATTATACTTATTACTTTTATTATTATCAGTATAACATGCATTATTACCCCTATTATGCAGTTATTGTCGCTAGAACTACAATAATTATACTTATTACTCCCAATATTATCAATATAACATGCATTATTACCCATATTATGCAGTTATTATCGCTAGGACTACAATAATTATACTTATTACTTTTATTCTTATCAATATAACGTGCATTATTACCCATATTATACAGTTATTATCGCTAGAAGTACAATAATTATACTTATTACTCCCAATATTATCAATATAACATGCATTATTACCCATATTATGCAGTTATTATCGCTAGAACTACAGTAATTATACTTATTACTTTTATTATTATCAATATAACGTGCATTATTACCCCTATTATGCGGTTATTATCGCTAGAACTACAGTAATTATACTTATTACTTTTATTATTATCAATATAACATGCATTATTACCCCTATTATGCAGTTATTATGGCTAGAACTACAATAATTATACTTATTACTCCCACTATTATCAATATAACATGCATTATTACCCATATTATGCAGTTATTATCGCTAGAACTAGAATAATTATACTTATTACTCACAATATTATCGATATAACATGCATTATTACACATATTATGCAGTTACTATCGCTAGAACTACAATAATTGTACTTATTACTTTTATTATTATCAGTATAACATGCATTATTACCCCTATTATGCAGTTATTATCGCTAGGACCACAATAATTATACTTATTACTTTTATTCTTATCAATATAACATGCATTATTACCCATATTATGCAGTTATTATTGCTAGAACTATAATAATTATACTTATTACTCCCACGATTATCAATATAACATGCATCATTACCCATATTATGCAGTTATTATCGCTAGAACTGCAGTAATTATACTTATTACTTTTATTCTTATCAATATAACATGCATTATTACCCATATTATGCAGTTATTATTGCTAGAACTATAATAATTATACTTATTACTCCCAATATTATCAATATAACATGCATTATTACCCATATTATGCAGTTAATATCGCCAGAACTACAATAATTATACTTATTACTCCCACTATTATCGTTATAACATGCATTATTACACATATTATGCAGTTATTATCCCTAGAACTACAATAATTATACTTATTACTTTTATTATTATCAGTATAACATGCATTATTACCCCTATTATGCAGTTATTGTCGCTAGAACTACAATAATTATACTTATTACTCCCAATATTATCAATATAACATGCATTATTACCCATATTATGCAGTTATTATCGCTAGGACTACAATAATTATACTTATTACTTTTATTCTTATCAATATAACATGCATTATTACCCCTATTATGCAGTTACTATCGCTAGAACTATAATAATTATACTTATTACTCCCAATATTATCAATATAACATTCATTATTACCCATATTATGCAGTTATTATCGCTAGGACTACAATAATTATACTTATTACTTTTATTATTATCAATATAACATGCATTATTACCCCTATTATGCAGTTATTGTCGCTAGAACTACAATAATTATACTTATTACTTTTATTATTATCAATATGTCATGCATTATTATCCATATTACGCAGTTATTATCGCTAGAACTACAATAATTATACTTATTGCTTTTATTATTATCAATGTAACATGCATTATTACCTATATTATGCAGTTATTATCGCTAGAACTACAATAATTATACTTATTACTCCCAATATTATCGATATAACATTCATTATTACCCATATTATGCAGTTAATATCGCTAGAACTGCAGTAATTATACTTATTACTTTTATTAATATCAATATAATATGCATTATTACCCATATTATGCAGTTATTATCGCTAGAACTACAATAATTATACTTATTACTCCCAGTGTTATCAATATAACATGCATTATTACCCATATTATGCAGTTATTATCGCTAGAACTACAATAATTATACTTATTACTCCCAGTGTTATCAATATAACATGCATTATTACCCATATTATGCAGTTATTATCGCTAGAACTACAGTAATTATACTTATTACTTTTATTATTATCAATATAACATGCATTATTACCCATATTATGCAGTTATTATCGCTAGAACTACAATAATTATACTTATTACTCCCAGTGTTATCAATATAACATGCATTATTACCCATACTATGCAGTTATTATTGCTAGAACTATAATAATTATACTTATTACTCCCACGATTATCAATATAACATGCATCATTACCCATATTATGCAGTTATTATCGCTAGAACTACAATAATTATACTTATTACTCCCACTATTATCAATATAACATGCATTATTGCCCATATTATGCACTTATTATCGCTAGAACTACAATAATTATACTTATTACTCCCAGTATTATCAATATAACATGCATTATTACCAATATTATGCAGTTATTATCGCTAGAACTATTGTAATTATACTTATTACTCCCAGTGTTATCAATATAACATGCATTATTACCCTTATTATGCAGTTATTATCGCTAGGACTACAATAATTATACTTATTACTTTTATTCTTATCAATATAACGTGCATTATTACCCATATTATACAGTTATTATCGCTAGAGGTACAATAATTATACTTATTACTCCCAATATTATCAATATAACATGCATTATTACCCATATTATGCAGTTATTATCGCTAGAACTACAGTAATTATACTTATTACTTTTATTATTATCAATATAACGTGCATTATTACCCCTATTATGCAGTTATTATCGCTAGAACTACAGTAATTATACTTATTACTTTTATTATTATCAATATAACATGCATTATTACCCCTATTATGCAGTTATTATCGCTAGAACTACAATAATTATACTTATTACTCCCACTATTATCAATATAACATGCATTATTACCCATATTATGCAGTTATTATCGCTAGAACTAGAATAATTATACTTATTACTCACAATATTATCGATATAACATGCATTATTACACATATTATGCAGTTACTATCGCTAGAACTACAATAATTGTACTTATTACTTTTATTATTATCAGTATAACATGCATTATTACCCCTATTATGCAGTTATTATCGCTAGGACCACAATAATTATACTTATTACTTTTATTCTTATCAATATAACATGCATTATTACCCATATTATGCAGTTATTATTGCTAGAACTATAATAATTATACTTATTACTCCCACGATTATCAATATAACATGCATCATTACCCATATTATGCAGTTATTATCGCTAGAACTGCAGTAATTATACTTATTACTTTTATTCTTATCAATATAACATGCATTATTACCCATATTATGCAGTTATTATTGCTAGAACTATAATAATTATACTTATTACTCCCAATATTATCAATATAACATGCATTATTACCCATATTATGCAGTTAATATCGCCAGAACTACAATAATTATACTTATTACTCCCACTATTATCGTTATAACATGCATTATTACACATATTATGCAGTTATTATCCCTAGAACTACAATAATTATACTTATTACTTTTATTATTATCAGTATAACATGCATTATTACCCCTATTATGCAGTTATTGTCGCTAGAACTACAATAATTATACTTATTACTCCCAATATTATCAATATAACATGCATTATTACCCATATTATGCAGTTATTATCGCTAGGACTACAATAATTATACTTATTACTTTTATTCTTATCAATATAACATGCATTATTACCCCTATTATGCAGTTACTATCGCTAGAACTATAATAATTATACTTATTACTCCCAATATTATCAATATAACATTCATTATTACCCATATTATGCAGTTATTATCGCTAGGACTACAATAATTATACTTATTACTTTTATTATTATCAATATAACATGCATTATTACCCCTATTATGCAGTTATTGTCGCTAGAACTACAATAATTATACTTATTACTCCCAATATTATCAATATAACATGCATTATTACCCATATTATGCAGTTATTATCGCTAGGACTACAATAATTATACTTATTACTTTTATTCGTATCAATATAACATGCATTATTACCCATATTATGCAGTTATTATCGCTAGAACTACAATAATTATACTTATTACTTTTATTATTATCAGTATAACATGCATTATTACCCCTATTATGCAGTTACTATCGCTAGAACTATTATAATTATAATTATTACACCCAATATTATCAATATGTCATGCATTATTACCCATATTATGCAGTTATTATCGCTAGAAATATAATAATTATACTTATTACTCCTAATATTATCAATATGTCATGCATTATTATTCAAGTTATACAGTTATTATCGCTAGAACTATAATAGTTATACTTATTACTTATATTATTATGAGTATAACATGCATTATTACCCCTATTATGCAGTTATTATCGCTAGAACTATAATAATTATACTTATTACTCCCAATATTATCAATATAACATGCATCATTACCCATATTATGCAGTTAATATCGCCCGAACTATAATAGTTATACTCATTACTTATATTATTATGAGTATAACATGCACTATTACCCATATTATACCGTTATTATCGTCAGAACTACAATGATTATACTTACTACTTTTATTATTATCAGTATAACATGCATTATTACCACTATTATGCAGTTATTGTCGCTAGAACTACAATAATTATACTTATTACTTTTATTATTATCAATATGTCATGCATTATTATCCATATTACGCAGTTATTATCGCTAGAACTACAATAATTATACTTATTGCTTTTATTATTATCAATGTAACATGCATTATTACCTATATTATGCAGTTATTACCGCTAGAACTACAATAATTATACTTATTACTCCCACTATTATCGTTATAACATGCATTATTACACATATTATGCAGTTATTATCCCTAGAACTACAATAATTATACTTATTACTTTTATTATTATCAGTATAACATGCATTATTACCCCTATTATGCAGTTATTGTCGCTAGAACTACAATAATTATACTTATTACTCCCAATATTATCAATATAACATGCATTATTACCCATATTATGCAGTTATTATCGCTAGGACTACAATAATTATACTTATTACTTTTATTCTTATCAATATAACGTGCATTATTACCCATATTATACAGTTATTATCGCTAGAAGTACAATAATTATACTTATTACTCCCAATATTATCAATATAACATGCATTATTACCCATATTATGCAGTTATTATCGCTAGAACTACAGTAATTATACTTATTACTTTTATTATTATCAATATAACGTGCATTATTACCCCTATTATGCAGTTATTATCGCTAGAACTACAGTAATTATACTTATTACTTTTATTATTATCAATATAACATGCATTATTACCCCTATTATGCAGTTATTATCGCTAGAACTACAATAATTATACTTATTACTCCCACTATTATCAATATAACATGCATTATTACCCATATTATGCAGTTATTATCGCTAGAACTAGAATAATTATACTTATTACTCACAATATTATCGATATAACATGCATTATTACACATATTATGCAGTTACTATCGCTAGAACTACAATAATTGTACTTATTACTTTTATTATTATCAGTATAACATGCATTATTACCCCTATTATGCAGTTATTATCGCTAGGACCACAATAATTATACTTATTACTTTTATTCTTATCAATATAACATGCATTATTACCCATATTATGCAGTTATTATTGCTAGAACTATAATAATTATACTTATTACTCCCACGATTATCAATATAACATGCATCATTACCCATATTATGCAGTTATTATCGCTAGAACTGCAGTAATTATACTTATTACTTTTATTCTTATCAATATAACATGCATTATTACCCATATTATGCAGTTATTATTGCTAGAACTATAATAATTATACTTATTACTCCCAATATTATCAATATAACATGCATTATTACCCATATTATGCAGTTAATATCGCCAGAACTACAATAATTATACTTATTACTCCCACTATTATCGTTATAACATGCATTATTACACATATTATGCAGTTATTATCCCTAGAACTACAATAATTATACTTATTACTTTTATTATTATCAGTATAACATGC
>CAUYWW010000219.1:0-184912 GCA_963576845.1 Megachile leachella | reverse complement strand
ATGGGAATGAATGAATGAAGGGAACGAATGAATGGAGGGAATGAATGAATGAAGGGAATGTATGAATGAAGGGAATGGATGGATGAAGCGAATGAACGGATGAAGGAAACGAATGAATAAAGGGAATGAATGAATGAAGGGCATGAAGGGAATGAAGAGAATGAGGGGGATAAATGAATGAAAGGAATATACGAATGAATGGGAAAGAATGAATGAAGGGAATGAATGAATGGAGGGAACGAATGAATGGAGGGAATGAATTAATGAAGGGAACGAATGAATGAAGGGAATGAAGGGAATGAAGGGAATGAAGAGAATGAGGGGGATAAATGAATGAAAGGAATGTGCGAATGAATGGGAATGTATGAATGAAGGGAATGAATAAATGAAGGGAATGAATTGAATGAAAGGAATGAGGGGAATGAATGAATGATGGGAACGAGTGAATGAAGGGAATGAATGAATGAAGGGAGCGAATGGACGAAGGGGATGAATGAACGAAGGGAATGAATGATTGAAGGGAATGTAATAATGAAGGGAATGTATAGATGATTTGAGTGGACGAAGGGAATGAATGATTGAATGGAATGTAAGAATGAAGCGAATGAACGGATGAAGGAAACGAATGAATGAAGGGAAGTGAATGAATGAAGGGAATGAAGGGAATGAAGGGAATGAAGAGAATGAGGGGAATAAATGAATGAAAGGAATGTGCGAATGAATGGGAATGTATGAACGAAGGGAACGGATGAAGGGAACGAATGCATGAAAGGAATGAATGAATGAAGGGAATGTATGAATGAAGGGAATGGATGGATGAAGCGAATGAACGGATGAAGGAAACGAATGAGTAAAGGGAATGAAGGGAATGAAGGGAATGAAGAGAATGAAGAGAATGAGGGGAATAAATGAATGAAAGGAGTGTACGAATGAATGGGAATGTATGAATGAAGGGAACGAATGAATGTATGAAGGGAACAAATGCATGAAGGGAATGAATGAATAAAGGGAACGTATGAACGAAGGGAATGGATGAATGAATGGATTGAAGAGAATGAGGGAATAAATGAATGAAAGGAATATACGAATGAATGGGAATGAATAAATGAAGGGAATGAATTGAATGAAAGGAATGAGGGGAATGAATGAATGATGGGAATGTGTGAATGAAGGGAATGAATGAATGAAGGGAACGAATGAACGAAGGGGATGAATGAACGAAGGGAATGAATGATTGAAGGGAATGTAAGAATGAAGCGAATGAACGGATGAAGGAAACGAATGAATGAAGGGAATGAGTGAATGAAGGGAGTGAAGGGAATGAAGAGAATGAAGAGAATGAGGGGAATAAATGAATGAAAGGTATGTGCGAATGAAGGGAATGAAGGAAAGACGGGAATGAATGAATGAAGGAAATGAATGAATGAGGGGGATGAATGAATGAAGGGAATGAATGAATAAACGGAATGAGGGGAGTGAATGAATGAAGGGAATGAGTGCATGAAAGGAATGAAAGGAATGAAAGGAATGAAGGGAATGAAGGGAACGAAAGGAATGAATGAGTGAGGGGACTGAATGTACGAAGGGAATGAATGAATGAAGGGAATGGCGAGAATGAGGGGAGAGAATGAATGACAGGAATGTACGAATGAATGGGAATGTACGAATGAAGGGAACGAATGAATGGAGGGAATGGATGTATGAATGAAGGGAATGGATGAATGAATGGAATGAAGAGAATGAGGGACTAAATGAATGAAAGGAATATACGAATGAATGGGAATGAATGAATGAAGGGAACGAATGAATGGAGGGAATGAATGAAGGGGACGAATGAATGAAGAGAATGAATGAATGAGGGGAATGAATGAATGGAGGGAATGAATGAATGAAGGGAACGAATGAATGAATAAAGGAAATGAATCCAAGAAGGGAATGAACGAATGAAGGGAATGAACTGAATGAAGGGAATGTGGGGAATGAATCGAATGAAGGGAATGGGAGAATGAAAGGAATGAATGAATGAAGGGACTGAATGAAAAGAGGGGAATTAATGAATTGAGGGAATTAAGAGATTGAGGGCAATGAATGAATGAAAGGAATATAAGAATGAATGGGAATGTACGAATGAAGGGAACGAATGAATGGAGGGAATGGATGAATGAATGAAGGGAATGTATGAATGAAGTGAGTGAATGAATTAAGGTTATATATGAATGAAGGGAATGAATAAATGAAGGGTATGAATTGAATGAAAGGAATGAGGGGAATGAATGAATGATGGGAATGAGTGAATGAAGGGAATGAATGAATGAAGGGAACGAATGAACGAAGGGGATGAATGAACGAAGGGAATGAATGATTGAAGGGAAAGTAATAATGAAGGGAATGTATAAATGATTTGAGTGAATGAAGGGAATGAATGAACGAAGGGAATGAATGATTGAAGGGAATGTAAGAATGAAGCGAATGAACGGATGGGGGGAAACGAATGAATGAAGGGAATGAAGGGAATGAAGGGAATGAAGGGAATGAAGAGAATGAGGGAATAAATGAATGAAAGGAATATACGAATGAATGGGAATGAATGAATGAAGGGAACGAATGAATGGAGGGAATGAATGAATGAAGGGAATGTATGAATGAAGGGAATGGATGGATGAAGCGAATGAACGGATGAAGGAAACGAATGAATAAAGGGAATGAATGAATGAAGGGCATGAAGGGAATGAAGAGAATGAGGGGGATAAATGAATGAAAGGAATATACGAATGAATGGGAAAGAATGAATGAAGGGAATGAATGAATGGAGGGAACGAATGAATGGAGGGAATGAATTAATGAAGGGAACGAATGAATGAAGGGAATGAAGGGAATGAAGGGAATGAAGAGAATGAGGGGGATAAATGAATGAAAGGAATGTGCGAATGAATGGGAATGTATGAATGAAGGGAATGAATAAATGAAGGGAATGAATTGAATGAAAGGAATGAGGGGAATGAATGAATGATGGGAACGAGTGAATGAAGGGAATGAATGAATGAAGGGAGCGAATGGACGAAGGGGATGAATGAACGAAGGGAATGAATGATTGAAGGGAATGTAATAATGAAGGGAATGTATAGATGATTTGAGTGGACGAAGGGAATGAATGATTGAATGGAATGTAAGAATGAAGCGAATGAACGGATGAAGGAAACGAATGAATGAAGGGAAGTGAATGAATGAAGGGAATGAAGGGAATGAAGGGAATGAAGAGAATGAGGGGAATAAATGAATGAAAGGAATGTGCGAATGAATGGGAATGTATGAACGAAGGGAACGGATGAAGGGAACGAATGCATGAAAGGAATGAATGAATGAAGGGAATGTATGAATGAAGGGAATGGATGGATGAAGCGAATGAACGGATGAAGGAAACGAATGAGTAAAGGGAATGAAGGGAATGAAGGGAATGAAGAGAATGAAGAGAATGAGGGGAATAAATGAATGAAAGGAGTGTACGAATGAATGGGAATGTATGAATGAAGGGAACGAATGAATGTATGAAGGGAACAAATGCATGAAGGGAATGAATGAATAAAGGGAACGTATGAACGAAGGGAATGGATGAATGAATGGATTGAAGAGAATGAGGGAATAAATGAATGAAAGGAATATACGAATGAATGGGAATGAATAAATGAAGGGAATGAATTGAATGAAAGGAATGAGGGGAATGAATGAATGATGGGAATGTGTGAATGAAGGGAATGAATGAATGAAGGGAACGAATGAACGAAGGGGATGAATGAACGAAGGGAATGAATGATTGAAGGGAATGTAAGAATGAAGCGAATGAACGGATGAAGGAAACGAATGAATGAAGGGAATGAGTGAATGAAGGGAGTGAAGGGAATGAAGAGAATGAAGAGAATGAGGGGAATAAATGAATGAAAGGTATGTGCGAATGAAGGGAATGAAGGAAAGACGGGAATGAATGAATGAAGGAAATGAATGAATGAGGGGGATGAATGAATGAAGGGAATGAATGAATAAACGGAATGAGGGGAGTGAATGAATGAAGGGAATGAGTGCATGAAAGGAATGAAAGGAATGAAAGGAATGAAGGGAATGAAGGGAACGAAAGGAATGAATGAGTGAGGGGACTGAATGTACGAAGGGAATGAATGAATGAAGGGAATGGCGAGAATGAGGGGAGAGAATGAATGACAGGAATGTACGAATGAATGGGAATGTACGAATGAAGGGAACGAATGAATGGAGGGAATGGATGTATGAATGAAGGGAATGTATGAATGAAGTGAGTGAATGAATGAAGGTTATGTACGAATGAAGGGAATGAATAAATGAAGGGAATGAATTGAATGAAAGGAATGAGGGGAATGAATGAATGATGGGAATGAGTGAATGAGGGGAATGAATGAATGAAGGGAACGAATGAACGAAGGGGATGAATGAACGAAGGGAATGAATGATTGAAGGGAATGTAATAATGAAGGAAATGTATAGATGATTTGAGTGGATGAAGGGAATGAATGAACGAAGGGAATGAAGGATTGAAGGGAATGTAAGAATGAAGCGAATGAACGGATGAATGAAACGAATGAATGAAGGGAATGAATGAATGAAGGGAATGAAGGGAATGAAGGGAATGAAGAGAATGAGGGGAATAAATGAATTAAAGGAATGTGCGAATGAATGGGAAAGTATGAATGAAGGGAACGAATGAATGAATGAAGGGAACGAATGCATGAAAGGAATGAATGAATGAAGGGAATGAAGAGAATGAGGGGAATGAATGAATGAAAGGAATATACGAATGAATGGGAATGTATGAATGAAGGGAACGAATGAAGGGAACGAATGCATGAAAGGAATGAATGAATGAAGGGAATGTATGTATGAAGGGAATGGATGAATGAAGGGAATGAAGAGAATGAGGGAATAAATGAATGAAAGGAATATACGAATGAATGGGAATGAATGAATGAAGGGAATGAATGATTGAAGGGAATGTAAGAAAGAAGCGAATGAACGGATGAAGGAAACGAATGAATGAAGGGACTGAATGAATGAAGCGAATTAATGAATGGAGGAAATGAATGAGTGAAGGGAATGAATGAATGAAGGGAACGAATGAATGAAGGGGATGAATGAACGAAGGGAATGAATGATTGAAGGGAAAGTAATAATGAAGGGAATGTATAAATGATTTGAGTGAATGAAGGGAATGAATGAACGAAGGGAATGAATGATTGAAGGGAATGTAAGAATGAAGCGAATGAACGGATGAGGGGAAACGAATGAATGAAGGGAATGAAGGGAATGAAGGGAATGAAGAGAATGAAGAGAATGAGGGAATAAATGAATGAAAGGAATATACGAATGAATGGGAATGAATGAATGAAGGGAACGAATGAATGGAGGGAATGAATGAATGAAGGGAATGTATGAATGAAGGGAATGGATGGATGAAGCGAATGAACGGATGAAGGAAACGAATGAATAAGGGGAATGAATGAATGAAGGGCATGAAGGGAATGAAGAGAATGAGGGGGATAAATGAATGAAAGGAATATACGAATGAATGGGAATGAATGAATGAAGGGAATGAATGAATGGAGGGAACGAATGAATGGAGGGAATGAATTAATGAAGGGAACGAATGAATGAAGGGAATGAAGGGAATGAAGGGAATGAAGAGAATGAGGGGGATAAATGAATGAAAGGAATGTGCGAATGAATGGGAATGTATGAATGAAGGGAATGAATAAATGAAGGGAATGAATTGAATGAAAGGAATGAGGGGAATGAATGAATGATGGGAATGAGTGAATGAAGGGAATGAATGAATGAAGGGAGCGAATGAACGAAGGGGATGAATGAACGAAGGGAATGAATGATTGAAGGGAATGTAATAATGAAGGGAATGTATAGATGATTTGAGTGGATGAAGGGAATGAATGAACGAAGGGAATGAATGATTGAAGGGAATGTAAGAATGAAGCGAATGAACGGTTGAAGGAAACGAATGAATGAAGGGAATGAATGAATGAAGGGAATGAAGGGAATGAAGGGAATGAAGAGAATGAGGGGAATAAATGCATGAAAGGAATGTGCGAATGAATGGGAATGTATGAACGAAGGGAACGAATGAAGGGAACGAATGCATGAAAGGAATGAATGAATGAAGGGAATGTATGTATGAAGGGAATGGATGAATGAAGGGAATGCAGAGAATGAGGGAATAAATGAATGAAAGGAATATACGAATGAATGGGAATGAATGAATGAAGGGAATGAATGATTGAAGGGAATGTAAGAAAGAAGCGAATGAACGGATGAAGGAAACGAATGAATGAAGCGAATTAATGAATGGAGGAAATGAATGAATGAAGGGAATGAATGAATGAAGGGAACGAATGTACGAAGGGGATGAATGAACGAAGGGAATGAATAATTGAAGGGAATGTAATAATGAAGGGAATGTATAAATGATTTGAGTGGATGAAGGGAATGAATGAACGAAGGGAATGAATGATTGAAGGGAAGTTAAGAATGAAGCGAATGAACGGATGAAGGGAACGAATGAATGAAGGGAATGTGCGAAAGAAGGGAATGAAGGAAAAGAAGGGAATGAATGAATGAAGGAAATGAATGAATGAGGGGGATGAATGAATGAAGGGAATGAATGAATAAAGGGAATGAGGGAAGTGAATGAATGAAGGGAATGAGTGCATGAAAGGAATGAAAGGAATGAATGGAATGAAGGGAATGAAGGGAACGAAAGGAATGAATGAGTGAGGGGACTGAATGTACGAAGGGAATGAATGAATGAAGGGAATGGCGAGAATGAGGGGAGAGAATGAATGACAGGAATGTACGAATGAATGGGAATGTACGAATGAAGGGAACGAATGAATGGAGGGAATGGATGTATGAATGAAGGGAATGTATGAATGAAGTGAGTGAATGAATGAAGGTTATATATGAATGAAGGGAATGAATAAATGAAGGGAATGAATTGAATGAAAGGAATGAGGGGAATGAATGAATGATGGGAATGAGTGAATGAGGGGAATGAATGAATGAAGGGAACGAATGAACGAAGGGGATGAATGAACGAAGGGAATGAATGATTGAAGGGAATGTAATAATGAAGGGAATGTATAGATGATTTGAGTGGATGAAGGGAATGAATGAACGAAGGGAATGAATGATTGAAGGGAATGTAAGAATGAAGCGAATGAACGGATGAATGAAACGAATGAATGAAGGGAATGAAGGGAATGAAGGGAATGAAGAGAATGTGGGGAATAAATGAATGAAAGGAATGTGCGAATGAATGGGAATGTATGAATGAAGGGAACGAATGAATGAATGAAGGGAACAAATGCATGAAGGGAATGAATGAATGAAGGGAATGAAGAGAATGAGGGGAATGAATGAATGAAAGGAATATACGAATGAATGGGAATGTATGAATGAAGGGAACGAATGAATGGTGGGAATGGATGAATGAATGAAGGGAATGTATGAATGAAGGGAATGTATGAATGAAGGGAATGAATGAATGAAGGAAATTTATGAATGAAGGGAATGAATAAATGAAGGGAATGAATTGAATGAAAGGAATGAGGGGAATGAATGAATGATGGGAATGAGTGAATGAAGGGAATGAATGAATGAAGGGAACGATTGAACGAATGGGATGAATGAACGAAGGGAATGAATGATTGAAGGGAATGTAATAATGAAGGGAATGTATAGATGATTTGAGTGGATGAAGGGAATGAATGAACGAAGGGAATGAATGATTGAAGGGAATGTAAGAATGAAGCGAATGAACGGATGAAGGAAACGAATGAATGAAGGGAATGAATGAATGAAGGGAATGAAGGGAATGAAGGGAATGAAGAGAATGAGGGGAATAAATGAATGAAAGGAATGTGCGAATGAATGGGAATGTATGAACGAAGGGAACGAATGAAGGGAACGAATGCATGAAAGGAATGAATGAATGAAGGGAATGTATGTATGAAGGGAATGGATGAATGAAGGGAATGAAGAGAATGAGGGAATAAATGAATGAAAGGAATATACGAATGAATGGGAATGAATGAATGAAGGGAATGAATGATTGAAGGGAATGTAAGAAAGAAGCGAATGAACGGATGAAGGAAACGAATGAATGAAGGGACTGAATGAATGAAGCGAATTAATGAATGGAGGAAATGAATGAATGAAGGGAATGAATGAATGAAGGGAACGAATGAATGAAGGGGATGAATGAACGAAGGGAATGAATGATTGAAGGGAATGAAGGGAATGAAGGGAATGAAGAGAATGTGGGGAATAAATGAATGAAAGGAATGTGCGAATGAATGGGAATGTATGAATGAAGGGAACGAATGAATGAATGAAGGGAACAAATGCATGAAGGGAATGAATGAATGAAGGGAATGAAGAGAATGAGGGGAATGAATGAATGAAAGGAATATACGAATGAATGGGAATGTATGAATGAAGGGAACGAATGAATGGTGGGAATGGATGAATGAATGAAGGGAATGTATGAATGAAGGGAATGTATGAATGAAGGGAATGAATGAATGAAGGAAATTTATGAATGAAGGGAATGAATAAATGAAGGGAATGAATTGAATGAAAGGAATGAGGGGAATGAATGAATGATGGGAATGAGTGAATGAAGGGAATGAATGAATGAAGGGAACGATTGAACGAATGGGATGAATGAACGAAGGGAATGAATGATTGAAGGGAATGTAATAATGAAGGGAATGTATAGATGATTTGAGTGGATGAAGGGAATGAATGAACGAAGGGAATGAATGATTGAAGGGAATGTAAGAATGAAGCGAATGAACGGATGAAGGAAACGAATGAATGAAGGGAATGAATGAATGAAGGGAATGAAGGGAATGAAGGGAATGAAGAGAATGAGGGGAATAAATGAATGAAAGGAATGTGCGAATGAATGGGAATGTATGAACGAAGGGAACGAATGAAGGGAACGAATGCATGAAAGGAATGAATGAATGAAGGGAATGTATGTATGAAGGGAATGGATGAATGAAGGGAATGAAGAGAATGAGGGAATAAATGAATGAAAGGAATATACGAATGAATGGGAATGAATGAATGAAGGGAATGAATGATTGAAGGGAATGTAAGAAAGAAGCGAATGAACGGATGAAGGAAACGAATGAATGAAGGGACTGAATGAATGAAGCGAATTAATGAATGGAGGAAATGAATGAATGAAGGGAATGAATGAATGAAGGGAACGAATGAATGAAGGGGATGAATGAACGAAGGGAATGAATGATTGAAGGGAATGAAGGGAATGAAGGGAATGAAGAGAATGAGGGGAATAAATGAATGGAAGGAATGTGCGAATGAATGGGAATGTATGAATGAAGGGAACGAATGAATGAATGAAGGGAACAAATGCATGAAGGGAATGAATGAATGAAGGGAATGAAGAGAATGAGGGGAATGAATGAATGAAAGGAATATACGAATGAATGGGAATGTATGAATGAAGGGAACGAATGAAGGGAACGAATGCATGAAAGGAATGAATGAATGAAGGGAATGTATGTATGAAGGGAATGGATGAATGAAGGGAATGAAGAGAATGGGGGAATAAATGAATGAAAGGAATATACGAATGAATGGGAATGAATGAATGAAGGGAATGAATGATTGAAGGGAATGTAAGAAAGAAGCGAATGAACGGATGAAGGAAACGAATGAATGAAGGGACTGAATGAATGAAGCGAATTAATGAATGGAGGAAATGAATGAGTGAAGGGAATGAATGAATGAAGGGAACGAATGAATGAAGGGGATGAATGAACGAAGGGAATGAATGATTGAAGGGAAAGTAATAATGAAGGGAATGTATAAATGATTTGAGTGAATGAAGGGAATGAATGAACGAAGGGAATGAATGATTGAAGGGAATGTAAGAATGAAGCGAATGAACGGATGAGGGGAAACGAATGAATGAAGGGAATGAAGGGAATGAAGGGAATGAAGAGAATGAAGAGAATGAGGGAATAAATGAATGAAAGGAATATACGAATGAATGGGAATGAATGAATGAAGGGAACGAATGAATGGAGGGAATGAATGAATGAAGGGAATGTATGAATGAAGGGAATGGATGGATGAAGCGAATGAACGGATGAAGGAAACGAATGAATAAGGGGAATGAATGAATGAAGGGCATGAAGGGAATGAAGAGAATGAGGGGGATAAATGAATGAAAGGAATATACGAATGAATGGGAATGAATGAATGAAGGGAATGAATGAATGGAGGGAACGAATGAATGGAGGGAATGAATTAATGAAGGGAACGAATGAATGAAGGGAATGAAGGGAATGAAGGGAATGAAGAGAATGAGGGGGATAAATGAATGAAAGGAATGTGCGAATGAATGGGAATGTATGAATGAAGGGAATGAATAAATGAAGGGAATGAATTGAATGAAAGGAATGAGGGGAATGAATGAATGATGGGAATGAGTGAATGAAGGGAATGAATGAATGAAGGGAGCGAATGAACGAAGGGGATGAATGAACGAAGGGAATGAATGATTGAAGGGAATGTAATAATGAAGGGAATGTATAGATGATTTGAGTGGATGAAGGGAATGAATGAACGAAGGGAATGAATGATTGAAGGGAATGTAAGAATGAAGCGAATGAACGGTTGAAGGAAACGAATGAATGAAGGGAATGAATGAATGAAGGGAATGAAGGGAATGAAGGGAATGAAGAGAATGAGGGGAATAAATGCATGAAAGGAATGTGCGAATGAATGGGAATGTATGAACGAAGGGAACGAATGAAGGGAACGAATGCATGAAAGGAATGAATGAATGAAGGGAATGTATGTATGAAGGGAATGGATGAATGAAGGGAATGCAGAGAATGAGGGAATAAATGAATGAAAGGAATATACGAATGAATGGGTATGAATGAATGAAGGGAATGAATGATTGAAGGGAATGTAAGAAAGAAGCGAATGAACGGATGAAGGAAACGAATGAATGAAGCGAATTAATGAATGGAGGAAATGAATGAATGAAGGGAATGAATGAATGAAGGGAACGAATGTACGAAGGGGATGAATGAACGAAGGGAATGAATGATTGAAGGGAATGTAATAATGAAGGGAATGTATAAATGATTTGAGTGGATGAAGGGAATGAATGAACGAAGGGAATGAATGATTGAAGGGAATGTCAGAATGAAGCGAATGAACGGATGAAGGGAACGAATGAATGAAGGGAATGTGCGAATGAAGGGAATGAAGGAAAAGAAGGGAATGAATGAATGAAGGAAATGAATGAATGAGGGGGATGAATGAATGAAGGGAATGAATGAATAAAGGGAATGAGGGAAGTGAATGAATGAAGGGAATGAGTGCATGAAAGGAATGAAAGGAATGAATGGAATGAAGGGAATGAAGGGAACGAAAGGAATGAATGAGTGAGGGGACTGAATGTACGAAGGGAATGAATGAATGAAGGGAATGGCGAGAATGAGGGGAGAGAATGAATGACAGGAATGTACGAATGAATGGGAATGTACGAATGAAGGGAACGAATGAATGGAGGGAATGAAGGGAATGAAGGGAATGAAGAGAATGTGGGGAATAAATGAATGAAAGGAATGTGCGAATGAATGGGAATGTATGGATGAAGGGAACGAATGAATGAATGAAGGGAACAAATGCATGAAGGGAATGAATGAATGAAGGGAATGAAGAGAATGAGGGGAATGAATGAATGAAAGGAATATACGAATGAATGGGAATGTATGAATGAAGGGAACGAATGAATGGTGGGAATGGATGAATGAATGAAGGGAATGTATGAATGAAGGGAATGTATGAATGAAGGGAATGAATGAATGAAGGAAATTTATGAATGAAGGGAATGAATAAATGAAGGGAATGAATTGAATGAAAGGAATGAGGGGAATGAATGAATGATGGGAATGAGTGAATGAAGGGAATGAATGAATGAAGGGAACGATTGAACGAATGGGATGAATGAACGAAGGGAATGAATGATTGAAGGGAATGTAATAATGAAGGGAATGTATAGATGATTTGAGTGGATGAAGGGAATGAATGAACGAAGGGAATGAATGATTGAAGGGAATGTAAGAATGAAGCGAATGAACGGATGAAGGAAACGAATGAATGAAGGGAATGAGTGAATGAAGGGAATGAAGGGAATGAAGGGAATGAAGAGAATGAGGGGAATAAATGAATGAAAGGAATGTGCGAATGAATGGGAATGTATGAACGAAGGGAACGAATGAAGGGAACGAATGCATGAAAGGAATGAATGAATGAAGGGAATGTATGTATGAAGGGAATGGATGAATGAAGGGAATGAAGAGAATGAGGGAATAAATGAATGAAAGGAATATACGAATGAATGGGAATGAATGAATGAAGGGAATGAATGATTGAAGGGAATGTAAGAAAGAAGCGAATGAACGGATGAAGGAAACGAATGAATGAAGGGACTGAATGAATGAAGCGAATTAATGAATGGAGGAAATGAATGAATGAAGGGAATGAATGAATGAAGGGAACGAATGAATGAAGGGGATGAATGAACGAAGGGAATGAATGATTGAAGGGAATGAAGGGAATGAAGGGAATGAAGAGAATGAGGGGAATAAATGAATTAAAGGAATGTGCGAATGAATGGGAAAGTATGAATGATGGGAACGAATGAATGAATGAAGGGAACGAATGCATGAAAGGAATGAATGAATAAAGGGAATGTATGAATGAAGGGAATGGATGAATGAAGGGAATGAAGAGAATGAGGGAATAAATGAATGAAAGGAATATACGAATGAATGGGAATGAATGAATGAAGGGAACGAATGAATGGAGGGAATGAATGAATGAAGGGAATGTATGAATGAAGGGAATGGATGGATGAAGCGAATGAACGGATGAAGGAAACGAATGAGTAAAGGGAATGAAGGGAATGAAGGGAATGAAGGGAATGAAGAGAATGAGGGGAATAAATGAATGAAAGGAGTGTACGAATGAATGGGAATGTATGAATGAAGGGAACGAATGAATGTATGAAGGGAACAAATGCATGAAGGGAATGAATGAATAAAGGGAACGTATGAACGAAGGGAATGGATGAATGAATGGATTGAAGAGAATGAGGGAATAAATGAATGAAAGGAATATACGAATGAATGGGAATGAATAAATGAAGGGAATGAATTGAATGAAAGGAATGAGGGGAATGAATGAATGATGGGAATGTGTGAATGAAGGGAATGAATGAATGAAGGGAACGAATGAACGAAGGGGATGAATGAACGAAGGGAATGAATGATTGAAGGGAAAGTAATAATGAAGGGAATGTATAAATGATTTGAGTGAATGAAGGGAATGAATGAACGAAGGGAATGAATGATTGAAGGAAATGTAAGAATGAAGCGAATGAACGGATGAGGGGAAACGAATGAATGAAGGGAATGAAGGGAATGAAGGGAATGAAGAGAATGAAGAGAATGAGGGAATAAATGAATGAAAGGAATATACGAATGAATGGGAATGAATGAATGAAGGGAACGAATGAATGGAGGGAATGAATGAATGAAGGGAATGTATGAATGAAGGGAATGGATGGATGAAGCGAATGAACGGATGACGGAAACTAATGAATGAAGGGAATGAATGAATGAAGGGAATGAAGGGAATGAAGGGAATGAAGAGAATGAGGGGAATAAATGAATGAAAGGAATGTGCGAATGAATGGGAATGTATGAACGAAGGGAACGAATGAAGGGAACGAATGCATGAAAGGAATAAATGAATGAAGGGAATGTATGTATGAAGGGAATGGATGAATGAAGGGAATGAAGAGAATGAGGGAATAAATGAATGAAAGGAATATACGAATGAATGGGAATGAATGAATGAAGGGAATGAATGATTGAAGGGAATGTAAGAAAGAAGCGAATGAACGGATGAAGGAAACGAATGAATGAAGGGACTGAATGAATGAAGCGAATTAATGAATGGAGGAAATGAATGAATGAAGGGAATGAATGAATGAAGGGAACGAATGAACGAAGGGAATGAATGATTGAAGGGAATGTAATAATGAAGGGAATGTGTAAATGATTTGAGTGGATGAAGGGAATGAATGAACGAAGGGAATGAATGATTGAAGGGAATGTAAGAATGAAGCGAATGAACGGATGAAGGAAACGAATGAATGAAGGGAATGAGTGAATGAAGGGAATGAAGAGAATGAAGAGAATGAAGAGAATGAGGGGAATAAATGAATGAAAGGTATGTGCGAATGAAGGGAATGAAGGAAAAGACGGGAATGAATGAATGAAGGAAGTGAATGATGAGGGGGATGAATGAATGAAGGGAATGAATGAATAAAGGGAATGAGGTGAGTGAATGAATGAAGGGAATGAGTGCATGAAAGGAATGAAAGGAATGAAGGGAATGAAGGGAATGAAGAGAATGAGGGGAATAAATGAATTAAAGGAATATACGAATGAATGGGAATGAATGAATGAAGGGAACGAATGAATGGAGGGAATGAATGAATGAAGGGAACGAATGAATGAAGGGAATGAATGAATGAAGGTAATAAAGGGAATGAAGGGAATGAGGAGAATGAATGTTTGACGGGAATGAATGATCGAATGGAATGAATGAATGAAAGGAACGAATGAATGAAGGGAATGAATGAATGAAGCGAATGAATGAATGGAGGGAATGAATGAATGAAGGGAATGAATGAATGAAGGGAACGAATGAACGAAGGGAATGAATGAACGAAGGGAATGAATGATTGAAGGGAATGTAAGAATGAACGGAATGAACGGATGAAGGAAACGAATGCATGAAGGGAATGAATGAATGAAGGGAATGTATGAATGAAGGGAATGAATGAATGAAGGGAACGAATGAACGAAGGGGATGAATGAACGAAGGGAATGAATGATTGAAGGGAAAGTAATAATGAAGGGAATGTATAAATGATTTGAGTGAATGAAGGGAATGAATGAACGAAGGGAATGAATGATTGAAGGGAATGTAAGAATGAAGCGAATGAACGGATGAGGGGAAACGAATGAATGAAGGGAATGAAGGGAATGAAGGGAATGAAGAGAATGAAGAGAATGAGGGAATAAATGAATGAAAGGAATATACGAATGAATGGGAATGAATGAATGAAGGGAACGAATGAATGGAGGGAATGAATGAATGAAGGGAATGTATGAATGAAGGGAATGGATGGATGAAGCGAATGAACGGATGAAGGAAACGAATGAATAAAGGGAATGAATGAGTGAAGGGCATGAAGGGAATGAAGAGAATGAGGGGGATAAATGAATGAAAGGAATATACGAATGAATGGGAAAGAATGAATGAAGGGAATGAATGAATGGAGGGAACGAATGAATGGAGGGAATGAATTAATGAAGGGAACGAATGAATGAAGGGAATGAAGGGAATGAAGGGAATGAAGAGAATGAGGGGGATAAATGTATGAAAGGAATGTGCGAATGAATGGGAATGTATGAATGAAGGGAATGAATAAATGAAGGGAATGAATTGTATGAAAGGAATGAGGGGAATGAATGAATGATGGGAACGAGTGAATGAAGGGAATGAATGAATGAAGGGAGCGAATGAACGAAGGGGATGAATGAACGAAGGGAATGAATGATTGAAGGGAATGTAATAATGAAGGGAATGTATAGATGATTTGAGTGGTTGAAGAGAATGAATGAACGAAGGGAATGAATGATTGAATGGAATGTAAGAATGAAGCGAATGAACGGATGAAGGAAACGAATGAATGAACGGAAGTGAATGAATGAAGGGAATGAAGGGAATGAAGGGAATGAAGAGAATGAGGGGAATAAATGAATGAAAGGAATGTGCGAATGAATGGGAATGTATGAACGAAGGGAACGAATGAAGGGAACGAATGCATGAAAGGAATGAATGAATGAAGGGAATGTATGTATGAAGGGAATGGATGAATGTAGGGAATGAAGAGAATGAGGGAATAAATGAATGAAAGGAATATACGAATGAATGGGATTGAATGAATGAAGGGAATGAATGATTGAAGGGAATGTAAGAAAGAAGCGAATGAACGGATGAAGGAAACGAATGAATGAAGGGACTGAATGAATGAAGCGAATTAATGAATGGAGGAAATGAATGAATGAAGGGAATGAATGAATGAAGGGAACGAATGAATGAAGGGGATGAATGAACGAAGGGAATGAATGATTGAAGGGAATGAAGGGAATGAAGGGAATGAAGAGAATGAGGGAATAAATGAATGAAAGGAATATACGAATGAATGGGAATGAATGAATGAAGGGAATGAATGATTGAAGGGAATGTAAGAAAGAAGCGAATGAACGGATGAAGGAAACGAATGAATGAAGGGACTGAATGAATGAAGCGAATTAATGAATGGAGGAAATGAATGAATGAAGGGAATGAATGAATGAAGGGAACGAATGAATGAAGGGGATGAATGAACGAAGGGAAAGAATGATTGAAGGGAATGTAATAATGAAGGTAATGTATAAATGATTTGAGTGAATGAAGGGAATGAATGAGCGAAGGGAATGAATGATTGAAGGGAATGTAAGAATGAAGCGAATGAACGGATGAAGGAAACGAATGAATGAAGGGAATGAATGAATGAAGGGAATGAAGGGAATGAAGGGAATGAAGGGAATGAAGGGAATGAAGAGAATGAGGGGAATGAATGAATGAAAGGAACATACGAATGAACGGGAATGTATGAATGAAGGGAACGAATGAATGAATGAAGGGAACAAATGCATGAAGGGAATGAATGAATGAAGGGAATGTATGAACGAAGGGAATGGATGAATGAATGGAATAAAGAGAATGAGGGAATAAATGCATGAAAGGAATATACGAATGAATGGGAATGAATAAATGAAGGGAATGAATTGAATGAAAGGCATGAGGGGAATGAATGAATGATGGGAATGAGTGAATGAAGGGAATGAATGAATGAAGGGAACGAATGAACGAAGGGGATGGATGAACGAAGGGAATGAATGATTGAAGGGAAAGTAATAATGAAGGGAATGTATAAATGATTTGAGTGAATGAAGGGAATGAATGAACGAAGGGAATGAATGATTGAAGGGAATGTAAGAATGAAGCGAATGAACGGATGAAGGAAACGAATGAATCAAGGGAATGAAGGGAATGAAGGGAATGAAGAGAATGACGGGAATAAATGAATGAAAGGAATGTGCGAATGAATGGGAATGAATGAATGAAGGGAACGAATGAATGGAGGGAATGAATGAATGAAGGGAATGAATGAATGAAGGGAACGAATGAACGAAGGGGATGAATGAACGAAGGGAATGAATGATTGAAGGGAAAGTAATAATGAAGGGAATGTATAAATGATTTGAGTGAATGAAGGGAATGAATGAACGAAGGGAATGAATGATTGAAGGGAATGTAAGAATGAAGCGAATGAACGGATGAAGGAAACGAATGAATCAAGGGAATGAAGGGAATGAAGGGAATGAAGAGAATGAGGGGAATAAATGAATGAAAGGAATGTACGAATGACTGGGAATGAATAAATGAAGGGAATGAATTGAATGAAAGGAATGAGGGGAATGAATGAATGATGGGAATGTGTGAATGAAGGGAATGAATGAATGAAGGGAACGAATGAACGAAGGGGATGAATGAACGAAGGGAATGAATGATTGAAGGGAAAGTAATAATGAAGGGAATGTATACATGATTTGAGTGAATGAAGGGAATGAATGAACGAAGGGAATGAATGATTGAAGGGAATGAATGAATGAAGGGAACGAATGAACGAAGGCGATGAATGAACGAAGGGAATGAATGATTGAAGGGCATGTAATAATGAAGGGAATGTATAAATGATTTGAGTGGATGAAGGGAATGAATGAACGAAGGGAATGAATGATTGAAGGGAATGTAATAATGAAGGGAATGTATAAACGATTTGAGTGAATGAAGGGAATGAATGAACGAAGGGAATGAATGATTGAAGGGAATGTAAGAATGAAGCGAATGAACGGATGAAGGAAACGAATGAATGATGGCAATGAATGAATGAAGGTAATGTATGAATGAAGGGAATGTAAGAATGAAGCGAATGAACGGATGAAGGAAACGAATGAATGAAGGGAATGAATGAATGAAGGGAATGAAGGGAATGAAGGGAATGAAGAGAATGAGGGGAGTAAATGAATTAAAGGAACGTGCGAATGAATGGGAATGTATGAATGAAGGGAACGAATGCATGAAAGGAATGAATGAATGAAGGGAATATATGAATGAAGGGAATGGATAAATGAAGGGAATGAAGAGAATGAGTGAATAAATGAATGAAAGGAATATACGAATGAATGGGAATGAATGTATGAAGGGAACGAATGAATGAAGGGAATGAAGGGAATGAAGGCAATGAAGAGAATGAGGGGAATAAATGAATGAAAGGAATGTGCCAATGAATGGGAATGTATGAATGGAGGGAATGAATAAATGAAGGGAATGAATTGAATGAAAGGAATGAGGGGAATGAATGAATGATGGGAATGAGTGAATGAAGGGAATGAATGAATGAAGGGAACGAATGAACGAAGGGGATGAATGAACGAAGGGAATGAATGATTGAAGGGAATGTAATAATGAAGGTAATGTATAAATGGTTTGAGTGGATGAAGGAAATGTATGAACGAAGGGAATGAATGATTGAAGGGAATGTAAGAATGAAGTGAATGAACGGATGAAGGAAACGAATGAATGATGGGAATGAATGAATGAAAGGTATGTGCGAATGAAGGGAATGAAGGAAAAGACGGGAATGAATGAATGAAGGAAATGAATGAATGAGGCGGATGAGTGAATGAAGGGAATGAATGAATGAAGGGAACGAATGAACGAAGGGGATGAATGAACGAAGGGAATGAATGATTGAAGGGAATGTAATAATGAAGGGAATGTATAGATGATTTGAGTGGATGAAGGGAATGAATGAACGAAGGGAATGAATGATTGAAGGGAATGTAAGAATGAAGCGAATGAACGGATGAAGGAAACGAATGAATGAAGGGAATGAGTGAATGAAGGGAATGAAGGGAATGAGGCGAATAAATGAATGAAAGGTATGTGCGAATGAAGGGAATGAAGGAAACGAAGGGAATGAATGAATGAAGGAAATGAATGAATGAGGGGGATTAATGAATGAACGGAAAGAATGAATAAAGGGAATGAGGGGAGTGAATGAATGAAGGGAATGAGTGCATGAAAGGAATAAAAGGAATGAATGGAATGAAGGGAATGAAGGGAACGAAAGGAATGAATGAGTGGGGGGACTGAATGTACGAAGGGAATGAATGAATGAAGGGAATGGCGAGAATGAGGGGAGAGAATGAACGACAGGAATGTACGAATGAATGGGAATGTATGAATGAAGGAAACGAATGAATGGAGGGAATGAATGAATGATGGGAACGCATACATGAAGGGATGAATGAATGAAGGGAACGAATGAATGGAGGGAATGAATGAAGGGAACGAATGAATGAAGAGAATGAATGAATGAGGGGAATGAATGAATGAAGGGAATGAATGAATGGAGGGAACGAATGAATGGAGGGAATGAATTAATGAAGGGAACGAATGAATGGAGAGAATGAATGAATGAAGGGAATGAAGGGAATGAAGGGAATGAAGAGAATGAGGGGGATACATGAATGAAAGGAATGTACGAATGAATGGGAATGTATAAATGAAGGGAACGAATGAATGAATGAAGGGAACGAATGAATGAATGATGGGAATGAGTGAATGAAGGAAATGTATGAATGAAGGGAATGGATGGATGAAGCGAATGAACAGATGAAGGAAACGAATGAATAAAGGGAATGAATGAATGAAGGGAATGAAGGGAATGAAGAGAATGAGGGGAATAAATGAATGAAAGGAATGTGCGAATGAATGGGAATGTATGAATGAAGGGAATGAATAAATGAGGGGAATGAATTGAATGAAAGGAATGAGGGGAATGAATGAATGATGGGAATGAGTGAATGAAGCGAATGAATGAATGAAGGGAACGAATGAACGAAGGGGATGAATGAACGAAGGGAATGAATGAATGAAGGGAATGTAATAATGAAGGGAATGTATAAATGATTTGAGTGAATGAAGGGAATGTATGAACGAATGGAATGAATGATTGAAGGGAATGTAAGAATGAAGCGAATGAACGGATGAAGGAAACGAATGAATGAAGGGAATGAATGAATGAAGGGAATGTATGAACGAAGGGAATGGATGAATGAATGGAATAAAGAGAATGAGGGAATAAATGAATGAAAGGAATATACGAATGAATGGGAATGAATGAATGAAGGGAATGAATGAATGGAGGGAACGAATGAATGGAGGGAATGAATGAATGAAGGGAATGAAGGGAATGAAGAGAATGAGGGGGATACATGAATGAAAGGAATGTACGAATGAATGGGAATGTATGAATGAAGGGAACGAATGAATGAATGAAGGGAACAAATGCATGAAGGGAGTGAATGAATGAAGGGAATGTATGAACGAAGGGAATGGATGAATGAATGGATTGAAGAGAATGAGGGAATAAATGAATGAAAGGAATATACGAATGAATGGGAATGAATGAATGAAGGGAATGAATGAATGGAGGGAACGAATGAATGGAGGGAATGAATTAATGAAGGAAACGAATGAATGAAGGGAATGAAGGGAATGAAGGGAATGAAGAGAATGAGGGGAATAAATGAATGAAAGGAATGTGCGAATGAATGGGAATGTATGAATGGAGGGAATGAATAAATGAAGGGAATGAGGGGAATGAATGAATGATGGGAATGTGTGAATGAAGGGAATGAATGAATGAAGGGAACGAATGAACGAAGGGGATGAATGAACGAAGGGAATGAATGATTGAAGGGAAAGTAATAATGAAGGGAATGTATAAATGATTTGAGTGAATGAAGGGAATGAATGAACGAAGGGAATGAATGATTGAAGGAAATGTAAGAATGAAGCGAATGAACGGATGAGGGGAAACGAATGAATGAAGGGAATGAAGGGAATGAAGGGAATGAAGAGAATGAAGAGAATGAGGGAATAAATGAATGAAAGGAATATACGAATGAATGGGAATGAATGAATGAAGGGAACGAATGAATGGAGGGAATGAATGAATGAAGGGAATGAATGATTGAAGGGAATGTAAGAATGAAGCGAATGAACGGATGAAGGAAACGAATGAATCAAGGGAATGAAGGGAATGAAGGGAATGAAGAGAATGAGGGGAATAAATGAATGAAAGGAATGTACGAATGACTGGGAATGAATAAATGAAGGGAATGAATTGAATGAAAGGAATGAGGGGAATGAATGAATGATGGGAATGTGTGAATGAAGGGAATGAATGAATGAAGGGAACGAATGAACGAAGGGGATGAATGAACGAAGGGAATGAATGATTGAAGGGAAAGTAATAATGAAGGGAATGTATACATGATTTGAGTGAATGAAGGGAATGAATGAACGAAGGGAATGAATGATTGAAGGGAATGAATGAATGAAGGGAACGAATGAACGAAGGCGATGAATGAACGAAGGGAATGAATGATTGAAGGGCATGTAATAATGAAGGGAATGTATAAATGATTTGAGTGGATGAAGGGAATGAATGAACGAAGGGAATGAATGATTGAAGGGAATGTAATAATGAAGGGAATGTATAAACGATTTGAGTGAATGAAGGGAATGAATGAACGAAGGGAATGAATGATTGAAGGGAATGTAAGAATGAAGCGAATGAACGGATGAAGGAAACGAATGAATGATGGCAATGAATGAATGAAGGTAATGTATGAATGAAGGGAATGTAAGAATGAAGCGAATGAACGGATGAAGGAAACGAATGAATGAAGGGAATGAATGAATGAAGGGAATGAAGGGAATGAAGGGAATGAAGAGAATGAGGGGAGTAAATGAATTAAAGGAACGTGCGAATGAATGGGAATGTATGAATGAAGGGAACGAATGCATGAAAGGAATGAATGAATGAAGGGAATATATGAATGAAGGGAATGGATAAATGAAGGGAATGAAGAGAATGAGTGAATAAATGAATGAAAGGAATATACGAATGAATGGGAATGAATGTATGAAGGGAACGAATGAATGAAGGGAATGAAGGGAATGAAGGCAATGAAGAGAATGAGGGGAATAAATGAATGAAAGGAATGTGCCAATGAATGGGAATGTATGAATGGAGGGAATGAATAAATGAAGGGAATGAATTGAATGAAAGGAATGAGGGGAATGAATGAATGATGGGAATGAGTGAATGAAGGGAATGAATGAATGAAGGGAACGAATGAACGAAGGGGATGAATGAACGAAGGGAATGAATGATTGAAGGGAATGTAATAATGAAGGTAATGTATAAATGGTTTGAGTGGATGAAGGAAATGTATGAACGAAGGGAATGAATGATTGAAGGGAATGTAAGAATGAAGTGAATGAACGGATGAAGGAAACGAATGAATGATGGGAATGAATGAATGAAAGGTATGTGCGAATGAAGGGAATGAAGGAAAAGACGGGAATGAATGAATGAAGGAAATGAATGAATGAGGCGGATGAGTGAATGAAGGGAATGAATGAATGAAGGGAACGAATGAACGAAGGGGATGAATGAACGAAGGGAATGAATGATTGAAGGGAATGTAATAATGAAGGGAATGTATAGATGATTTGAGTGGATGAAGGGAATGAATGAACGAAGGGAATGAATGATTGAAGGGAATGTAAGAATGAAGCGAATGAACGGATGAAGGAAACGAATGAATGAAGGGAATGAGTGAATGAAGGGAATGAAGGGAATGAGGCGAATAAATGAATGAAAGGTATGTGCGAATGAAGGGAATGAAGGAAACGAAGGGAATGAATGAATGAAGGAAATGAATGAATGAGGGGGATTAATGAATGAACGGAAAGAATGAATAAAGGGAATGAGGGGAGTGAATGAATGAAGGGAATGAGTGCATGAAAGGAATAAAAGGAATGAATGGAATGAAGGGAATGAAGGGAACGAAAGGAATGAATGAGTGGGGGGACTGAATGTACGAAGGGAATGAATGAATGAAGGGAATGGCGAGAATGAGGGGAGAGAATGAACGACAGGAATGTACGAATGAATGGGAATGTATGAATGAAGGAAACGAATGAATGGAGGGAATGAATGAATGATGGGAACGCATACATGAAGGGATGAATGAATGAAGGGAACGAATGAATGGAGGGAATGAATGAAGGGAACGAATGAATGAAGAGAATGAATGAATGAGGGGAATGAATGAATGAAGGGAATGAATGAATGGAGGGAACGAATGAATGGAGGGAATGAATTAATGAAGGGAACGAATGAATGGAGAGAATGAATGAATGAAGGGAATGAAGGGAATGAAGGGAATGAAGAGAATGAGGGGGATACATGAATGAAAGGAATGTACGAATGAATGGGAATGTATAAATGAAGGGAACGAATGAATGAATGAAGGGAACGAATGAATGAATGATGGGAATGAGTGAATGAAGGAAATGTATGAATGAAGGGAATGGATGGATGAAGCGAATGAACAGATGAAGGAAACGAATGAATAAAGGGAATGAATGAATGAAGGGAATGAAGGGAATGAAGAGAATGAGGGGAATAAATGAATGAAAGGAATGTGCGAATGAATGGGAATGTATGAATGAAGGGAATGAATAAATGAGGGGAATGAATTGAATGAAAGGAATGAGGGGAATGAATGAATGATGGGAATGAGTGAATGAAGCGAATGAATGAATGAAGGGAACGAATGAACGAAGGGGATGAATGAACGAAGGGAATGAATGAATGAAGGGAATGTAATAATGAAGGGAATGTATAAATGATTTGAGTGAATGAAGGGAATGTATGAACGAATGGAATGAATGATTGAAGGGAATGTAAGAATGAAGCGAATGAACGGATGAAGGAAACGAATGAATGAAGGGAATGAATGAATGAAGGGAATGTATGAACGAAGGGAATGGATGAATGAATGGAATAAAGAGAATGAGGGAATAAATGAATGAAAGGAATATACGAATGAATGGGAATGAATGAATGAAGGGAATGAATGAATGGAGGGAACGAATGAATGGAGGGAATGAATGAATGAAGGGAATGAAGGGAATGAAGAGAATGAGGGGGATACATGAATGAAAGGAATGTACGAATGAATGGGAATGTATGAATGAAGGGAACGAATGAATGAATGAAGGGAACAAATGCATGAAGGGAGTGAATGAATGAAGGGAATGTATGAACGAAGGGAATGGATGAATGAATGGATTGAAGAGAATGAGGGAATAAATGAATGAAAGGAATATACGAATGAATGGGAATGAATGAATGAAGGGAATGAATGAATGGAGGGAACGAATGAATGGAGGGAATGAATTAATGAAGGAAACGAATGAATGAAGGGAATGAAGGGAATGAAGGGAATGAAGAGAATGAGGGGAATAAATGAATGAAAGGAATGTGCGAATGAATGGGAATGTATGAATGGAGGGAATGAATAAATGAAGGGAATGAGGGGAATGAATGAATGATGGGAATGTGTGAATGAAGGGAATGAATGAATGAAGGGAACGAATGAACGAAGGGGATGAATGAACGAAGGGAATGAATGATTGAAGGGAAAGTAATAATGAAGGGAATGTATAAATGATTTGAGTGAATGAAGGGAATGAATGAACGAAGGGAATGAATGATTGAAGGAAATGTAAGAATGAAGCGAATGAACGGATGAGGGGAAACGAATGAATGAAGGGAATGAAGGGAATGAAGGGAATGAAGAGAATGAAGAGAATGAGGGAATAAATGAATGAAAGGAATATACGAATGAATGGGAATGAATGAATGAAGGGAACGAATGAATGGAGGGAATGAATGAATGAAGGGAATGTATGAATGAAGGGAATGGATGGATGAAGCGAATGAACGGATGACGGAAACTAATGAATGAAGGGAATGAATGAATGAAGGGAATGAAGGGAATGAAGGGAATGGAGAGAATGAGGGGAATAAATGAATGAAAGGAATGTGCGAATGAATGGGAATGTATGAACGAAGGGAACGAATGAAGGGAACGAATGCATGAAAGGAATGAATGAATGAAGGGAATGTATGTATGAAGGGAATGGATGAATGAAGGGAATGAAGAGAATGAGGGAATAAATGAATGAAAGGAATATACGAATGAATGGGAATGAATGAATGAAGGGAATGAATGATTGAAGGGAATGTAAGAAAGAAGCGAATGAACGGATGAAGGAAACGAATGAATGAAGGGACTGAATGAATGAAGCGAATTAATGAATGGAGGAAATGAATGAATGAAGGGAATGAATGAATGAAGGGAACGAATGAACGAAGGGAATGAATGATTGAAGGGAATGTAATAATGAAGGGAATGTGTAAATGATTTGAGTGGATGAAGGGAATGAATGAACGAAGGGAATGAATGATTGAAGGGAATGTAAGAATGAAGCGAATGAACGGATGAAGGAAACGAATGAATGAAGGGAATGAGTGAATGAAGGGAATGAAGAGAATGAAGAGAATGAAGAGAATGAGGGGAATAAATGAATGAAAGGTATGTGCGAATGAAGGGAATGAAGGAAAAGACGGGAATGAATGAATGAAGGAAGTGAATGATGAGGGGGATGAATGAATGAAGGGAATGAATGAATAAAGGGAATGAGGTGAGTGAATGAATGAAGGGAATGAGTGCATGAAAGGAATGAAAGGAATGAAGGGAATGAAGGGAATGAAGAGAATGAGGGGAATAAATGAATTAAAGGAATATACGAATGAATGGGAATGAATGAATGAAGGGAACGAATGAATGGAGGGAATGAATGAATGAAGGGAACGAATGAATGAAGGGAATGAATGAATGAAGGTAATAAAGGGAATGAAGGGAATGAGGAGAATGAATGTTTGACGGGAATGAATGATCGAATGGAATGAATGAATGAAAGGAACGAATGAATGAAGGGAATGAATGAATGAAGCGAATGAATGAATGGAGGGAATGAATGAATGAAGGGAATGAATGAATGAAGGGAACGAATGAACGAAGGGAATGAATGAACGAAGGGAATGAATGATTGAAGGGAATGTAAGAATGAACGGAATGAACGGATGAAGGAAACGAATGCATGAAGGGAATGAATGAATGAAGGGAATGTATGAATGAAGGGAATGAATGAATGAAGGGAACGAATGAACGAAGGGGATGAATGAACGAAGGGAATGAATGATTGAAGGGAAAGTAATAATGAAGGGAATGTATAAATGATTTGAGTGAATGAAGGGAATGAATGAACGAAGGGAATGAATGATTGAAGGGAATGTAAGAATGAAGCGAATGAACGGATGAGGGGAAACGAATGAATGAAGGGAATGAAGGGAATGAAGGGAATGAAGAGAATGAAGAGAATGAGGGAATAAATGAATGAAAGGAATATACGAATGAATGGGAATGAATGAATGAAGGGAACGAATGAATGGAGGGAATGAATGAATGAAGGGAATGTATGAATGAAGGGAATGGATGGATGAAGCGAATGAACGGATGAAGGAAACGAATGAATAAAGGGAATGAATGAGTGAAGGGCATGAAGGGAATGAAGAGAATGAGGGGGATAAATGAATGAAAGGAATATACGAATGAATGGGAAAGAATGAATGAAGGGAATGAATGAATGGAGGGAACGAATGAATGGAGGGAATGAATTAATGAAGGGAACGAATGAATGAAGGGAATTAAGGGAATGAAGGGAATGAAGAGAATGAGGGGGATAAATGTATGAAAGGAATGTGCGAATGAATGGGAATGTATGAATGAAGGGAATGAATAAATGAAGGGAATGAATTGTATGAAAGGAATGAGGGGAATGAATGAATGATGGGAACGAGTGAATGAAGGGAATGAATGAATGAAGGGAGCGAATGAACGAAGGGGATGAATGAACGAAGGGAATGAATGATTGAAGGGAATGTAATAATGAAGGGAATGTATAGATGATTTGAGTGGTTGAAGGGAATGAATGAACGAAGGGAATGAATGATTGAATGGAATGTAAGAATGAAGCGAATGAACGGATGAAGGAAACGAATGAATGAACGGAAGTGAATGAATGAAGGGAATGAAGGGAATGAAGGGAATGAAGAGAATGAGGGGAATAAATGAATGAAAGGAATGTGCGAATGAATGGGAATGTATGAACGAAGGGAACGAATGAAGGGAACGAATGCATGAAAGGAATGAATGAATGAAGGGAATGTATGTATGAAGGGAATGGATGAATGTAGGGAATGAAGAGAATGAGGGAATAAATGAATGAAAGGAATATACGAATGAATGGGATTGAATGAATGAAGGGAATGAATGATTGAAGGGAATGTAAGAAAGAAGCGAATGAACGGATGAAGGAAACGAATGAATGAAGGGACTGAATGAATGAAGCGAATTAATGAATGGAGGAAATGAATGAATGAAGGGAATGAATGAATGAAGGGAACGAATGAATGAAGGGGATGAATGAATGAAGGGAACGAATGAATGAAGGGGATGAATGAACGAAGGGAAAGAATGATTGAAGGGAATGTAATAATGAAGGTAATGTATAAATGATTTGAGTGAATGAAGGGAATGAATGAGCGAAGGGAATGAATGATTGAAGGGAATGTAAGAATGAAGCGAATGAACGGATGAAGGAAACGAATGAATGAAGGGAATGAATGAATGAAGGGAATGAAGGGAATGAAGGGAATGAAGGGAATGAAGGGAATGAAGAGAATGAGGGGAATGAATGAATGAAAGGAACATACGAATGAACGGGAATGTATGAATGAAGGGAACGAATGAATGAATGAAGGGAACAAATGCATGAAGGGAATGAATGAATGAAGGGAATGTATGAACGAAGGGAATGGATGAATGAATGGAATAAAGAGAATGAGGGAATAAATGCATGAAAGGAATATACGAATGAATGGGAATGAATAAATGAAGGGAATGAATTGAATGAAAGGCATGAGGGGAATGAATGAATGATGGGAATGAGTGAATGAAGGGAATGAATGAATGAAGGGAACGAATGAACGAAGGGGATGGATGAACGAAGGGAATGAATGATTGAAGGGAAAGTAATAATGAAGGGAATGTATAAATGATTTGAGTGAATGAAGGGAATGAATGAACGAAGGGAATGAATGATTGAAGGGAATGTAAGAATGAAGCGAATGAACGGATGAAGGAAACGAATGAATCAAGGGAATGAAGGGAATGAAGGGAATGAAGAGAATGACGGGAATAAATGAATGAAAGGAATGTGCGAATGAATGGGAATGAATGAATGAAGGGAACGAATGAATGGAGGGAATGAATGAATGAAGGGAATGAATGAATGAAGGGAACGAATGAACGAAGGGGATGAATGAACGAAGGGAATGAATGATTGAAGGGAAAGTAATAATGAAGGGAATGTATAAATGATTTGAGTGAATGAAGGGAATGAATGAACGAAGGGAATGAATGATTGAAGGGAATGTAAGAATGAAGCGAATGAACGGATGAAGGAAACGAATGAATCAAGGGAATGAAGGGAATGAAGGGAATGAAGAGAATGAGGGGAATAAATGAATGAAAGGAATGTACGAATGAATGGGAATGAATAAATGAAGCGAATGAATTGAATGAAAGGAATGAGGGGAATGAATGAATGATGGGAATGTGTGAATGAAGGGAATGAATGAATGAAGGGAACGAATGAACGAAGGGGATGAATGAACGAAGGGAATGAATGATTGAAGGGAAAGTAATAATGAAGGGAATGTATACATGATTTGAGTGAATGAAGGGAATGAATTAACGAAGGGAATGAATGATTGAAGGGAATGAATGAATGAAGGGAACGAATGAACGAAGGCGATGAATGAACGAAGGGAATGAATGATTGAAGGGCATGTAATAATGAAGGGAATGTATGAATGATTTGAGTGGATGAAGGGAATGAATGAACGAAGGGAATGAATGATTGAAGGGAATGTAATAATGAAGGGAATGTATAAACGATTTGAGTGAATGAAGGGAATGAATGAACGAAGGGAATGAATGATTGAAGGGAATGTAAGAATGAAGCGAATGAACGGATGAAGGAAACGAATGAATGATGGCAATGAATGAATGAAGGTAATGTATGAATGAAGGGAATGTAAGAATGAAGCGAATGAACGGATGAAGGAAACGAATGAATGAAGGGAATGAATGAATGAAGGGAATGAAGGGAATGAAGGGAATGAAGAGAATGAGGGGAGTAAATGAATTAAAGGAACGTGCGAATGAATGGGAATGTATGAATGAAGGGAACGAATGCATGAAAGGAATGAATGAATGAAGGGAATATATGAATGAAGGGAATGGATAAATGAAGGGAATGAAGAGAATGAGTGAATAAATGAATGAAAGGAATATACGAATGAATGGGAATGAATGTATGAAGGGAACGAATGAATGAAGGGAATGAAGGGAATGAAGGCAATGAAGAGAATGAGGGGAATAAATGAATGAAAGGAATGTGCGAATGAATGGGAATGTATGAATGGAGGGAATGAATAAATGAAGGGAATGAATTGAATGAAAGGAATGAGGGGAATGAATGAATGATGGGAATGAGTGAATGAAGGGAATGAATGAATGAAGGGAACGAATGAACGAAGGGGATGAATGAACGAAGGGAATGAATGATTGAAGGGAATGTAATAATGAAGGTAATGTATAAATGGTTTGAGTGGATGAAGGAAATGAATGAACGAAGGGAATGAATGATTGAAGGGAATGTAAGAATGAAGCGAATGAACGGATGAAGGAAACGAATGAATGATGGGAATGAATGAATGAAAGGTATGTGCGAATGAAGGGAATGAAGGAAAAGACGGGAATGAATGAATGAAGGAAATGAATGAATGAGGCGGATGAGTGAATGAAGGGAATGAATGAATGAAGGGAACGAATGAACGAAGGGGATGAATGAACGAAGGGAATGAATGATTGAAGGGAATGTAATAATGAAGGGAATGTATAGATGATTTGAGTGGATGAAGGGAATGAATGAACGAAGGGAATGAATGATTGAAGGGAATGTAAGAATGAAGCGAATGAACGGATGAAGGAAACGAATGAATGAAGGGAATGAGTGAATGAAGGGAATGAAGGGAATGAGGCGAATAAATGAATGAAAGGTATGTGCGAATGAAGGGAATGAAGGAAACGAAGGGAATGAATGAATGAAGGAAATGAATGAATGAGGGGGATTAATGAATGAACGGAATGAATGAATAAAGGGAATGAGGGGAGTGAATGAATGAAGGGAATGAGTGCATGAAAGGAATAAAAGGAATGAATGGAATGAAGGGAATGAAGGGAACGAAAGGAATGAATGAGTGGGGGGACTGAATGTACGAAGGGAATGAATGAATGAAGGGAATGGCGAGAATGAGGGGAGAGAATGAACGACAGGAATGTACGAATGAATGGGAATGTATGAATGAAGGGAACGAATGAATGGAGGGAATGAATGAATGATGGGAACGCATACATGAAGGGATGAATGAATGAAGGGAACGAATGAATGGAGGGAATGAATGAAGGGAACGAATGAATGAAGAGAATGAATGAATGAGGGGAATGAATGAATGAAGGGAATGAATGAATGGAGGGAACGAATGAATGGAGGGAATGAATTAATGAAGGGAACGAATGAATGGAGAGAATGAATGAATGAAGGGAATGAAGGGAATGAAGGGAATGAAGAGAATGAGGGGGATACATGAATGAAAGGAATGTACGAATGAATGGGAATGTATAAATGAAGGGAACGAATGAATGAATGAAGGGAACGAATGAATGAATGATGGGAATGAGTGAATGAAGGAAATGTATGAATGAAGGGAATGGATGGATGAAGCGAATGAACAGATGAAGGAAACGAATGAATAAAGGGAATGAATGAATGAAGGGAATGAAGGGAATGAAGAGAATGAGGGGAATAAATGAATGAAAGGAATGTGCGAATGAATGGGAATGTATGAATGAAGGGAATGAATAAATGAGGGGAATGAATTGAATGAAAGGAATGAGGGGAATGAATGAATGATGGGAATGAGTGAATGAAGCGAATGAATGAATGAAGGGAACGAATGAACGAAGGGGATGAATGAACGAAGGGAATGAATGAATGAAGGGAATGTAATAATGAAGGGAATGTATAAATGATTTGAGTGAATGAAGGGAATGTATGAACGAATGGAATGAATGATTGAAGGGAATGTAAGAATGAAGCGAATGAACGGATGAAGGAAACGAATGAATGAAGGGAATGAATGAATGAAGGGAATGTATGAACGAAGGGAATGGATGAATGAATGGAATAAAGAGAATGAGGGAATAAATGAATGAAAGGAATATACGAATGAATGGGAATGAATGAATGAAGGGAATGAATGAATGGAGGGAACGAATGAATGGAGGGAATGAATGAATGAAGGGAATGAAGGGAATGAAGAGAATGAGGGGGATACATGAATGAAAGGAATGTACGAATGAATGGGAATGTATGAATGAAGGGAACGAATGAATGAATGAAGGGAACAAATGCATGAAGGGAGTGAATGAATGAAGGGAATGTATGAACGAAGGGAATGGATGAATGAATGGATTGAAGAGAATGAGGGAATAAATGAATGAAAGGAATATACGAATGAATGGGAATGAATGAATGAAGGGAATGAATGAATGGAGGGAACGAATGAATGGAGGGAATGAATTAATGAAGGAAACGAATGAATGAAGGGAATGAAGGGAATGAAGGGAATGAAGAGAATGAGGGGAATAAATGAATGAAAGGAATGTGCGAATGAATGGGAATGTATGAATGGAGGGAATGAATAAATGAAGGGAATGAATTGAATGAAAGGAATGAGGGGAATGAATGAATGATGGGAATGAGTGAATGAAGGAAATGTATGAATGAAGGGAATGGATGGATGAAGCGAATGAACGGATGAAGGAAACGAATGAATAAAGGGAATGAATGAATGAAGGGAATGAAGGGAATGAAGAGAATGAGGGGAATAAATGAATGAAAGGAATGTACGAATGAATGGGAATGTATAAATGAAGGGAACGAATGAATGAATGAAGGGAACAAATGCATGAAGGGAATGAATGAATGAAGGGAATGTATGAACGAAGGGAATGGATGAATGAATGGAATAAAGAGAATGAGGGAATAAATGAATGAAAGGAATATACGAATGAATGGGAATGAATGAATGAAGGGAATGAATGAATGGAGGGAACGAATGAATGAAGAGAATGAATGAATGAGGGGAATGAATGAATGAAGGGAATGAAGAGAATGAGGGGAATGAATGAATGAAAGGAACATGCGAATGAATGGGAATGTATGAATAAAGGGAACGAATGAATGGAGGGAATGGATGAATGAATGAAGGAAATGTATGAATGAAGGGAATGAATGAATGAAGGTAATGTATGAAGGAAGGGAATGAATAAATGAAGGGAATGAATTAAATGAAAGGAATGAGGTTAATGAATGAATGATGGGAATGAGTGAATGAAGGGAATGAATGAATGAAGGGAACGAATGAACGAAGGGGATGAATGAACGAAGGGAATGAATGATTGAAGGGAATGTAAGAATGAAGCGAATGAACGGATGAAGGAAACAAATGAATGAAGGGAATGAATGAATGAAGGGAATGAAGGGAAGAAAGGGAATGAAGGGAATGAAGGGAATGAAGAGAATGAGGGGAATAAATGAATGAAAGGAATGTGCGAATGAATGGGAATGTATGCATGAAGGGAACGAATGAATGAATGAAGGGAACGAATGCATGAAAGGAATGAATGAATGAAGGGAATGTATGAATGAAGGGAATGGATGAATGAAGGGAATGAAGAGAATGTGGGAATAAATGAATGAAAGGAATATACGAATGAATGGGAATGAATGAATGAAGGGAACGAATGAATGGGGGGAATGAATGAATGAAGGGAATGAATGATTGAAGGGAATGTAAGAAAGAAGAGAATGAACGGATGAAGGAAACGAATGAATGAAGGGAATGTATGAATGAAGGGAATGAAGGGAAGAAAGGGAATGAAGGGAATGAAGGGAATGAAGAGAATGAGGGGAATAAATGAATGAAAGGAATGTGCGAATGAATGGGAATGTATGCATGAAGGGAACGAATGAATGAATGAAGGGAACGAATGCATGAAAGGAATGAATGAATGAAGGGAATGTATGAATGAAGGGAATGGATGAATGAAGGGAATGAAGAGAATGTGGGAATAAATGAATGAAAGGAATATACGAATGAATGGGAATGAATGAATGAAGGGAACGAATGAATGGGGGGAATGAATGAATGAAGGGAATGAATGATTGAAGGGAATGTAAGAAAGAAGAGAATGAACGGATGAAGGAAACGAATGAATGAAGGGAATGTATGAATGAAGGGAATGAAGGGAATGAAAGGAATGCGGGGAATGAATGAATGAAGGGAATGAATGAATGAAGGGAATGAAGGGAATGAAGGGAATGAAGAGAATGAGGGGAATAAATGAATGAAAGGAATGTGCGAATGAATGGGAATGTATGAATGAAGGGAACGAATGAATGAATGAAGGGAACAAATGCATGAAGGGAATGAATGAATAAAGGGAATGTATGAACGAAGGGAATGGATGAATGAATGAAATGAAGAGAATGAGGGAAGAAATGAATGAAAGGAATATACGAATGAATGGGAATGAATGAATGAAGGGAATGAATGGATGGAGGGAACGAATGAATGGAGGGAATGAATTCATGAAGGGAACGAATGAATGAAGGGAATGAATGAATGAAGGGAATGAAGAGAATGAGGGGAATGAATGAATGAAAGGAATATGCGAATGAATGGGAATGAATGAATGAAGGGAACGAATGAATGGAGGGAATGAATGAAGGCGACGAATGAATGAAGAGAATGAATGAATGAGGGGAATGAATGAATGGAGGGAATGAATGAATGAAGGGAATGAATTAATGGAGGGAATGAATGAAGGGAACGAATGAATGAATAAAGGAAACGAATCCAAGAAGGGAATGAATGAATGAAGGGAATGAACTGAATGAAGGGAATGTGAGGAATGAACCGAATGACAGGAATGTACGAATGAATGGGAATGTATGTATGAAGGGAACGAATGAATGGAGGCAATGAATGAATGATGGGAACGCATACATGAAGGGAATGAATGAATGAAGGGAACGAATGAATGGAGGGAATGAATGAAGGGAACGAATGAATGGAGGGAATGAATGAAGGGGATGAATGAACGAAGGGAATGAATGATTGAAGGGAATGTAAGAATGAAGCGAATGAACGGATGAAGGAAACAAATGAATGAAGGGAATGAATGATGAAGGGAATGAAGGGAAGAAAGGGAATGAAGGGAATGAAGGGAATGAAGAGAATGAGGGGAATAAATGAATGAAAGGAATGTGCGAATGAATGGGAATGTATGCATGAAGGGAACGAATGAATGAATGAAGGGAACGAATGCATGAAAGGAATGAATGAATGAAGGGAATGTATGAATGAAGGGAATGGATGAATGAAGGGAATGAAGAGAATGTGGGAATAAATGAATGAAAGGAATATACGAATGAATGGGAATGAATGAATGAAGGGAACGAATGAATGGGGGGAATGAATGAATGAAGGGAATGAATGATTGAAGGGAATGTAAGAAAGAAGAGAATGAACGGATGAAGGAAACGAATGAATGAAGGGAATGTATGAATGAAGGGAATGAAGGGAATGAAAGGAATGAGGGGAATGAATGAATGATGGGAATGAGTGAATGAAGGGAATGAATGAATGAAGGGAACGAATGAACGAAGGGAATGAATGATTGAAGGGAATGTAAGAATGAAGCGAATGAACGGATGAAGGAAACGAATGAATGATGGCAATGAATGAATGAAGGTAATGTATGAATGAAGGGAATGTAAGAATGAAGCGAATGAACGGATGAAGGAAACGAATGAATGAAGGGAATGAATGAATGAGGGGAATGAATGAATGAAGGGAATGAATGAATGGAGGGAACGAATGAATGGAGGGAATGAATTAATGAAGGGAACGAATGAATGAAGAGAATGAATGAATGAAGGGAATGAATGAATGAAGGGAATGAAGAGAATGAGGGGAATGAATGAATGAAAGGAACATAAGAATGAATGGGAATGTACGAATGAAGGGAACGGATGAATGGAGGGAATGGATGAATGAATGAAGGGAATGTATGAATGAAGTGAGTGAATGAATGAAGGTTATATATGAATGAAGGGAATGAATAAATGAAGGGAATGTATTGAATGAAAGGAATGAGGGGAATGAATGAATGATGGGAATGAGTGAATGAAGGGAATGAATGAATGAAGGGAACGAATGAACGAAGGGGATGAATGAACGAAGGGAATGAATCATTGAAGGGAATATAATAATGAAGGGAATGTATAAATGATTTGAGTGAATGAAGGGAATGTATGAACGAATGGAATGAATGATTGAAGGGAATGTAAGAATGAGGCGAATGAACGGATGAAGGAAACGAATGAATGAAGGGAATGAATGAATGAAGGGAATGAAGGGAATGAAGAGAATGAGGGGGATACATGAATGAAAGGAATGTACGAATGAATGGGAATGTATAAATGAAGGGAACGAATGAATGAATGAAGGGAACGAATGCATGAAAGGAATGAATGAATGAAGGGAATGTATGAATGAAGGAAACGAATGAATGAAGGGAATGAATGAATGAAGGGAATGAAGGGAATGAAGAGAATGAGGGGAATAAATGAATGAAAGGAATGTGCGAATGAATGGGAATGTATGAACGAAGGGAACGAATGAAGGGAACGAATGCATGAAAGGAATGAATGAATGAAGGGAATGTATGTATGAAGGGAATGGATGAATGAAGGGAATGAAGAGAATGAGGGAATAAATGAATGAAAGGAATATACGAATGAATGGGAATGAATGAATGAAGGGAATGAATGATTGAAGGGAATGTAAGAAAGAAGCGAATGAACGGATGAAGGAAACGAATGAATGAAGGGACTGAATGAATGAAGCGAATTAATGAATGGAGGAAATGAATGAATGAAGGGAATGAATGAATGAAGGGAACGAATGAACGAAGGGGATGAATGAACGAAGGGAATGAATGATTGAAGGGAATGTAATAATGAAGGGAATGTGTAAATGATTTGAGTGGATGAAGGGAATGAATGAACGAAGGGAATGAATGATTGAAGGGAATGTAAGAATGAAGCGAATGAACGGATGAAGGAAACGAATGAATGAAGGGAATGAGTGAATGAAGGGAATGAAGAGAATGAAGAGAATGAAGAGAATGAGGGGAATAAATGAATGAAAGGTATGTGCGAATGAAGGGAATGAAGGAAAAGACGGGAATGAATGAATGAAGGAAATGAATGATGAGGGGGATGAATGAATGAAGGGAATGAATGAATAAAGGGAATGAGGTGAGTGAATGAATGAAGGGAATGAGTGCATGAAAGGAATGAAAGGAATGAAGGGAATGAAGGGAATGAAGAGAATGAGGGGAATAAATGAATTAAAGGAATGTGCGAATGAATGGGAATGTGTGAATGAAGGGAACGAATGAATGAATGAAGGGAACGAATGCATGAAAGGAATGAATGAATGAAGGGAATGTATGAATGAAGGGAATGGATGAATGAAGGGAATGAAGAGAATGAGGGAATAAATGAATGAAAGGAATATACGAATGAATGGGAATGAATGAATGAAGGGAACGAATGAATGGAGGGAATGAATGAATGAAGGGAACGAATGAATGAAGGGAATGAATGAATGAAGGTAATAAAGGGAATGAAGGGAATGAGGAGAATGAATGTTTGACGGGAATGAATGATCGAATGGAATGAATGAATGAAAGGAACGAATGAATGAAGGGAATGAATGAATGAAGCGAATGAATGAATGGAGGGAATGAATGAATGAAGGGAATGAATGAATGAAGGGAACGAATGAACGAAGGGAATGAATGAACGAAGGGAATGAATGATTGAAGGGAATGTAATAATGAGGGGCATGTATAAATGATGGGAGTGAATGAAGGCAACGAATGAACGAAGGGAATGAATGAATGAAGGGAATGTATGAACGAAGGGAATGGATGAATGAATGGAATGAAGAGAATGAGGGACTAAATGAATGAAAGGAATATACGAATGAATGGGAATGAATGAATGAAGGGAACGAATGAATGGAGGGAATGAATGAAGGGGACGAATGAATGAAGAGAATGAATGAATGAGGGGAATGAATGAATGGAGGGAATGAATGAATGAAGGGAACGAATGAATGAATAAAGGAAATGAATCCAAGAAGGGAATGAATGAATGAAGGGAATGAACTGAATGAAGGGAATGTGGGGAATGAATCGAATGAAGGGAATGGGAGAATGAAAGGAATGAATGAATGAAGGGACTGAATGAAAAGAGGGGAATTAATGAATTGAGGGAATTAAGAGATTGAGGGCAATGAATGAATGAAAGGAATATAAGAATGAATGGGAATGTGCGAATGAAGGGAACGAATGAATGGACGGAATGGATGAATGAATGAAGGGAATGTATGAATGAAGTGAGTGAATGAATGAAGGTTATATATGAATGAAGGGAATGAATTGAATGAAAGGAATGAGGGGAATGAATGAATGATGGGAATGAGTGAATGAAGGGAATGAATGAATGAAGGGAACGAATGAACGAAGGGGATGAATGAACGAAGGGAATGAATGATTGAATGGAATGTAAGAATGAAGCGAATGAACGGATGAAGGAAACGAATGAATGAAGGGAAGTGAATGAATGAAGGGAATGAAGGGAATGAAGGGAATGAAGAGAATGAGGGGAATAAATGAATGAAAGGAATGTGCGAATGAATGGGAATGTACGAACGAAGGGAACGAATGAAGGGAACGAATGCATGAAAGGAATGAATGAATGAAGGGAATGTATGAATGAAGGGAATGGATGGATGAAGCGAATGAACGGATGAAGGAAACGAATGAGTAAAGGGAATGAAGGGAATGAAGGGAATGAAGGGAATGAAGAGAATGAGGGGAATAAATGAATGAAAGGAGTGTACGAATGAATGGGAATGTATGAACGAAGGGAATGGATGAATGAATGGATTGAAGAGAATGAGGGAATAAATGAATGAAAGGAATATACGAATGAATGGGAATGAATAAATGAAGGGAATGAATTGAATGAAAGGAATGAGGGGAATGAATGAATGATGGGAATGTGTGAATGAAGGTAATGAATGAATGAAGGGAACGAATGAACGAAGGGGATGAATGAACGAAGGGAATGAATGATTGAAGGGAATGTAAGAATGAAGCGAATGAACGGATGAAGGAAACGAATGAATGAAGGGAATGAGTGAATGAAGGGAGTGAAGGGAATGAAGAGAATGAAGAGAATGAGGGGAATAAATGAATGAAAGGTATGTGCGAATGAAGGGAATGAAGGAAAAGACGGGAATGAATGAATGAAGGAAATGAATGAATGAGGGGGATGAATGAATGAAGGGAATGAATGAATAAACGGAATGAGGGGAGTGAATGAATGAAGGGAATGAGTGCATGAAAGGAATGAAAGGAATGAAAGGAATGGAGGGAATGAAGGGAATGAAAGGAATGAATGAGTGAGGGGACTGAATGTACGAAGGGAATGAATGAATGAAGGGAATGGCGAGAATGAGGGGAGAGAATGAATGACAGGAATGTACGAATGAAGGGAACGAATGAATGGAGGGAATGGATGTATGAATGAAGGGAATGTATGAATGAAGTGAGTGAATGAATGAAGGTTATGTATGAATGAAGGGAATGAATAAATGAAGGGAATGAATTGAATGAAAGGAATGAGGGGAATGAATGAATGATGGGAATGAGTGAATGAGGGGAATGAATGAATGAAGGGAACGAATGAACGAAGGGGATGAATGAACGAAGGGAATGAATGATTGAAGGGAATGTAATAATGAAGGAAATGTATAGATGATTTGAGTGGATGAAGGGAATGAATGAACGAAGGGAATGAAGGATTGAAGGGAATGTAAGAATGAAGCGAATGAACGGATGAATGAAACGAATGAATGAAGGGAATGAATGAATGAAGGGAATGAAGGGAATGAAGGGAATGAAGAGAATGAGGGAATAAATGAATGAAAGGAATATACGAATGAATGGGAATGAATGAATGAAGGGAACGAATGAATGGGAATGAATGAATGAAGGGAACGAATGAATGGAGGGAATGAATGAATGAAGGGAATGTATGAATGAAGGGAATGGATGGATGAAGCGAATGAACGGATGAAGGAAACGAATGAATAAGGGGAATGAATGAATGAAGGGCATGAAGGGAATGAAGAGAATGAGGGGGATAAATGAATGAAAGGAATATACGAATGAATGGGAATGAATGAATGAAGGGAATGAATGAATGGAGGGAACGAATGAATGGAGGGAATGAATTAATGAAGGGAACGAATGAATGAAGGGAATGAAGGGAATGAAGGGAATGAAGAGAATGAGGGGGATAAATGCATGAAAGGAATGTGCGAATGAATGGGAATGTATGAATGAAGGGAATGAATACATGAAGGGAATGAATTGAATGTAAGGAATGAGGGGAATGAATGAATGATGGGAATGAGTGAATGAAGGGAATGAATGAATGAAGGGAGCGAATGAACGAAGGGGATGAATGAACGAAGGGAATGAATGATTGAAGGGAATGTAATAATGAAGGGAATGTATAGATGATTTGAGTGGATGAAGGGAATGAATGAACGAAGGGAATGAATGATTGAAGGGAATGTAAGAATGAAGCGAATGAACGGTTGAAGGAAACGAATGAATGAAGGGAATGAATGAATGAAGGGAATGAAGGGAATGAAGAGAATGAGGGGAATAAATGCATGAAAGGAATGTGCGAATGAATGGGAATGTATGAACGAAGGGAACGAATGAAGGGAACGAATGCATGAAAGGAATGAATGAATGAAGGGAATGTATGTATGAAGGGAATGGATGAATGAAGGGAATGCAGAGAATGAGGGAATAAATGAATGAAAGGAATATACGAATGAATGGGAATGAATGAATGAAGGGAATGAATGATTGAAGGGAATGTAAGAAAGAAGCGAATGAACGGATGAAGGAAACGAATGAATGAAGGGACTGAATGAATGAAGCGAATTAATGAATGGAGGAAATGAATGAATGAAGGGAATGAATGAATGAAGGGAACGAATGTACGAAGGGGGTGAATGAACGAAGGGAATGAATGATTGAAGGGAATGTAATAATGAAGGGAATGTATAAATGATTTGAGTGGATGAAGGGAATGAATGAACGAAGGGAATGAATGATTGAAGGGAATGTAAGAATGAAGCGAATGAACGGATGAAGGGAACGAATGAATGAAGGGAATGTGCGAATGAAGGGAATGAAGGAAAAGAAGGGAATGAATGAATGAAGGAAATGAATGAATGAGGGGGATGAATGAATGAAGGGAATGAATGAACAAAGGGAATGAGGGAAGTGAATGAATGAAGGGAATGAGTGCATGAAAGGAATGAAAGGAATGAAAGGAATGAAGGGAATGAAGGGAACGAAAGGAATGAATGAGTGAGGGGACTGAATGTACGTAGGGAATGAATGAATGAAGGGAATGGCGAGAATGAGGGGAGAGAATGAATGACAGGAATGTACGAATGAATGGGAATGTATGAATGAAGGGAACGAATGAATGGCGGGAATGAATGAATGGAGGGAATGAATGAAGGGAACGAATGAATGAAGAGAATGAATGAATGAGGAGAATGAATGAATGAAGGGAATGAATGAATGGAGGGAACGAATGAATGGAGGGAATGAATTAATGAAGGGAACGAATGAATGAAGAGAATGAACGAATGAAGGGAATGAATGAATGAAGGGAATGAAGAGAATGAGTGGAATGAATGAATGAAAGGAACATAAGAATGAATGGGAATGTACGAATGAAGGGAACGAATGAATGGAGGGAATGGATGAATGAATGAAGGGAATGTATGAATGAAGTGAGTGAATGAATGAAAGTTATATATGAATGAAGGGAATGAATAAATGAAGGGAATGAATTGAATGAAAGGAATGAGGGGAATGAATGAATGATGGGAATGAGTGAATGAAGGGAATGAATGAATGAAGGGAACGAATGAACGAAGGGGATGAATGAACGAAGGGAATGAATGATTGAAGGGAATGTAAGAATGAAGCGAATGAACGGATGAAGGAAACGAATGAATGAAGGGAATGAGTGAATGAAGGGAGTGAAGGGAATGAAGAGAATGAAGAGAATGAGGGGAATAAATGAATGAAAGGTATGTGCGAATGAATGGAATGAAGGAAAAGACGGGAATGAATGAATGAAGGAAATGAATGAATGAGGGGGATGAATGAATGAAGGGAATGAATGAATAAACGGAATGAGGGGAGTGAATGAATGAAGGGAATGAGTGCATGAAAGGAATGAAAGGAATGAAAGGAATGAAGGGAATGAAGGGAACGAAAGGAATGAATGAGTGAGGGGACTGAATGTACGAAGGGAATGAATGAATGAAGGGAATGGCGAGAATGAGGGGAGAGAATGAATGACAGGAATGTACGAATGAAAGGGAATGTACGAATGAAGGGAACGAATGAATGGAGGGAATGGATGTATGAATGAAGGGAATGTATGAATGAAGGGAATGTATGAATGAAGGGAATGAATGAATGAAGGAAATGTATGAATGAAGGGAATGAATAAATGAAGGGAATGAATTGAATGAAAGGAATGAGGGGAATGAATGAATGATGGGAATGAGTGAATGAAGGGAATGAATGAATGAAGGGACCGATTGAACGAATGGGATGAATGAACGAAGGGAATGAATGATTGAAGGGAATGTAATAATGAAGGGAATGTATAGATGATTTGAGTGGATGAAGGGAATGAATGAACGAAGGGAATGAATGATTGAAGGGAATGTAAGAATGAAGCGAATGAACGGATGAAGGAAACGAATGAATGAAGGGAATGAATGAATGAAGGGAATGAAGGGAATGAAGGGAATGAAGAGAATGAGGGGAATAAATGAATGAAAGGAATGTGCGAATGAATGGGATTGTATGAACGAAGGGAACGAATGAAGGGAACGAATGCATGAAAGGAATGAATGAATGAAGGGAATGTATGTATGAAGGGAATGGATGAATGAAGGGAATGAAGAGAATGAGGGAATAAATGAATGAAAGGAATATACGAATGAATGGGAATGAATGAATGAAGGGAATGAATGATTGAAGGGAATGTAAGAAAGAAGCGAATGAACGGATGAAGGAAACGAATGAATGAAGGGACTGAATGAATGAAGCGAATTAATGAATGGAGGAAATTAATGAATGAAGGGAATGAATGAATGAAGGGAACGAATGAATGAAGGGGATGAATGAACGAAGGGAATGAATGATTGAAGGGAATGAAGGGAATGAAGGGAATGAAGAGAATGAGGGGAATAAATGAATTAAAGGAATGTGCAAATGAATGGGAATGTATGAATGAAGGGAACGAATGAATGAATGAAGGGAACGAATGCATGAAAGGAATGAATGAATGAAGGGAATGTATGAATGAAGGGAATGGATGAATGAAGGGAATGAAGAGAATGAGGGAATAAATGAATGAAAGGAATATACGAATGAATGGGAATGAATGAATGAAGGGAACGAATGAATGGAGGGAATGAATGAATGAAGGGAATGAATGAATGAAGGGAATGAAGAGAATGAGTGGAATGAATGAATGAAAGGAACATGAGAATGAATGGGAATGTACGAATGAAGGGAACGAATGAATGGAGGGAATGGATGAATGAATGAAGGGAATGTATGAATGAAGTGAGTGAATGAATGAAGGTTATATATGAATGAAGGGAATGAATAAATGAAGGGAATGAATTGAATGAAAGGAATGAGGGGAATGAATGAATGATGGGAATGAGTGAATGAAGGGAATGAATGAATGAAGGGAACGAATGAACGAAGGGGATGAATGAACGAAGGGAATGAATGATTGAAGGGAATGTAAGAATGAAGCGAATGAACGGATGAAGGAAACGAATGAATGAAGGGAATGAGTGAATGAAGGGAGTGAAGGGAATGAAGAGAATGAAGAGAATGAGGGGAATAAATGAATGAAAGGTATGTGCGAATGAAGGGAATGAAGGAAAAGACGGGAATGAATGAATGAAGGAAATGAATGAATGAGGGGGATGAATGAATGAAGGGAATGAATGAATAAACGGAATGAGGGGAGTGAATGAATGAAGGGAATGAGTGCATGAAAGGAATGAAAGGAATGAAAGGAATGAAGGGAATGAAGGGAACGAAAGGAATGAATGAGTGAGGGGACTGAATGTACGAAGGGAATGAATGAATGAAGGGAATGGCGAGAATGAGGGGAGAGAATGAATGACAGGAATGTACGAATGAATGGGAATGTACGAATGAAGGGAACGAATGAATGGAGGGAATGGATGTATGAATGAAGGGAATGTATGAATGAAGTGAGTGAATGAATGAAGGTTATATATGAATGAAGGGAATGAATAAATGAAGGGAATGAATTGAATGAAAGGAATGAGGGGAATGAATGAATGATGGGAATGAGTGAATGAGGGGAATGAATGAATGAAGGGAACGAATGAACGAAGGGGATGAATGAACGAAGGGAATGAATGATTGAAGGGAATGTAATAATGAAGGGAATGTATAGATGATTTGAGTGGATGAAGGGAATGAATGAACGAAGGGAATGAATGATTGAAGGGAATGTAAGAATGAAGCGAATGAACGGATGAATGAAACGAATGAATGAAGGGAATGAATGAATGAAGGGAATGAAGGGAATGAAGGGAATGAAGAGAATGTGGGGAATAAATGAATGAAAGGAATGTGCGAATGAATGGGAATGTATGAATGAAGGGAACGAATGAATGAATGAAGGGAACAAATGCATGAAGGGAATGAATGAATGAAGGGAATGAAGAGAATGAGGGGAATGAATGAATGAAAGGAATATACGAATGAATGGGAATGTATGAATGAAGGGAACGAATGAATGGTGGGAATGGATGAATGAATGAAGGGAATGTATGAATGAGGGGAATGTATGAATGAAGGGAATGAATGAATGAAGGAAATGTATGAATGAAGGGAATGAATAAATGAAGGGAATGAATTGAATGAAAGGAATGAGGGGAATGAATGAATGATGGGAATGAGTGAATGAAGGGAATGAATGAATGAAGGGAACGATTGAACGAATGGGATGAATGAACGAAGGGAATGAATGATTGAAGGGAATGTAATAATGAAGGGAATGTATAGATGATTTGAGTGGATGAAGGGAATGAATGAACGAAGGGAATGAATGATTGAAGGGAATGTAAGAATGAAGCGAATGAACGGATGAAGGAAACGAATGAATGAAGGGAATGAATGAATGAAGGGAATGAAGAGAATGAGGGGAATAAATGAATGAAAGGAATGTGCGAATGAATGGGAATGTATGAACGAAGGGAACGAATGAAGGGAACGAATGCATGAAAGGAATGAATGAATGAAGGGAATGTATGTATGAAGGGAATGGATGAATGAAGGGAATGAAGAGAATGAGGGAATAAATGAATGAAAGGAATATACGAATGAATGGGAATGAATGAATGAAGGGAATGAATGATTGAAGGGAATGTAAGAAAGAAGCGAATGAACGGATGAAGGAAACGAATGAATGAAGGGACTGAATGAATGAAGCGAATTAATGAATGGAGGAAATTAATGAATGAAGGGAATGAATGAATGAAGGGAACGAATGAATGAAGGGGATGAATGAACGAAGGGAATGAATGATTGAAGGGAATGAAGGGAATGAAGGGAATGAAGAGAATGAGGGGAATAAATGAATTAAAGGAATGTGCGAATGAATGGGAATGTATGAATGAAGGGAACGAATGAATGAATGAAGGGAACGAATGCATGAAAGGAATGAATGAATGAAGGGTATGTATGAATCAAGGGAATGGATGAATGAAGGGAATGAAGAGAATGAGGGAATAAATGAATGAAAGGAATATACGAATGAATGGGAATGAATGAATGAAGGGAACGAATGAATGGAGGGAATGAATGAATGAAGGGAATGTATGAATGAAGGGAATGGATGGATGAAGCGAATGAACGGATGAAGGAAACGAATGAGTAAAGGGAATGAAGGGAATGAAGGGAATGAAGAGAATGAGGGGAATAAATGAATGAAAGGAGTGTACGAATGAATGGGAATGTATGAATGAGGGGAACGAATGAATGTATGAAGGGAACAAATGCATGAAGGGAATGAATGAATAAAGGGAACGTATGAACGAAGGGAATGGATGAATGAATGGATTGAAGAGAATGAGGGAATAAATGAATGAAAGGAATATACGAATGAATGGGAATGAATAAATGAAGGGAATGAATTGAATGAAAGGAATGAGGGGAATGAATGAATGATGGGAATGTGTGAATGAAGGGAATGAATGAATGAAGGGAACGAATGAACGAAGGGGATGAATGAACGAAGGGAATGAATGATTGAAGGGAAAGTAATAATGAAGGGAATGTATAAATGATTTGAGTGAATGAAGGGAATGAATGAACGAAGGGAATGAATGATTGAAGGAAATGTAAGAATGAAGCGAATGAACGGACGAGGGGAAACGAATGAATGAAGGGAATGAAGGGAATGAAGGGAATGAAGAGAATGAAGAGAATGAGGGAATAAATGAATGAAAGGAATATACGAATGAATGGGAATGAATGAATGAAGGGAACGAATGAATGGAGGGAATGAATGAATGAAGGGAATGAATGAAGGGAATGTATGAATGAAGGGAATGGATGGATGAAGCGAATGAACGGATGAAGGAAACTAATGAATGAAGGGAATGAATGAATGAAGGGAATGAAGGGAATGAAGGGAATGAAGAGAATGAGGGGAATAAATGAATGAAAGGAATGTGCGAATGAATGGGAATGTATGAACGAAGGGAACGAATGAAGGGAACGAATGCATGAAAGGAATGAATGAATGAAGGGAATGTATGTATGAAGGGAATGGATGAATGAAGGGAATGAAGAGAATGAGGGAATAAATGAATGAAAGGAATATACGAATGAATGGGAATGAATGAATGAAGGGAATGAATGATTGAAGGGAATGTAAGAAAGAAGCGAATGAACGGATGAAGGAAACGAATGAATGAAGGGACTGAATGAATGAAGCGAATTAATGAATGGAGGAAATGAATGAATGAAGGGAATGAATGAATGAAGGGAACGAATGAACGAAGGGGATGAATGAACGAAGGGAATGAATGATTGAAGGGAATGTAATAATGAAGGGAATGTGTAAATGATTTGAGTGGATGAAGGGAATGAATGAACGAAGGGAATGAATGATTGAAGGGAATGTAAGAATGAAGCGAATGAACGGATGAAGGAAACGAATGAATGAAGGGAATGAGTGAATGAAGGGAATGAAGAGAATGAAGAGAATGAAGAGAATGAGGGGAATAAATGAATGAAAGGTATGTGCGAATGAAGGGAATGAAGGAAAAGACGGGAATGAATGAATGAAGGAAATGAATGATGAGGGGGATGAATGAATGAAGGGAATGAATGAATAAAGGGAATGAGGTGAGTGAATGAATGAAGGGAATGAGTGCATGAAAGGAATGAAAGGAATGAAGGGAATGAAGGGAATGAAGAGAATGAGGGGAATAAATGAATTAAAGGAATGTGCGAATGAATGGGAATGTGTGAATGAAGGGAACGAATGAATGAATGAAGGGAACGAATGCATGAAAGGAATGAATGAATGAAGGGAATGTATGAATGAAGGGAATGTATGAATGAAGGGAATGAAGAGAATGAGGGAATAAATGAATGAAAGGAATATACGAATGAATGGGAATGAATGAATGAAGGGAACGAATGAATGGAGGGAATGAATGAATGAAGGGAACGAATGAATGAAGGGAATGAATGAATGAAGGTAATAAAGGGAATGAAGGGAATGAGGAGAATGAATGTTTGACGGGAATGAATGATCGAATGGAATGAATGAATGAAAGGAACGAATGAATGAAGGGAATGAATGAATGAAGCGAATGAATGAATGGAGGGAATGAATGAATGAAGGGAATGAATGAATGAAGGGAACGAATGAACGAAGGGAATGAATGAACGAAGGGAATGAATGATTGAAGGGAATGTAATAATGAGGGGCATGTATAAATGATGGGAGTGAATGAGGGGAACGAATGAACGAAGGGAATGAATGATTGAAGGGAATGTAAGAATGAACGGAATGAACGGATGAAGGAAACGAATGCATGAAGGGAATGAATGAATGAAGGGAATGTATGAATGAAGGGAATGAATGAATGAAGGGAACGAATGAACGAAGGGAACGAATGAACGAATGGAATGAATGATTGAAGGGAATGTAATAATGAGGGGAATGTATAAATGATGGGAGTGAATGAAGGCAACGAATGAACGAAGGGAATGAATGAATGAAGGGAATGTATGAACGAAGGGAATGGATGAATGAATGGAATGAAGAGAATGAGGGACTAAATGAATGAAAGGAATATACGAATGAATGGGAATGAATGAATGAAGGGAACGAATGAATGGAGGGAATGAATGAAGGGGACGAATGAATGAAGAGAATGAATGAATGAGGGGAATGAATGAATGGAGGGAATGAATGAATGAAGGGAACGAATGAATGAATAAAGGAAATGAATACAAGAAGGGAATGAATGAATGAAGGGAATGAACTGAATGAAGGGAATGTGGGGAATGAATCGAATGAAGGGAATGGGAGAATGAAAGGAATGAATGAATGAAGGGACTGAATGAAAAGAGGGGAATTAATGAATTGAGGGAATTAAGAGATTGAGGGCAATGAATGAATGAAAGGAATATAAGAATGAATGGGAATGTACGAATGAAGGGAACGAATGAATGGAGGGAATGGATGAATGAATGAAGGGAATGTATGAATGAAGTGAGTGAATGAATGAAGGTTATATATGAATGAAGGGAATGAATAAATGAAGGGAATGAATTGAACGAAAGGAATGAGGGGAATGAATGAATGATGGGAATGAGTGAATGAAGGGAATGAATGAATGAAGGGAACGAATGAACGAAGGGGATGAATGAACGAAGGGAATGAATGATTGAAGGGAAAGTAATAATGAAGGGAATGTATAAATGATTTGAGTGAATGAAGGGAATGAATGAACGAAGGGAATGAATGATTGAAGGGAATGTAAGAATGAAGCGAATGAACGGATGAGGGGAAACGAATGAATGAAGGGAATGAAGGGAATGAAGGGAATGAAGAGAATGAAGAGAATGAGGGAATAAATGAATGAAAGGAATATACGAATGAATGGGAATGAATGAATGAAGGGAACGAATGAATGGAGGGAATGAATGAATGAAGGGAATGTATGAATGAAGGGAATGGATGGATGAAGCGAATGAACGGATGAAGGAAACGAATGAATAAAGGGAATGAATGAATGAAGGGCATGAAGGGAATGAAGAGAATGAGGGGGATAAATGAATGAAAGGAATATACGAATGAATGGGAAAGAATGAATGAAGGGAATGAATGAATGGAGGGAACGAATGAATGGAGGGAATGAATTAATGAAGGGAACGAATGAATGAAGGGAATGAAGGGAATGAAGGGAATGAAGAGAATGAGGGGGATAAATGTATGAAAGGAATGTGCGAATGAATGGGAATGTATGAATGAAGGGAATGAATAAATGAAGGGAATGAATTGAATGAAAGGAATGAGGGGAATGAATGAATGATGGGAACGAGTGAATGAAGGGAATGAATGAATGAAGGGAGCGAATGAACGAAGGGGATGAATGAACGAAGGGAATGAATGATTGAAGGGAATGTAATAATGAAGGGAATGTATAGATGATTTGAGTGGATGAAGGGAATGAATGAACGAAGGGAATGAATGATTGAATGGAATGTAAGAATGAAGCGAATGAACGGATGAAGGAAACGAATGAATGAAGGGAATGAATGAATGAAGGGAATGAAGGGAATGAAGGGAATGAAGAGAATGAGGGGAATAAATGAATGAAAGGAATGTGCGAATGAATGGGAATGTATGAATGAAGGGAACGAATGAATGAATGAAGGGAACGAATGAATGAATGAAGGGAACAAATGCATGAAGGGAATGAATGAATAAAGGGAATGTATGAACGAAGGGAATGGATGAATGAATGAAATGAAGAGAATGAGGGAAGAAATGAATGAAAGGAATATACGAATGAATGGGAATGAATGAATGGATGGAGGGAACGAATGAATGGAGGGAATGAATTCATGAAGGGAACGAATGAATGAAGGGAATGAATGAATGAAGGGAATGAAGAGAATGAGCGGAATGAATGAATGAAAGGAATATACGAATGAATGGGAATGAATGAATGAAGGGAACGAATGAATGGAGGGAATGAATGAAGGCGACGAATGAATGAAGAGAATGAATGAATGAGGGGAATGAATGAATGGAGGGAATGAATGAATGAAGGGAATGAATTAATGGAGGGAATGAATGAAGGGAACGAATGAATGAATAAAGGAAACGAATCCAAGAAGGGAATGAATGAATGAAGGGAATGAACTGAATGAAGGGAATGTGAGGAATGAACCGAATGACAGGAATGTACGAATGAATGGGAATGTATGTATGAAGGGAACGAATGAATGGAGGCAATGAATGAATGATGGGAACGCATACATGAAGGGAATGAATGAATGAAGGGAACGAATGAATGGAGGGAATGGATGAATGAATGAAGGAAATGTATGAATGAAGGGAATGAATGAATGAAGGTAATGTATGAAGGAAGGGAATGAATAAATGAAGGGAATGAATTAAATGAAAGGAATGAGGTTAATGAATGAATGATGGGAATGAGTGAATGAAGGGAATGAATGAATGAAGGGAACGAATGAACGAAGGGGATGAATGAACGAAGGGAATGAATGATTGAAGGGAATGTAAGAATGAAGCGAATGAACGGATGAAGGAAACAAATGAATGAAGGGAATGAATGAATGAAGGGAATGAAGGGAAGAAAGGGAATGAAGGGAATGAAGGGAATGAAGAGAATGAGGGGAATAAATGAATGAAAGGAATGTGCGAATGAATGGGAATGTATGCATGAAGGGAACGAATGAATGAATGAAGGGAACGAATGCATGAAAGGAATGAATGAATGAAGGGAATGTATGAATGAAGGGAATGGATGAATGAAGGGAATGAAGAGAATGAGGGAATAAATGAATGAAAGGAATATACGAATGAATGGTAATGAATGAATGAAGGGAACGAATGAATGGAGGGAATGAATGAATGAAGGGAATGAATGAATGAAGGGAATGAAGAGAATGAGTGGAATGAATGAATGAAAGGAACATGAGAATGAATGGGAATGTACGAATGAAGGGAACGAATGAATGGTGGGAATGGATGAATGAATGAAGGGAATGTATGAATGAGGGGAATGTATGAATGAAGGGAATGAATGAATGAAGGAAATGTATGAATGAAGGGAATGAATAAATGAAGGGAATGAATTGAATGAAAGGAATGAGGGGAATGAATGAATGATGGGAATGAGTGAATGAAGGGAATGAATGAATGAAGGGAACGATTGAACGAATGGGATGAATGAACGAAGGGAATGAATGATTGAAGGGAATGTAATAATGAAGGGAATGTATAGATGATTTGAGTGGATGAAGGGAATGAATGAACGAAGGGAATGAATGATTGAAGGGAATGTAAGAATGAAGCGAATGAACGGATGAAGGAAACGAATGAATGAAGGGAATGAATGAATGAAGGGAATGAAGAGAATGAGGGGAATAAATGAATGAAAGGAATGTGCGAATGAATGGGAATGTATGAACGAAGGGAACGAATGAAGGGAACGAATGCATGAAAGGAATGAATGAATGAAGGGAATGTATGTATGAAGGGAATGGATGAATGAAGGGAATGAAGAGAATGAGGGAATAAATGAATGAAAGGAATATACGAATGAATGGGAATGAATGAATGAAGGGAATGAATGATTGAAGGGAATGTAAGAAAGAAGCGAATGAACGGATGAAGGAAACGAATGAATGAAGGGACTGAATGAATGAAGCGAATTAATGAATGGAGGAAATTAATGAATGAAGGGAATGAATGAACGAAGGGAACGAATGAATGAAGGGGATGAATGAACGAAGGGAATGAATGATTGAAGGGAATGAAGGGAATGAAGGGAATGAAGAGAATGAGGGGAATAAATGAATTAAAGGAATGTGCGAATGAATGGGAATGTATGAATGAAGGGAACGAATGAATGAATGAAGGGAACGAATGCATGAAAGGAATGAATGAATGAAGGGAATGTATGAATCAAGGGAATGGATGAATGAAGGGAATGAAGAGAATGAGGGAATAAATGAATGAAAGGAATATACGAATGAATGGGAATGAATGAATGAAGGGAACGAATGAATGGAGGGAATGAATGAATGAAGGGAATGTATGAATGAAGGGAATGGATGGATGAAGCGAATGAACGGATGAAGGAAACGAATGAGTAAAGGGAATGAAGGGAATGAAGGGAATGAAGAGAATGAGGGGAATAAATGAATGAAAGGAGTGTACGAATGAATGGGAATGTATGAATGAGGGGAGCGAATGAATGTATGAAGGGAACAAATGCATGAAGGGAATGAATGAATAAAGGGAACGTATGAACGAAGGGAATGGATGAATGAATGGATTGAAGAGAATGAGGGAATAAATGAATGAAAGGAATATACGAATGAATGGGAATGAATAAATGAAGGGAATGAATTGAGTGAAAGGAATGAGGGGAATGAATGAATGATGGGAATGTGTGAAGGAAGGGAATGAATGAATGAAGGGAACGAATGAACGAAGGGGATGAATGAACGAAGGGAATGAATGATTGAAGGGAAAGTAATAATGAAGGGAATGTATAAATGATTTGAGTGAATGAAGGGAATGAATGAACGAAGGGAATGAATGATTGAAGGAAATGTAAGAATGAAGCGAATGAACGGACGAGGGGAAACGAATGAATGAAGGGAATGAAGGGAATGAAGGGAATGAAGAGAATGAAGAGAATGAGGGAATAAATGAATGAAAGGAATATACGAATGAATGGGAATGAATGAATGAAGGGAACGAATGAATGGAGGGAATGAATGAATGATGGGAATGAATGAAGGGAATGTATGAATGAAGGGAATGGATGGATGAAGCGAATGAACGGATGAAGGAAACTAATGAATGAAGGGAATGAATGAATGAAGGGAATGAAGGGAATGAAGGGAATGAAGAGAATGAGGGGAATAAATGAATGAAAGGAATGTGCGAATGAATGGGAATGTATGAACGAAGGGAACGAATGAAGGGAACGAATGCATGAAAGGAATGAATGAATGAAGGGAATGTATGTATGAAGGGAATGGATGAATGAAGGGAATGAAGAGAATGAGGGAATAAATGAATGAAAGGAATATACGAATGAATGGGAATGAATGAATGAAGGGAATGAATGATTGAAGGGAATGTAAGAAAGAAGCGAATGAACGGATGAAGGAAACGAATGAATGAAGGGACTGAATGAATGAAGCGAATTAATGAATGGAGGAAATGAATGAATGAAGGGAATGAATGAATGAAGGGAACGAATGAACGAAGGGGATGAATGAACGAAGGGAATGAATGATTGAAGGGAATGTAATAATGAAGGGAATGTGTAAATGATTTGAGTGGATGAAGGGAATGAATGAACGAAGGGAATGAATGATTGAAGGGAATGTAAGAATGAAGCGAATGAACGGATGAAGGAAACGAATGAATGAAGGGAATGAGTGAATGAAGGGAATGAAGAGAATGAAGAGAATGAAGAGAATGAGGGGAATAAATGAATGAAAGGTATGTGCGAATGAAGGGAATGAAGGAAAAGACGGGAATGAATGAATGAAGGAAATGAATGATGAGGGGGATGAATGAATGAAGGGAATGAATGAATAAAGGGAATGAGGTGAGTGAATGAATGAAGGGAATGAGTGCATGAAAGGAATGAAAGGAATGAAGGGAATGAAGGGAATGTAGAGAATGAGGGGAATAAATGAATTAAAGGAATGTGCGAATGAATGGGAATGTGTGAATGAAGGGAACGAATGAATGAATGAAGGGAACGAATGCATGAAAGGAATGAATGAATGAAGGGAATGTATGAATGAAGGGAATGTATGAATGAAGGGAATGAAGAGAATGAGGGAATAAATGAATGAAAGGAATATACGAATGAATGGGAATGAATGAATGAAGGGAACGAATGAATGGAGGGAATGAATGAATGAAGGGAACGAATGAATGAAGGGAATGAATGAATGAAGGTAATAAAGGGAATGAAGGGAATGAGGAGAATGAATGTTTGACGGGAATGAATGATCGAATGGAATGAATGAATGAAAGGAACGAATGAATGAAGGGAATGAATGAATGAAGCGAATGAATGAATGGAGGGAATGAATGAATGAAGGGAATGAATGAACGAAGGGAATGAATGATTGAAGGGAATGTAATAATGGGGGGCATGTATAAATGATGGGAGTGAATGAGGGGAACGAATGAACGAAGGGAATGAATGATTGAAGGGAATGTAAGAATGAACGGAATGAACGGATGAAGGAAACGAATGCATGAAGGGAATGAATGAATGAAGGGAATGTATGAATGAAGGGAATGAATGAATGAAGGGAACGAATGAACGAAGGGAACGAATGAACGAATGGAATGAATGATTGAAGGGAATGTAATAATGAGGGGAATGTATAAATGATGGGAGTGAATGAAGGCAACGAATGAACGAAGGGAATGAATGAATGAAGGGAATGTATGAACGAAGGGAATGGATGAATGAATGGAATGAAGAGAATGAGGGACTAAATGAATGAAAGGAATATACGAATGAATGGGAATGAATGAATGAAGGGAACGAATGAATGGAGGGAATGAATGAAGGGGACGAATGAATGAAGAGAATGAATGAATGAGGGGAATGAATGAATGGAGGGAATGAATGAATGAAGGGAACGAATGAATGAATAAAGGAAATGAATCCAAGAAGGGAATGAATGAATGAAGGGAATGAACTGAATGAAGGGAATGTGGGGAATGAATCGAATGAAGGGAATGGGAGAATGAAAGGAATGAATGAATGAAGGGACTGAATGAAAAGAGGGGAATTAATGAATTGAGGGAATTAAGAGATTGAGGGCAATGAATGAATGAAAGGAATATAAGAATGAATGGGAATGTACGAATGAAGGGAACGAATGAATGGAGGGAATGGATGAATGAATGAAGGGAATGTATGAATGAAGTGAGTGAATGAATGAAGGTTATATATGAATGAAGGGAATGAATAAATGAAGGGAATGAATTGAACGAAAGGAATGAGGGGAATGAATGAATGATGGGAATGAGTGAATGAAGGGAATGAATGAATGAAGGGAACGAATGAACGAAGGGGATGAATGAACGAAGGGAATGAATGATTGAAGGGAAAGTAATAATGAAGGGAATGTATAAATGATTTGAGTGAATGAAGGGAATGAATGAACGAAGGGAATGAATGATTGAAGGGAATGTAAGAATGAAGCGAATGAACGGATGAGGGGAAACGAATGAATGAAGGGAATGAAGGGAATGAAGGGAATGAAGAGAATGAAGAGAATGAGGGAATAAATGAATGAAAGGAATATACGAATGAATGGGAATGAATGAATGAAGGGAACGAATGAATGGAGGGAATGAATGAATGAAGGGAATGTATGAATGAAGGGAATGGATGGATGAAGCGAATGAACGGATGAAGGAAACGAATGAATAAAGGGAATGAATGAATGAAGGGCATGAAGGGAATGAAGAGAATGAGGGGGATAAATGAATGAAAGGAATATACGAATGAATGGGAAAGAATGAATGAAGGGAATGAATGAATGGAGGGAACGAATGAATGGAGGGAATGAATTAATGAAGGGAACGAATGAATGAAGGGAATGAAGGGAATGAAGGGAATGAAGAGAATGAGGGGGATAAATGTATGAAAGGAATGTGCGAATGAATGGGAATGTATGAATGAAGGGAATGAATAAATGAAGGGAATGAATTGAATGAAAGGAATGAGGGGAATGAATGAATGATGGGAACGAGTGAATGAAGGGAATGAATGAATGAAGGGAGCGAATGAACGAAGGGGATGAATGAGCGAAGGGAATGAATGATTGAAGGGAATGTAATAATGAAGGGAATGTATAGATGATTTGAGTGGATGAAGGGAATGAATGAACGAAGGGAATGAATGATTGAAAGGAATGTAAGAATGAAGCGAATGAACGGATGAAGGAAACGAATGAATGAAGGGAATGAATGAATGAAGGGAATGAAGGGAATGAAGGGAATGAAGAGAATGAGGGGAATAAATGAATGAAAGGAATGTGCGAATGAATGGGAATGTATGAATGAAGGGAACGAATGAATGAATGAAGGGAACGAATGAATGAATGAAGGGAACAAATGCATGAAGGGAATGAATGAATAAAGGGAATGTATGAACGAAGGGAATGGATGAATGAATGAAATGAAGAGAATGAGGGAAGAAATGAATGAAAGGAATATACGAATGAATGGGAATGAATGAATGAAGGGAATGAATGGATGGAGGGAACGAATGAATGGAGGGAATGAATTCATGAAGGGAACGAATGAATGAAGGGAATGAATGAATGAAGGGAATGAAGAGAATGAGGGGAATGAATGAATGAAAGGAATATACGAATGAATGGGAATGAATGAATGAAGGGAACGAATGAATGGAGGGAATGAATGAAGGCGACGAATGAATGAAGAGAATGAATGAATGAGGGAAATGAATGAATGGAGGGAATGAATGAATGAAGGGAATGAATTAATGGAGGGAATGAATGAAGGGAACGAATGAATGAATAAAGGAAACGAATCCAAGAAGGGAATGAATGAATGAAGGGAATGAACTGAATGAAGGGAATGTGAGGAATGAACCGAATGACAGGAATGTACGAATGAATGGGAATGTATGTATGAAGGGAACGAATGAATGGAGGCAATGAATGAATGATGGGAACGCATACATGAAGGGAATGAATGAATGAAGGGAACGAATGAATGGAGGGAATGGATGAATGAATGAAGGAAATGTATGAATGAAGGGAATGAATGAATGAAGGTAATGTATGAAGGAAGGGAATGAATAAATGAAGGGAATGAATTAAATGAAAGGAATGAGGTTAATGAATGAATGATGGGAATGAGTGAATGAAGGGAATGAATGAATGAAGGGAACGAATGAACGAAGGGGATGAATGAACGAAGGGAATGAATGATTGAAGGGAATGTAAGAATGAAGCGAATGAACGGATGAAGGAAACAAATGAATGAAGGGAATGAATGAATGAAGGGAATGAAGGGAAGAAAGGGAATGAAGGGAATGAAGGGAATGAAGAGAATGAGGGGAGTAAATGAATGAAAGGAATGTGCGAATGAATGGGAATGTATGCATGAAGGGAACGAATGAATGAATGAAGGGAACGAATGCATGAAAGGAATGAATGAATGAAGGGAATGTATGAATGAAGGGAATGGATGAATGAAGGGAATGAAGAGAATGTGGGAATAAATGAATGAAAGGAATATACGAATGAATGGGAATGAATGAATGAAGGGAACGAATGAATGGGGGGAATGAATGAATGAAGGGAATGAATGATTGAAGGGAATGTAAGAAAGAAGAGAATGAACGGATGAAGGAAACGAATGAATGAAGGGAATGTATGAATGAAGGGAATGAAGGGAATGAAAGGAATGAGGGGAATGAATGAATGATGGGAATGAGTGAATGAAGGGAATGAATGAATGAAGGGAACGAATGAACGAAGGGAATGAATGATTGAAGGGAATGTAAGAATGAAGCGAATGAACGGATGAAGGAAACGAATGAATGATGGCAATGAATGAATGAAGGTAATGTATGAATGAAGGGAATGTAAGAATGAAGCGAATGAACGGATGAAGGAAACGAATGAATGAAGGGAATGAATGAATGAAGGGAATGAAGGGAATGAAGGGAATGAAGAGAATGAGGGGAGTAAATGAATTAAAGGAACGTGCGAATGAATGGGAATGTATGAATGAAGGGAACGAATGCATGAAAGGAATGAATGAATGAAGGGAATATATGAATGAAGGGAATGGATAAATGAAGGGAATGAAGAGAATGAGGGAATAAATGAATGAAAGGAATATACGAATGAATGGGAATGAATGTATGAAGGGAACGAATGAATGAAGGGAATGAAGGGAATGAAGGCAATGAAGGGAATGAGGGGAATAAATGAATGAAAGGAATGTGCGAATGAATGGGAATGTATGAATGGAGGGAATGAATAAATGAAGGGAATGAATTGAATGAAAGGAATGAGGGGAATGAATGAATGATGGGAATGAGTGAATGAAGGGAATGAATGAATGAAGGGAACGAATGAACGAAGGGGATGAATGAACGAAGGGAATGAATGATTGAAGGGAATGTAATAATGAAGGTAATGTATAAATGGTTTGAGTGGATGAAGGGAATGAATGAACGAAGGGAATGAATGATTGAAGGGAATGTAAGAATGAAGCGAATGAACGGATGAAGGAAACGAATGAATGATGGGAATGAATGAATGAAAGGTATGTGCGAATGAAGGGAATGAAGGAAAAGACGGGAATGAATGAATGAAGGAAATGAATGAATGAGGCGGATGAGTGAATGAAGGGAATGAATGAATGAAGGGAACGAATGAACGAAGGGGATGAATGAACGAAGGGAATGAATGATTGAAGGGAATGTAATAATGAAGGGAATGTATAGATGATTTGAGTGGATGAAGGGAATGAATGAACGAAGGGAATGAATGATTGAAGGGAATGTAAGAATGAAGCGAATGAACGGATGAAGGAAACGAATGAATGAAGGGAATGAGTGAATGAAGGGAATGAAGGGAATGAGGCGAATAAATGAATGAAAGGTATGTGCGAATGAAGGGAATGAAGGAAACGAAGGGAATGAATGAATGAAGGAAATGAATGAATGAGGGGGATTAATGAATGAACGGAATGAATGAATAAAGGGAATGAGGGGAGTGAATGAATGAAGGGAATGAGTGCATGAAAGGAATAAAAGGAATGAATGGAATGAAGGGAATGAAGGGAACGAAAGGAATGAATGAGTGGGGGGACTGAATGTACGAAGGGAATGAATGAATGAAGGGAATGGCGAGAATGAGGGGAGAGAATGAACGACAGGAATGTACGAATGAATGGGAATGTATGAATGAAGGGAACGAATGAATGGGAACGTATGAATGAAGGGAACGAATGAATGGAGGGAATGAATGAATGATGGGAACGCATACATGAAGGGATGAATGAATGAAGGGAACGAATGAATGGAGGGAATGAATGAAGGGAACGAATGAATGAAGAGAATGAATGAATGAGGGGAATGAATGAATGAAGGGAATGAATGAATGGAGGGAACGAATGAATGGAGGGAATGAATTAATGAAGGGAACGAATGAATGAAGAGAATGAATGAATGAAGGGAATGAATGAATGAAGGGAATGAAGAGAATGAGGGGAATGAATGAATGAAAGGAACATAAGAATGAATGGGAATGTACGAATGAAGGGAACGGATGAATGGAGGGAATGGATGAATGAATGAAGGGAATGTATGAATGAAGTGAGTGAATGAATGAAGGTTATATATGAATGAAGGGAATGAATAAATGAAGGGAATGTATTGAATGAAAGGAATAAGGGGAATGAATGAATGATGGGAATGAGTGAATGAAGGGAATGAATGAATGAAGGGAACGAATGAACGAAGGGGATGAATGAACGAAGGGAATGAATCATTGAAGGGAATATAATAATGAAGGGAATGTATAAATGATTTGAGTGAATGAAGGGAATGTATGAACGAATGGAATGAATGATTGAAGGGAATGTAAGAATGAGGCGAATGAACGGATGAAGGAAACGAATGAATGAAGGGAATGAATGAATGAAGGGAATGAAGGGAATGAAGAGAATGAGGGGGATACATGAATGAAACGAATGTACGAATGAATGGGAATGTATGAATGAAGGGAACGAACGAATGAATGAAAGGAACAAATGCATGAAGGGAATGAATGAATGAAGGGAATGTATGAACGAAGGGAATGGATGAATGAATGGATTGAAGAGAATGAGGGAATAAATGAATGAAAGGAATATACGAATGAATGGGAATGAATGAATGAAGGGAATGAATGAATGGAGGGAACGAATGAATGGAGAGAATGAATGAATGAAGGGAATGAAGGGAATGAAGAGAATGAGGGGGATACATGAATGAAAGGAATGTACGAATGAATGGGAATGTATAAATGAAGGGAGCGAATGAATGAATGAAGGGAACGAATGAATGAATGAAGGGAATGAATGAATGAAGGGAATGTATGAACGAAGGGAATGGATGAATGAATGGAATAAAGAGAATGAGGGAATAAATGAATGAAAGGAATATACGAATGAATGGGAATGAATGAATGAAGGGAATGAATGAATGGAGGGAACGAATGAATGGAGGGAATGAATTAATGAAGGAAACGAATGAATGAAGGGAATGAAGGGAATGAAGGGAATGAAGAGAATGAGGGGAATAAATGAATGAAAGGAATGTGCGAATGAATGGGAATGTATGAATGGAGGGAATGAATAAATGAAGGGAATGAATTGAATGAAAGGAATGAGGGGAATGAATGAATGATGGGAATGAGTGAATGAAGGAAATGTATGAATGAAGGGAATGGATGGATGAAGCGAATGAACGGATGAAGGAAACGAATGAATAAAGGGAATGAATGAATGAAGGGAATGAAGGGAATGAAGAGAATGAGGGGAATAAATGAATGAAAGGAATGTACGAATGAATGGGAATGTATAAATGAAGGGAACGAATGAATGAATGAAGGGAACAAATGCATGAAGGGAATGAATGAATGAAGGGAATGTATGAACGAAGGGAATGGATGAATGAATGGAATAAAGAGAATGAGGGAATAAATGAATGAAAGGAATATACGAATGAATGGGAATGAATGAATGAAGGGAATGAATGAATGGAGGGAACGAATGAATGAAGAGAATGAACGAATGAGGGGAATGAATGAATGAAGGGAATGAAGAGAATGAGGGGAATGAATGAATGAAAGGAACATGCGAATGAATGGGAATGTATGAATAAAGGGAACGAATGAATGGAGGGAATGGATGAATGAATGAAGGAAATGTATGAATGAAGGGAATGAATGAATGAAGGTAATGTATGAAGGAAGGGAATGAATAAATGAAGGGAATGAATTAAATGAAAGGAATGAGGTTAATGAATGAATGATGGGAATGAGTGAATGAAGGGAATGAATGAATGAAGGGAACGAATGAACGAAGGGGATGAATGAACGAAGGGAATGAATGATTGAAGGGAATGTAAGAATGAAGCGAATGAACGGATGAAGGAAACAAATGAATGAAGGGAATGAATGAATGAAGGGAATGAAGGGAAGAAAGGGAATGAAGGGAATGAAGGGAATGAAGAGAATGAGGGGAATAAATGAATGAAAGGAATGTGCGAATGAATGGGAATGTATGCATGAAGGGAACGAATGAATGAATGAAGGGAACGAATGCATGAAAGGAATGAATGAATGAAGGGAATGTATGAATGAAGGGAATGGATGAATGAAGGGAATGAAGAGAATGTGGGAATAAATGAATGAAAGGAATATACGAATGAATGGGAATGAATGAATGAAGGGAACGAATGAATGGGGGGAATGAATGAATGAAGGGAATGAATGATTGAAGGGAATGTAAGAAAGAAGAGAATGAACGGATGAAGGAAACGAATGAATGAAGGGAATGTATGAATGAAGGGAATGAAGGGAATGAAAGGAATGAGGTGAATGAATGAATGATGGGAATGAGTGAATGAAGGGAATGAATGAATGAAGGGAACGAATGAACGAAGGGAATGAATGATTGAAGGGAATGTAATAATGAAGGGAATGTATAAATGATTTGAGTGGATGAAGGGAATGAATCATTGAAGGGAATGTAAGAATGAAGCGAATGAACGGATGAAGGAAACGAATGAATGAAGGGAATGAGTGAATGAAGGGAATGATGGGAATGAAGGGAATGAAGAGAATGAGGGGAATAAATGAATGAAAGGTATGTGCGAATGAAGGGAATGAAGGAAACGAAGGGAATGAATGAATGAAGGAAATGAATGAATGAGGGGGATGAATGAATGAAGGGAATGAATGAATGAAGGGAATGAAGGGAATGAAGGGAATGAAGAGAATGAGGGGAATAAATGAATGAAAGGAATGTGCGAATGAATGGGATTGTATGAATGAAGGGAACGAATGAATGGAGGCAATGGATGAATGAATGAAGGGAACGAATGAGTGTATGAAGGGAACAAATGCATGAAGGGAATGAATGAATGAAGGGAATGTATGAACGAAGGGAACGGATGAATGAATGGATTGAAGAGAATGAGGGAATAAATGAATGAAAGGAATATACGAATGAATGGGAATGAATGAATGAAGGGAATGAATGAATGGAGGGAACGAATGAATGGAGGGTATGAATTAATGAAGGGAACGAATGAATGAAGGGAATGAAGTTAATGAAGGCAATGAAGAGAATGAGGGGAATAAATGAATGAAAGGAATGTGCGAATGAATAGGAATGTATGAATGGAGGGAATGAATAAATGAAGGGAATGAATTGAATGAAAGGAATGAGGGGAATGAATGAATGGTGGGAATGAGTGAATGAAAGGAATGAATGAATGAAGGGAACGAATGAACGAAGGGAATGAATGAACGAAGGGGATGAATGATTGAAGGGAATGTAAGAATGAAGCGAATGAACGGATGAAGGAAACGAATGAATGAAGGGAATGAGTGAATGAAGGGAATGAAGGGAATGAAGGGAATGAAGAGAACGAGAGGAATAAATGAATGAAAGGTATGTGCGAATGAAGGGAATGAAGGAAACGAAGGGAATGAATGAATGAAGGAAATGAATGAATGAGGGGGATGAATGAATGAAGGGAATGAATGAATAAAGGGAATGAGGGGAGTGAATGAATGAAGGGAATGAGTGCATGAAAGGAATGAACGGAATGAAAGGAATGAAGGGAATGAAGGGAACAAAAGGAATGAATGAGTGAGGGGACTGAATGTACGAAGGGAATGAATGATGAAGGGAATGGCGAGAATGAGGGGAGAGAATGAATGACAGGAATGTGCGAATGAATGGGAATGTATGAATGAAGGGAACGAATGAATGAATGAAGGGAACGAATGCATGAAAGGAATGAATGAATGAAGGGAATGTATGAATGAAGGGAATGAAGAGAATGAGGGAAGAAATGAATGAAAGGAATATACGAATGAATGGGAATGAATGAGTGAAGGTAATGTATGAATGGAGGGAATGAATAAATGAAGGGAATGAATTGAATGAAAGGAATGAGGGGAATGAATGAATGATGGGAATGAGTGAATGAAGGGAATGAATGAATGAAGGGAATGGAGAGAATGAGGGGAATGAATGAATGAAAGGAATGTGCGAATGAATGGGAATGTATGAATGAAGGGAACTAATGAATAAATGAAGGGAACAAATGCATGAAGGGAATGAATGAATGAAGGGAATGTATGAACGAAGGGAATGGATGAATGAATGGAATGAAGAGAATGAGGGAATAAATGAATGAAAGGAATATACGAATGAATGGGAATGAATAAATGAAGGGAATGAATTGAATGAAAGGAATGAGGGGAACGAATGAATGATGGGAATGAGTGAATGAAGGGAATGAATGAATGAAGGGAACGAATGAACGAAGGGAATGAATGATTGAAGGGAATGTAAGAATGAAGCGAATGAACGGATGAAGGAAACGAATGAATGAAGGGAATGAATGAATGAAGGGAATGAAGGGAATGAAGGGAATGAAGAGAATGAGGGGAATAAATGAATGAAAGGAATGTACGAATGAATGGGAATGTATGAATGAAGGGAACGAATGAATGAATGAAGGGAACGAATGAATGGAGGGAATGAATTAATGAAGGGAACGAATGAATGAAGGGAATGAAGAGAATGAGGGGAATGAATGAATGAAAGGAATGTACGAATGAATGGGAATGTATGAATGAAGGGAACGAATGAATGGAGGGAATGGATGAATGAATGAATGAAGGTGATATATGAATGAAGGGAATGAATAAATGAAGGGAATGAATTGAATGAATGGAATGAGGGGAATGAATGAATGATGGGAATGAATGAATGAAGGGAATGAATGAATGAAGGGAACGAATGAACGAAGGGAATGAATGATTGAAGGGAATGTAAGAATGAAGCGAATGAACGGATGAAGGAAACGAATGAATGAAGGGAATGAATGAATGAAGGGAATGAAGGGAATGAAGGGAATGAAGAGAATGAGGGGAATAAATGAATGAAAGGAATGTACGAATGAATGGGAATGTACGAATGAAGGGAACGAATGAATGGAGGGAATGGATGAATGAATGAAGGGAATGTATGAATGAAGTGAGTGAATGAATGAAGGTGATATATGAATAATGGAAATGAATAAATGAAGGGAATGAATTGAATGAATGGAATGAGGTGAATGAATGAATAATGGGAATGTGTGAATGAAGGGAATGAATGAATGAACGGAACGAATGAACGAAGGGGATGAATGAAAGAAGGGAATGAATGATTGAAGGGAATGTAATAATGAAGGGAATGTATAAATGATTTGAGTGAATGAAGGGAATGAATGAACGAAGGGAATGAATGATTGAAGGGAATGTAAGAATGAAGCGAATGAACGGATGAAGGAAACGAATGAATGAAGGGAATGACTGAATGAAGGGAATGAAGGGAATGAAGGGAATGAAGGGAATGAAGAGAATGAGGGGAATAAATGAATGAAAGGAATGTGCGAATGAATGGGAATGTATGAATGAAGGGAACGAATGAATGAATGAAGGGAACAAATGCATGAAGGGAATGAATGAATGAAGGGAATGTATGAACGAAGGGAATGGATGAATGAATGGAATGAAGAGAATGAGGGAAGAAATGAATGAAAGGAATATACGAATGAATGGGAATGAATGAATGAAGGGAATGAATGAATGGAGGGAACGAATGAATAGAGGGAATGAATTCATGAAGGGAACGAATGAATGAAGGGAATGAATGAATGAAGGGAATGAAGAGAATGAGGGGAATAAATGAATGAAAGGAATGTACGAATGAATGGGAATGTATGAATGAAGGGAACAAATGCATGAAGGGAATGAATGAATGAAGGGAATGTATGAACGAAGGGAATGGATGAATGAATGGATTGAAGAGAATGAGGGAATAAATGAATGAAAGGAATATACGAATGAATGGGAATGAATGAATGAAGGGAACGAATGAATGAAGGGAATGAATGAATGAAGGGAATGAAGAGAATGAGGGGAATGAATGAATGAAAGGAATGTACGAATGAATGGGAATGTATGAATGAAGGGAACGAATGAATGGAGGGAATGGATGAATGAATGAATGAAGGTGATATATGAATGAAGGGAATGAATAAATGAAGGGAATGAATTGAATGAATGGAATGGGGGGAATGAATGAATGATGGGAATGAGTGAATGAAGGGAATGAATGAATGAAGGGAACGAATGAACGAAGGGGATGAATGAACGAAGGGAATGAATGATTGAAGGGAATGTAATAATGAAGGGAATGTATAAATGATTTGAGTGAATGAAGGGAATGAATGAACGAAGGGAATGAATGATTGAAGGCAATGTAAGAATGAAGCGAATGAACGGATGAAGGAAACGAATGAATGAAGGGAATGACTGAATGAAGGGAATGAAGGGAATGAAGGGAATGAAGAGAATGAGGGGAATAAATGAATGAAAGGAATGTGCGAATGAATGGGAATGTATGAATGAAGGGAACGAATGAATGAATGAAGGGAACAAATGCATGAAGGGAATGAATGAATGAAGGGAATGTATGAACGAAGGGAATGGATGAATGAATGGATTGAAGAGAATGAGGGAATAAATGAATGAAAGGAATATACGAATGAATGGGAATGAATGAATGAAGGGAATGAATGAATGGAGGGAACGAATGAATAGAGGGAATGAATTCATGAAGGGAACGAATGAATGAAGGGAATGAATGAATGAAGGGAATGAAGAGAATGAGGGGAATAAATGAATGAAAGGAATGTACGAATGAATGGGAATGTATGAATGAAGGGAACAAATGCATGAAGGGAATGAATGAATGAAGGGAATGTATGAACGAAGGGAATGGATGAATGAATGGATTGAAGAGAATGAGGGAATAAATGAATGAAAGGAATATACGAATGAATGGGAATGAATGAATGAAGGGAATGAAGGAATGGAGGGAACGAATGAATGGAGGGAATGAATTAATGAAGGGAACGAATGAATGAAGGGACTGAATGAATGAAGGGAATGAAGAGAATGAGGGGAATGAATGAATGAAAGGAATGTGCGAATGAATGGGAATGTATGAATGAAGGGAACGAATGAATGAATGAAGGGAACAAATGCATGAAGGGAATGAATGAATGAAGGGAATGTATGAACGAAGGGAATGGATGAATGAATGGAATGAAGAGAATGAGGGAATAAATGAATGAAAGGAATATACGAATGAATGGGAATGAATAAATGAAGGGAATGAATTGAATGAAAGGAATGAGGGGAATGAATGAATGATGGGAATGAGTGAATGAAGGGAATGAATGAATGAAGGGAACGAATGAACGAAGGGAATGAATGATTGGAGGGAATGTAAGAATGAAGCGAATGAACGGATGAAGGAAACGAATGAATGAAGGGAATGAATGAATGAAGGGAATGAAGGGAATGAAGGGAATGAAGAGAATGAGGGGAATAAATGAATGAAAGGAATGCACCAATGAATGGGAATGTATGAATGAAGGGAAGGAATGAATGAATGAAGGGAACGAATGCATGAAGGGAATGAATGAATGATGGGAATGTATGAATGAAGGGAATGGATGGATGAAGCGAATGAACGGATGAAGGAAACGAATGAATAAAGGGAATGAATGAATGAAGGGAATGAAGGGAATGAAGGGAATGAAGAGAATGACGGGAATAAATGAATGAAAGGAATGTACGAATGAATGGGAATGTATGAATGAAGGGAATGAATGTATGAAGGGAATGTATGAACGAAGGGAACGGATGAATGAATGGAATGAAGAGAATGAGGGAATAAATGAATGAAAGGAATATACGAATGAATGGGAATGAATGAATGAAGGGAATGAATGAATGGAGGGAACGAATGAATGGAGGGAATGAATTCATGAAGGGAACGAATGAATGAAGGGAATGAATGAATGAAGGGAATGAAGAGAATGAGGGGAATAAATGAATGAAAGGAATGTACGAATGAATAGGAATGTATGAATGAAGGGAACGAATGAATGGAGGGAATGGATGAATGAATGAGTGAAGGTAATGTATGAATGGAGGGAATGAATAAATGAAGGGAATGAATTGAATGAAAGGAATGAGGGGAATGAATGAATGACGGGAATGAGTGAATGAAGGGATTGAATGAATGAAGGGAACGAATGAACGAAGGGGATGAATGAACGATGGGAATGAATGATTGAAGGGAATGTAATTATGAAGGGAATGTATAAACGATTTGAGTGAATGAAGGGAATGAATGAACGAGGGGAATGAATGATTGAAGGGAATGTATGAATGAAGCGAATGAACGGATGAAGGAAACGAATGAATGAAGGGAATGACTGAATGAAGGGAATGAAGGGAATGAAGGGAATGAAGAGAATGGGGGGAATAAATGAATGAAAGGAATGTGCGAATGAATGGGAATGTATGAATGAAGGGAACGAATGAATGAATGAAGGGAACAAATGCATGAAGGGAATGAATGAATGAAGGGAATGTATGAACGAAGGGAATGGACGTATGAATGGAATGAAGAGAATGAGGGAAGAAGTGAATGAAAGGAATATACGAATGAATGGGAATGAATGAATGAAGGGAATGAATGAATGAAGGGAACGAATGAACGAAGGGGATGAATGAACGAAGGGAACGAATGAATGAAGGGAATGAATGAATGAAGGGAATGAAGAGAATGAGGGGAATAAATGAATGAAAGGAATGTACGAATGAATGGGAATGTATGAATGAAGGGAACAAATGCATGAAGGGAATGAATGAATGAAGGGAATGTATGAACGAAGGGAACGGATGAATGAATGGAGTGAAGAGAATGAGGGAATAAATGAATGAAAGGAATATACGTATGAATGGGAATGAATGAATGAATGAAGGGAACGAATGCATGAAGGGAATGAATGAATGAAGGGAATGAAGAGAATGAGGGGAATGAATGAATGAAAGGAACATAAGAATGAATGGGACTGTACGAATGAAGGGAACGAATGAATGGAGGGAATGGATGAATGAATGAAGGGAATGTATGAATGAAGTGAGTGAATGAATGAAGGTGATATATGAATAATGGAAATGAATAAATGAAGGGAATGAATTGAATGAATGGAATGAGGGGAATGAATGAATAATGGGAATGTGTGAATGAAGGGAATGAATGAATGAACGGAACGAATGAACGAAGGGGATGAATGAAAGAAGGGAATGAATGATTGAAGGGAATGTAATAATGAAGGGAATGTATAAATGATTTGAGTGAATGAAGGGAATGAATGAACGAAGGGAATGAATGATTGAAGGGAATGTAAGAATGAAGCGAATGAACGGATGAAGGAAACGAATGAATGAAGGGAATGACTGAATGAAGGGAATGAAGGGAATGAAGGGAATGAAGGGAATGAAGAGAATGAGGGGACTAAATGAATGAAAGGAATGTGCGAATGAATGGGAATGTATGAATGAAGGGAACGAATGAATGAATGAAGGGAACAAATGCATGAAGGGAATGAATGAATGAAGGGAATGTATGAACGAAGGGAATGGATGAATGAATGGAATGAAGAGAATGAGGGAAGAAATGAATGAGAGGAATATACGAATGAATGGGAATGAATGAATGAAGGGAATGAATGAATGGAGGGAACGAATGAATAGAGGGAATGAATTCATGAAGGGAACGAATGAATGAAGGGAATGAATGAATGAAGGGAATGAAGAGAATGAGGGGAATAAATGAATGAAAGGAATGTACGAATGAATGGGAATGTATGAATGAAGGGAACAAATGCATGTAGGGAATGAATGAATGAAGGGAATGTATGAACGAAGGGAATGGATGAATGAATGGATTGAAGAGAATGAGGGAATAAATGAATGAAAGGAATATACGAATGAATGGGAATGAATGAATGAAGGGAATGAATGAATGGAGGGAACGAATGAATGGAGGGAATGAATTAATGAAGGGAACGAATGAATGAAGGGAATGAATGAATGAAGGGAATGAAGAGAATGAGGGGAATGAATGAATGAAAGGAATGTACGAATGAATGGGAATGCATGAATGAAGGGAACGAATGAATGGAGGGAATGGATGAATGAATGAATGAAGGTGATATATGAATGAAGGGAATGAATAAATGAAGGGAATGAATTGAATGAATGGAATGGGGGGAATGAATGAATGATGGGAATGAGTGAATGAAGGGAATGAATGAATGAAGGGAACGAATGAACGAAGGGGATGAATGAACGAAGGGAATGAATGATTGAAGGGAATGTAATAATGAAGGGAATGTATAAATGATTTGAGTGAATGAAGGGAATGAATGAACGAAGGGAATGAATGATTGAAGGCAATGTAAGAATGAAGCGAATGAACGGATGAAGGAAACGAATGAATGAAGGGAATGACTGAATGAAGGGAATGAAGGGAATGAAGGGAATGAAGGGAATGAAGAGAATGAGGGGAATAAATGAATGAAAGGAATGTGCGAATGAATGGGAATGTATGAATGAAGGGAACGAATGAATGAATGAAGGGAACAAATGCATGAAGGGAATGAATGAATGAAGGGAATGTATGAACGAAGGGAATGGATGAATGAATGGATTGAAGAGAATGAGGGAATAAATGAATGAAAGGAATATACGAATGAATGGGAATGAATGAATGAAGGGAATGAAGGAATGGAGGGAACGAATGAATGGAGGGAATGAATTAATGAAGGGAACGAATGCATGAAGGGACTGAATGAATGAAGGGAATGAAGAGAATGAGGGGAATGAATGAATGAAAGGAATGTGCGAATGAATGGGAATGTATGAATGAAGGGAACGAATGAATGAATGAAGGGAACAAATGCATGAAGGGAATGAATGAATGAAGGGAATGTATGAACGAAGGGAATGGATGAATGAATGGAATGAAGAGAATGAGGGAATAAATGAATGAAAGGAATATACGAATGAATGGGAATGAATAAATGAAGGGAATGAATTGAATGAAAGGAATGAGGGGAATGAATGAATGATGGGAATGAATGAACGAAGGGAATGAATGATTGAAGGGAATGTAAGAATGAAGCGAATGAACGGATGAAGGAAACGAATGAATGAAGGGAATGAATGAATGAAGGGAATGAAGGGAATGAAGGGAATGAAGAGAATGAGGGGAATAAATGAATGAAAGGAATGCACAAATGAATGGGAATGTATGAATGAAGGGAAGGAATGAATGAATGAAGGGAACGAATGCATGAAGGGAATGAATGAATGATGGGAATGTATGAATGAAGGGAATGGATGGATGAAGCGAATGAACGGATGAAGGAAACGAATGAATAAAGGGAATGAATGAATGAAGGGAATGAAGGGAATGAAGGGAATGAAGAGAATGAGGGGAATAAATGAATGAAAGGAATGTACGAATGAGTGGGAATGTATGAATGAAGGGAACGAATGAATGAATGAAGGGAACAAATGCATGAAGGGAATGAATGTATGAAGGGAATGTATGAACGAAGGGAACGGATGAATGAATGGAATGAAGAGAATGAGGGAATAAATGAATGAAAGGAATATACGAATGAATGGGAATGAATGAATGAAGGGAATGAATGAATGGAGGGAACGAATGAATGGAGGGAATGAATTCATGAAGGGAACGAATGAATGAAGGGAATGAATGAATGAAGGGAATGAAGAGAATGAGGGGAATAAATGAATGAAAGGAATGTACGAATGAATAGGAATGTATGAATGAAGGGAACGAATGAATGGAGGGAATGGATGAATGAATGAGTGAAGGTAATGTATGAATGGAGGGAATGAATAAATGAAGGGAATGAATTGAATGAAAGGAATGAGGGGAATGAATGAATGATGGGAATGAGTGAATGAAGGGAATGAATGAATGAAGGGAACGAATGAACGAAGGGGATGAATGATTGAAGGGAATGTAATAATGAAGGGAATGTATAAACGATTTGAGTGAATGAAGGGAATGAATGAACGAAGGGAATGAATGATTGAAGGGAATGTAAGAATGAAGCGAATGAACGGATGAAGGAAACGAATGAACGAAGGGAATGAGTGAATGAAGGGAATGAAGGGAATGAAGGGAATGAAGAGAATGAGGGGAATAAATGAATGAACGGAATGTGCGAATGAATGGGAATGTATGAATGAAGGGAACGAATGAATGAATGAAGGGAACAAATGCATGAAGGGAATGAATGAATGAAGGGAATGTATGAACGAAGGGAATGGATGAATGAATGGAATGAAGAGAATGAGGGAAGAAATGAATGAAAGGAATATACGAATGAATGGGAATGAATGAATGAGGGGAATGAATGAATGAAGGGAACGAATGAACGAAGGGGATGAATGAACGAAGGGAACGAATGAATGAAGGGAATGAATGAATGAAGGGAATGAAGAGAATGAGGGGAATAAATGAATGAAAGGAATGTACGAATGAATGGGAATGTATGAATGAAGGGAACAAATGCATGAAGGGAATGAATGAATGAAGGGAATGTATGAACGAAGGGAACGGATGAATGAATGGAATGAAGAGAATGAGGGAATAAATGAATGAAAGGAATATACGAATGAATGGGAATGAATGAATGAATGAAGGGAACGAATGCATGAAGGGAATGAATGAATGAAGGGCATGAAGAGAATGAGGGGAATGAATGAATGAAAGGAACATAAGAATGAATGGGACTGTACGAATGAAGGGAACGAATGAATGGAGGGAATGGATGAATGAATGAAGGGAATGTATGAATGAAGTGAGTGAATGAATGAAGGTGATATATGAATAATGGAAATGAATAAATGAAGGGAATGAATTGAACGAATGGAATGAGGGAAATGAATGAATAATGGGAATGTGTGAATGAAGGGAATGAATGAATGAACGGAACGAATGAACGAAGGGGATGAATGAAAGAAGGGAATGAATGCTTGAAGGGAATGTAATAATGAAGGGAATGTGTAAATGATTTGAGTGAATGAAGGGAATGAATGAACGAAGGGAATGAATGATTGAAGGGAATGTAAGAATGAAGCGAATGAACGGATGAAGGAAACGAATGAATGAAGGGAATGAAGGGAATGAAGGGAATGAAGGGAATGAAGAGAATGAGGGGAATAAATGAATGAAAGGAATGTGCGAATGAATGGGAATGTATGAATGAAGGGAACGAATGAATGAATGAAGGGAACAAATGCATGAAGGGAATGAATGAATGAAGGGAATATATGAACGAAGGGAATGGATGAATGAATGGAATGAAGAGAATGAGGGAAGAAATGAATGAGAGGAATGTACGAATGAATAGAGGGAATGAATTCATGAAGGGAACGAATGAATGAAGGGAATGAATGAATGAAGGGAATGAAGAGAATGAGGGGAATAAATGAATGAAAGGAATGTACGAATGAATGGGAATGTATGAATGAAGGGAACAAATGCATGAAGGGAATGAATGAATGAAGGGAATGTATGAACGAAGGGAATGGATGAATGAACGGATTGAAGAGAATGAGGGAATAAATGAATGAAAGGAATATACGAATGAATGGGAATGAATGAATGAAGGGAATGAAGGAATGGAGGGAACGAATGAATGGAGGGAATGAATTAATGAAGGGAACGAATGAATGAAGGGACTGAATGAATGAAGGGAATGAAGAGAATGAGGGGAATGAATGAATGAAAGGAATGTGCGAATGAATGGGAATGTATGAATGAAGGGAACGAATGAATGAATGAAGGGAACAAATGCATGAAGGGAATGAATGAATGAAGGGAATGTATGAACGAAGGGAATGGATGAATGAATGGAATGAAGAGAATGAGGGAATAAATGAATGAAAGGAATATACGAATGAATGGGAATGAATAAATGAAGGGAATGAATTGAATGAAAGGAATGAGGGGAATGAATGAATGATGGGAATGAGTGAATGAAGGGAATGAATGAATGAAGGGAACGAATGAACGAAGGGAATGAATGATTGAAGGGAATGTAAGAATGAAGCGAATGAACGGATGAAGGAAACGAATGAATGAAGGGAATGAATGAATGAAGGGTATGAAGGGAATGAAGGGAATGAAGAGAATGAGGGGAATAAATGAATGAAAGGAATGCACAAATGAATGGGAATGTATGAATGAAGGGAAGGAATGAATGAATGAAGGGAACGAATGCATGAAGGGAATGAATGAATGATGGGAATGTATGAATGAAGGGAATGGATGGATGAAGCGAATGAACGGATGAAGGAAACGAATGAATAAAGGGAATGAATGAATGAAGGGAATGAAGGGAATGAAGGGAATGAAGAGAATGAGGGGAATAAATGAATGAAAGGAATGTACGAATGAATGGGAATGTATGAATGAAGGGAACGAATGAATGAATGAAGGGAACAAATGCATGAAGGGAATGAATGTATGAAGGGAATGTATGAACGAAGGGAACGGATGAATGAATGGAATGAAGAGAATGAGGGAATAAATGAATGAAAGGAATATACGAATGAATGGGAATGAATGAATGAAGGGAATGATTGAATGGAGGGAACGAATGAATGGAGGGAATGAATTCATGAAGGGAACGAATGAATGAAGGGAATGAATGAATGAAGGGAATGAAGAGAATGAGGGGAATAAATGAATGAAAGGAATGTACGAATGAATAGGAATGTATGAATGAAGGGAACGAATGAATGGAGGGAATGGATGAATGAATGAGTGAAGGTAATGTATGAATGGAGGGAATGAATAAATGAAGGGAATGAATTGAATGAAAGGAATGAGGGGAATGAATGAATGATGGGAATGAGTGAATGAAGGGAATGAATGAATGAAGGGAACGAATGAACGAAGGGGATGAATGAACGAAGGGAATGAATGATTGAAGGGAATGTAATAATGAAGGTAATGTATAAACGATTTGAGTGAATGAAGGGAATGAATGAACGAGGGGAATGAATGATTGAAGGGAATGTAAGAATGAAGCGAATGAACGGATGAAGGAAACGAATGAATGAAGGGAATGACTGAATGAAGGGAATGAAGGGAATGAAGGGAATGAAGAGAATGGGGGGAATAAATGAATGAAAGGAATGTGCGAATGAATGGGAATGTATGAATGAAGGGAACGAATGAATGAATGAAGGGAACAAATGCATGAAGGGAATGAATGAATGAAGGGAATGTATGAACGAAGGGAATGGACGAATGAATGGAATGAAGAGAATGAGGGAAGAAATGAATGAAAGGAATATACGAATGAATGGGAATGAATGAATGAAGGGAATGAATGAATGGAGGGAACGAATGAATGGAGGGAATGAATTCATGAAGGGAACGAATGAATGAAGGGAATGAATGAATGAATGGATTGAAGAGAATGAGGGAATAAATGAATGAAAGGAATATACGAATGAATGGGAATGAATAAATGAAGGGAATGAATGGAATGAAAGGAATGAGGGGAATGAATGAATGATGGGAATGAGTGAATGAAGGGAATGAATGAATGAATGGAACGAATGAACGAAGGGGATGAATGAACGAAGGGAATGAATGATTGAAGGGAAAGTAATAATGAAGGCAATGTATAAATGATTTGAGTGAATGAAGGGAATGAATGAACGAAGGGAATGAATGATTGAAGGGAATGTAAGAATGAAGCGAATGAACGGATGAGGGGAAACGAATGAATGAAGGGAATCAAGGGAATGAAGGGAATGAAGAGAATGAAGAGAATGAGGGAATAAATGAATGAAAGGAATATACGAATGAATGGGAATGAATGAATGAAGGGAACGAATGAATGGAGGGAATGAATGAATGAAGGGAATGTATGAATGAAGGGAATGGATGGATGAAGCGAATGAACGGATGAAGGAAACGAATGAATAAAGGGAATGAATGAATGAAGGGCATGAAGGGAATGAAGAGAATGAGGGGGATAAATGAATGAAAGTAATATACGAATGAATGGGACTGTACGAATGAAGGGAACGGATGAATGGAGGGAATGAATGAATGAAGGGAATGAATGATTGAAGGGAATGTAAGAAAGAAGCGAATGAACGGATGAAGGAAACGAATGAATGAAGGGAATGAATGAATGAAGGGAATGAAGGGAATGAAGGGAATGAAGAGAATGAGGGGAATAAATGAAAGAAGGGTATGTACGAATGAATGGGAATGTATGAATGAAGGGAACGAATGAATGAATGAAGGGAACAAATGCATGAAGGGAATGAATGAATGAAGGGAATGTGTGAACGAAGGGAATGGATGAATGAATGGATTGAAGAGAATGAGGGAATAAATGAATGAACGGAATATACGAATGAATGGGAATGAATGAATGAAGGGAATGAATGAATGGAGGGAACGAATGAATGGAGGGAATGAATTAATGAAGGGAACGAATGAATGAAGGGAATGAATGAATGAAGGGAATGAAGAGAATGAGGGGAATGAATGAATGAAAGGAATATACGAATGAATGTGAATGTATGAATGAAGGGAACGAATGAATGGAGGGAATGGATGAATGAATGAAGGGAATGTATGAATGAAGGGAATGAATGAGTGAAGGTAATGTATGAATTGTGGGAATGAATAAATGAAGGGAATGAATTGAATGAAAGGAATGAGGGGAATGAATGAATGATGGGAATGAGTGAATGAAGGGAATGAATGAATGAAGGGAACGAATGAACGAAGGGGATGAATGAACGAAGGGAATGAATGATTGAATGGAATGCAATAATGAAGGGAATGTATAAATGATTGGAGTGGATGAAGGGAATGAATGAATGAAGGGAATGAATGATTGAAGGGAATGTAAGAATGAAGCGAATGAACGGATGAAGGGAATGTAAGAATGAAGCGAATGAACGGATGAAGGAAACGAATGAATGAATGAAGGTAATGAAGGGAATGAAGGGAATGAAGAGAATGAGGGGAATAAATGAATGAAAGGAATGTACGAATGAATGGGAATGTATGAATGAAGGGAACGAATGAATGAATGAAGGGAACGAATGCATGAAGGGAATGAATCAATGAAGGGAATTTATGAATGAAGGGAATGGATGGATGAAGCGAATGAACGGATGAAGGAAACGAATGAATAAAGGGAATGAATGAATGAAGGGAATGAAGGGAATGAAGGGAATGAAGAGAATGAGGGGAATAAATGAATGAAAGGAATGTACGAATGAATGGGTATGTATGAATGAAGGGAACGAATGAATGAATGAAGGGAACATATGCATGAAGGGAATGAATGAATGAAGGGAATGTATGAGCGAAGGGAATGGATGAATGAGTGGAATGAAGAGAATGAGGGAATAAATGAATGAAAGGAATATACGAATGAATGGGAATGAATAAATGAAGGGAATGAATTGAATGAAAGGAATGAGGGGAATGAATGTATGATGGGAATGAGTGAATGAAGGGAATGAATGAATGACGGGGACGAATGAACGAAGGGGATGAATGAACGAAGGGAATGAATGATTGAAGGGAATGTAATAATGAAGGGAATGTATAAATGATTTGAGTGAATGAAGGGAATGAATGAACGAAGGGAATGAATGATTGAAGGGAATGTAAGAATGAAGCGAATGAACGGATGAAGGAAACGAATGAATGAAGGGAATGAAGGGAATGAAGGGAATGAAGAGAATGAGGGGAATAAATGAATGAAAGGAATGTGCGAATGAATGGGAATGTATGAATGAAGGGAACGAATGAATGAATGAAGGGAACGAATGCATGAAAGGAATGAATGAATGAAGGGAATGTATGAATGAAGGGAATGAAGAGAATGAGGGAATAAATGAATGAAAGGAATATACGAATGAATGGGAATGAATGAATGAAGGGAACGAATGAATGGAGGGGAGGAACGAATGAAGGGAATGAATGATTGAAGGGAATGTAAGAAAGAAGCGAATGAACGGATGAAGGAAACGAATGAATGAAGGGAATGAATGAATGAAGGGAATGAAGGGAATGAAGAGAATGAGGGGAATAAATGAATGAAAGGAATGTACGAATGAATGGGAATGTATGAATGAAGGGGACGAATGAATGAATGAAGGGAACGAATGCATGAAGGGAATAAATAAATGAAGGGAATGTATGAATGAAGGGAATGGATGGATGAAGCGAATGAACGGATGAAGGAAACGAATGAATAAAGGTGAATGAATGAATGAAGGGAATGAAGGGAATGAAGGGAATGAAGAGAATGAGGGGAATAAATGAATGAAAGAAATGTACGAATGAATGGGTATGTATGAATGAAGGGAACGAATGAATGAATGAAGGTAATGAAGGGAATGAAGGGAATGAAGAGAATGAGGGGAATGAATGAATGAAAGGAATGTACGAATGAATGGGAATGTATGAATGAAGGGAACGAATGAATGAATGAAGGGAACAAATGCATGAAGGGAATGAATGAATGAAGGGAATGAAGAGAATGAGGGGAATGAATGAATGAAAGGAACATACGAATGAATGGGAATGTATGAATGAAGGGAACGAATGAATGGAGGGAATGGATGAATGAATGAAGGGAATGTATGAATGAAGGGAATGAATGAGTGAAGGTAATGTATGAATGGTGGGAATGAATAAATGAAGGGAATGAATTGAATGAAAGGAATGAGGGGAATGAATGAATGATGGGAATGAGTGAATGAAGGGAATGAATGAATGAAGGGAACGAATGAACGAAGGGGATGAATGAACGAAGGGAATGAATGATTGAAGGGAATGTAATAATGAAGGGAATGTATAAATGATTGGAGTGGATGAAGGGAATGAATGAACGAAGGGAATGAATGATTGAAGGGAATGTAAGAATGAAGCGAATGAACGGATGAAGGAAACGAATGAATGAAGGGAATGAGTGAATGAAGGGAATGAAGGGAATGAAGGGAATGAAGTGACTGAGGGGAATAAATGAATGAAAGGAATGTGCGAATGAATGGGAGTGTATGAATGAAGGGAACGAATGAATGAATGAAGGGAACGAATGCATGAAAGGAATGAATGAATGAAGGGAATGTATGTATGAAGGGAATGGATGAATGAAGGGAATGAAGAGAATGAGGAAATAAATGAATGGAAGGAATATACGAATGTATGAGAATGAATGAATGAAGGGAACGAATGAATGGAGGGAATGAATGAATGAAGGGAATGAATGATTGAAGGGAATGTAAGAAAGAAGCGAATGAACGGATGAAGGAAACGAATGAATGAAGGGACTGAATGAATGGAGCGAATGAATGGATGGAGGAAATGAATGAATGAAGGGAATGAATGAATGAAGGGAACGAACGAACGAAGGGGATGAATGAACGAAGGGAATGAATGATTGAAGGGAATGTAATAATGAAGGGAATGAATAAATGATTTGAGTGAATGAAGGGAATGAATGAACGAAGGGAATGAATGATTGAAGGGAATGTAAGAATGAAGCGAATGAACGGATGAAGGAAACGAATGAATGAAGGGAATCAATGAATGAAGGGAATGAAGGGAATGAAGGGAATGAAGAGAATGAGGGGAATAAATGAATGAAAGGAATGTGCGAATGAATGGGAATGTATGAATGAAGGGAACGAATGAATGAATGAAGGGAACGAATACATGAAGGGAATGAATGAATGAAGGGAATGTATGAATGAAGGGAATGGATGAATGAAGCGAATGAACGGATGAAGGAAACGAATGAATAAAGGGAATGAATGAATGAAGGGAACGAATGAATGGAGGGAATGAATGAAGGGAACGAATGAATGAAAAGAATGAATGAATGAGGGGAATGAATGAATGAAGGGAATGAATGAATGGAGCGAACGAATGAATGGAGGGAATGAATTAATGAAGGGAACGAATGAATGAAGAGAATGAATGAATGAAGCGAATGAATGAATGAAGGGAATGAAGAGAATGAGGGGAATAAATGAATGAAAGGAATGTGCGAATGAATGGGAATGTATGAATGAAGGGAACGAATGAATGAATGAAGGGAACGAATGCATGAAAGGAATGAATGAATGAAGGGAATGTATGAATGAAGGGAATGAAGAGAATGAGGGAATAAATGAATGAAAGGAATATACGAATGAATGGGAATGAATGAATGAAGGGAACGAATGAATGGAGGGGAGGAACGAATGAAGGGAATGAATGATTGAAGGGAATGTAAGAAAGAAGCGAATGAACGGATGAAGGAAACGAATGAATGAAGGGAATGAATGAATGAAGGGAATGAAGGGAATGAAGGGAATGAAGAGAATGAGGGGAATAAATGAATGAAAGGAATGTACGAATGAATGGGAATGTATGAATGAAGGGAACGAATGAATGAATGAAGGGAACGAATGCATGAAGGGAATAAATAAATGAAGGGAATGTATGAATGAAGGGAATGGATGGATGAAGCGAATGAACGGATGAAGGAAACGAATGAATAAAGGGAATGAATGAATGAAGGGAATGAAGGGAATGAAGGGAATGAAGAGAATGAGGGGAATAAATGAATGAAAGAAATGTACGAATGAATGGGTATGTATGAATGAAGGGAACGAATGAATGAATGAAGGTAATGAAGGGAATGAAGGGAATGAAGAGAATGAGGGGAATGAATGAATGAAAGGAATGTACGAATGAATGGGAATGTATGAATGAAGGGAACAAATGCATGAAGGGAATGAATGAATGAAGGGAATGAAGAGAATGAGGGGAATGAATGAATGAAAGGAATATACGAATGAATGGGAATGTATGAATGAAGGGAACGAATGAATGGAGGGAATGGATGAATGAATGAAGGGAATGTATGAATGAAGGGAATGAATGAGTGAAGGTAATGTATGAATGGTGGGAATGAATAAATGAAGGGAATGAATTGAATGAAAGGAATGAGGGGAATGAATGAATGATGGGAATGAGTGAATGAAGGGAATGAATGAATGAAGGGAACGAATGAACGAAGGGGATGAATGAACGAAGGGAATGAATGATTGAAGGGAATGTAATAATGAAGGGAATGTATAAATGATTGGAGTGGATGAAGGGAATGAATGAACGAAGGGAATGAATGATTGAAGGGAATGTAAGAATGAAGCGAATGAACGGATGAAGGAAACGAATGAATGAAGGGAATGAGTGAATGAAGGGAATGAAGGGAATGAAGGGAATGAAGTGACTGAGGGGAATAAATGAATGAAAGGAATGTGCGAATGAATGGGAGTGTATGAATGAAGGGAACGAATGAATGAATGAAGGGAACGAATGCATGAAAGGAATGAATGAATGAAGGGAATGTATGTATGAAGGGAATGGATGAATGAAGGGAATGAAGAGAATGAGGAAATAAATGAATGGAAGGAATATACGAATGTATGAGAATGAATGAATGAAGGGAACGAATGAATGGAGGGAATGAATGAATGAAGGGAATGAATGATTGAAGGGAATGTAAGAAAGAAGCGAATGAACGGATGAAGGAAACGAATGAATGAAGGGACTGAATGAATGGAGCGAATGAATGGATGGAGGAAATGAATGAATGAAGGGAATGAATGAATGAAGGGAACGAACGAACGAAGGGGATGAATGAACGAAGGGAATGAATGATTGAAGGGAATGTAATAATGAAGGGAATGAATAAATGATTTGAGTGAATGAAGGGAATGAATGAACGAAGGGAATGAATGATTGAAGGGAATGTAAGAATGAAGCGAATGAACGGATGAAGGAAACGAATGAATGAAGGGAATCAATGAATGAAGGGAATGAAGGGAATGAAGGGAATGAAGAGAATGAGGGGAATAAATGAATGAAAGGAATGTGCGAATGAATGGGAATGTATGAATGAAGGGAACGAATGAATGAATGAAGGGAACGAATACATGAAGGGAATGAATGAATGAAGGGAATGTATGAATGAAGGGAATGGATGAATGAAGCGAATGAACGGATGAAGGAAACGAATGAATAAAGGGAATGAATGAATGAAGGGAACGAATGAATGGAGGGAATGAATGAAGGGAACGAATGAATGAAAAGAATGAATGAATGAGGGGAATGAATGAATGAAGGGAATGAATGAATGGAGCGAACGAATGAATGGAGGGAATGAATTAATGAAGGGAACGAATGAATGAAGAGAATGAATGAATGAAGCGAATGAATGAATGAAGGGAATGAAGAGAATGAGGGGAATAAATGAATGAAAGGAATGTGCGAATGAATGGGAATGTATGAATGAAGGGAACGAATGAATGAATGAAGGGAACGAATGCATGAAAGGAATGAATGAATGAAGGGAATGTATGAATGAAGGGAATGAAGAGAATGAGGGAATAAATGAATGAAAGGAATATACGAATGAATGGGAATGAATGAATGAAGGGAACGAATGAATGGAGGGGAGGAACGAATGAAGGGAATGAATGATTGAAGGGAATGTAAGAAAGAAGCGAATGAACGGATGAAGGAAACGAATGAATGAAGGGAATGAATGAATGAAGGGAATGAAGGGAATGAAGGGAATGAAGAGAATGAGGGGAATAAATGAATGAAAGGAATGTACGAATGAATGGGAATGTATGAATGAAGGGAACGAATGAATGAATGAAGGGAACGAATGCATGAAGGGAATAAATAAATGAAGGGAATGTATGAATGAAGGGAATGGATGGATGAAGCGAATGAACGGATGAAGGAAACGAATGAATAAAGGGAATGAATGAATGAAGGGAATGAAGGGAATGAAGGGAATGAAGAGAATGAGGGGAATAAATGAATGAAAGAAATGTACGAATGAATGGGTATGTATGAATGAAGGGAACGAATGAATGAATGAAGGTAATGAAGGGAATGAAGGGAATGAAGAGAATGAGGGGAATGAATGAATGAAAGGAATGTACGAATGAATGGGAATGTATGAATGAAGGGAACAAATGCATGAAGGGAATGAATGAATGAAGGGAATGAAGAGAATGAGGGGAATGAATGAATGAAAGGAATATACGAATGAATGGGAATGTATGAATGAAGGGAACGAATGAATGGAGGGAATGGATGAATGAATGAAGGGAATGTATGAATGAAGGGAATGAATGAGTGAAGGTAATGTATGAATGGTGGGAATGAATAAATGAAGGGAATGAATTGAATGAAAGGAATGAGGGGAATGAATGAATGATGGGAATGAGTGAATGAAGGGAATGAATGAATGAAGGGAACGAATGAACGAAGGGGATGAATGAACGAAGGGAATGAATGATTGAAGGGAATGTAATAATGAAGGGAATGTATAAATGATTGGAGTGGATGAAGGGAATGAATGAACGAAGGGAATGAATGATTGAAGGGAATGTAAGAATGAAGCGAATGAACGGATGAAGGAAACGAATGAATGAAGGGAATGAGTGAATGAAGGGAATGAAGGGAATGAAGGGAATGAAGTGACTGAGGGGAATAAATGAATGAAAGGAATGTGCGAATGAATGGGAGTGTATGAATGAAGGGAACGAATGAATGAATGAAGGGAACGAATGCATGAAAGGAATGAATGAATGAAGGGAATGTATGTATGAAGGGAATGGATGAATGAAGGGAATGAAGAGAATGAGGAAATAAATGAATGGAAGGAATATACGAATGTATGAGAATGAATGAATGAAGGGAACGAATGAATGGAGGGAATGAATGAATGAAGGGAATGAATGATTGAAGGGAATGTAAGAAAGAAGCGAATGAACGGATGAAGGAAACGAATGAATGAAGGGACTGAATGAATGGAGCGAATGAATGGATGGAGGAAATGAATGAATGAAGGGAATGAATGAATGAAGGGAACGAACGAACGAAGGGGATGAATGAACGAAGGGAATGAATGATTGAAGGGAATGTAATAATGAAGGGAATGAATAAATGATTTGAGTGAATGAAGGGAATGAATGAACGAAGGGAATGAATGATTGAAGGGAATGTAAGAATGAAGCGAATGAACGGATGAAGGAAACGAATGAATGAAGGGAATCAATGAATGAAGGGAATGAAGGGAATGAAGGGAATGAAGAGAATGAGGGGAATAAATGAATGAAAGGAATGTGCGAATGAATGGGAATGTATGAATGAAGGGAACGAATGAATGAATGAAGGGAACGAATACATGAAGGGAATGAATGAATGAAGGGAATGTATGAATGAAGGGAATGGATGAATGAAGCGAATGAACGGATGAAGGAAACGAATGAATAAAGGGAATGAATGAATGAAGGGAACGAATGAATGGAGGGAATGAATGAAGGGAACGAATGAATGAAAAGAATGAATGAATGAGGGGAATGAATGAATGAAGGGAATGAATGAATGGAGCGAACGAATGAATGGAGGGAATGAATTAATGAAGGGAACGAATGAATGAAGAGAATGAATGAATGAAGCGAATGAATGAATGAAGGGAATGAAGAGAATGAGGGGAATAAATGAATGAAAGGAATGTGCGAATGAATGGGAATGTATGAATGAAGGGAACGAATGAATGAATGAAGGGAACGAATGCATGAAAGGAATGAATGAATGAAGGGAATGTATGAATGAAGGGAATGAAGAGAATGAGGGAATAAATGAATGAAAGGAATATACGAATGAATGGGAATGAATGAATGAAGGGAACGAATGAATGGAGGGGAGGAACGAATGAAGGGAATGAATGATTGAAGGGAATGTAAGAAAGAAGCGAATGAACGGATGAAGGAAACGAATGAATGAAGGGAATGAATGAATGAAGGGAATGAAGGGAATGAAGGGAATGAAGAGAATGAGGGGAATAAATGAATGAAAGGAATGTACGAATGAATGGGAATGTATGAATGAAGGGAACGAATGAATGAATGAAGGGAACGAATGCATGAAGGGAATAAATAAATGAAGGGAATGTATGAATGAAGGGAATGGATGGATGAAGCGAATGAACGGATGAAGGAAACGAATGAATAAAGGGAATGAATGAATGAAGGGAATGAAGGGAATGAAGGGAATGAAGAGAATGAGGGGAATAAATGAATGAAAGAAATGTACGAATGAATGGGTATGTATGAATGAAGGGAACGAATGAATGAATGAAGGTAATGAAGGGAATGAAGGGAATGAAGAGAATGAGGGGAATGAATGAATGAAAGGAATGTACGAATGAATGGGAATGTATGAATGAAGGGAACAAATGCATGAAGGGAATGAATGAATGAAGGGAATGAAGAGAATGAGGGGAATGAATGAATGAAAGGAATATACGAATGAATGGGAATGTATGAATGAAGGGAACGAATGAATGGAGGGAATGGATGAATGAATGAAGGGAATGTATGAATGAAGGGAATGAATGAGTGAAGGTAATGTATGAATGGTGGGAATGAATAAATGAAGGGAATGAATTGAATGAAAGGAATGAGGGGAATGAATGAATGATGGGAATGAGTGTATGAAGGGAATGAATGAATGAAGGGAACGAATGAACGAAGGGGATGAATGAACGAAGGGAATGAATGATTGAAGGGAATGTAATAATGAAGGGAATGTATAAATGATTGGAGTGGATGAAGGGAATGAATGAACGAAGGGAATGAATGATTGAAGGGAATGTAAGAATGAAGCGAATGAACGGATGAAGGAAACGAATGAATGAAGGGAATGAGTGAATGAAGGGAATGAAGGGAATGAAGGGAATGAAGTGACTGAGGGGAATAAATGAATGAAAGGAATGTGCGAATGAATGGGAGTGTATGAATGAAGGGAACGAATGAATGAATGAAGGGAACGAATGCATGAAAGGAATGAATGAATGAAGGGAATGTATGTATGAAGGGAATGGATGAATGAAGGGAATGAAGAGAATGAGGAAATAAATGAATGGAAGGAATATACGAATGTATGAGAATGAATGAATGAAGGGAACGAATGAATGGAGGGAATGAATGAATGAAGGGAATGAATGATTGAAGGGAATGTAAGAAAGAAGCGAATGAACGGATGAAGGAAACGAATGAATGAAGGGACTGAATGAATGGAGCGAATGAATGGATGGAGGAAATGAATGAATGAAGGGAATGAATGAATGAAGGGAACGAACGAACGAAGGGGATGAATGAACGAAGGGAATGAATGATTGAAGGGAATGTAATAATGAAGGGAATGAATAAATGATTTGAGTGAATGAAGGGAATGAATGAACGAAGGGAATGAATGATTGAAGGGAATTTAAGAATGAAGCGAATGAACGGATGAAGGAAACGAATGAATGAAGGGAATCAATGAATGAAGGGAATGAAGGGAATGAAGGGAATGAAGAGAATGAGGGGAATAAATGAATGAAAGGAATGTGCGAATGAATGGGAATGTATGAATGAAGGGAACGAATGAATGAATGAAGGGAACGAATGCATGAAGGGAATGAATGAATGATGGGAATGTATGAATGAAGGGAATGGATGGATGAAGCGAATGAACGGATGAAGGAAACGAATGAATAAAGGGAATGAATGAATGAAGGGAATGAAGGGAATGAAGGGAATGAAGAGAATGAGGGGAATAAATGAATGAAAGGAATGTACGAATGAATGGGAATGTATGAATGAAGGGAACGAATGAATGAATGAAGGGAACAAATGCATGAAGGGAATGAATGTATGAAGGGAATGTATGAACGAAGGGAACGGATGAATGAATGGAATGAAGAGAATGAGGGAATAATTGAATGAAAGGAATATACGAATGAATGGGAATGAATGAATGAAGGGAATGATTGAATGGAGGGAACGAATGAATGGAGGGAATGAATTCATGAAGGGAACGAATGAATGAAGGGAATGAATGAATGAAGGGAATGAAGAGAATGAGGGGAATAAATGAATGAAAGGAATGTACGAATGAATAGGAATGTATGAATGAAGGGAACGAATGAATGGAGGGAATGGATGAATGAATGAGTGAAGGTAATGTATGAATGGAGGGAATGAATAAATGAAGGGAATGAATTGAATGAAAGGAATGAGGGGAATGAATGAATGATGGGAATGAGTGAATGAAGGGAATGAATGAATGAAGGGAACGAATGAAAGAAGGGGATGAATGAACGAAGGGAATGAATGATTGAAGGGAATGTAATAATGAAGGTAATGTATAAACGATTTGAGTGAATGAAGGGAATGAATGAACGAGGGGAATGAATGATTGAAGGGAATGTAAGAATGAAGCGAATGAACGGATGAAGGAAACGAATGAATGAAGGGAATGACTGAATGAAGGGAATGAAGGGAATGAAGGGAATGAAGAGAATGGGGGGAATAAATGAATGAAAGGAATGTGCGAATGAATGGGAATGTATGAATGAAGGGAACGAATGAATGAATGAAGGGAACAAATGCATGAAGGGAATGAATGAATGAAGGGAATGTATGAACGAAGGGAATGGACGAATGAATGGAATGAAGAGAATGAGGGAAGAAATGAATGAAAGGAATATACGAATGAATGGGAATGAATGAATGAAGGGAATGAATGAATGGAGGTAACGAATGAATGGAGGGAATGAATTCATGAAGGGAACGAATGAATGAAGGGAATGAATGAATGAATGGATTGAAGAGAATGAGGGAATAAATGAATGAAAGGAATATACGAATGAATGGGAATGAATAAATGAAGGGAATGAATGGAATGAAAGGAATGAGGGGAATGAATGAATGATGGGAATGAGTGAATGAAGGGAATGAATGAATGAATGGAACGAATGAACGAAGGGAATGAATGAACGAAGGGAATGAATGATTGAAGGGAAAGTAATAATGAAGGCAATGTATAAATGATTTGAGTGAATGAAGGGAATGAATGAACGAAGGGAATGAATGATTGAAGGGAATGTAAGAATGAAGCGAATGAACGGATGAGGGGAAACGAATGAATGAAGGGAATCAAGGGAATGAAGGGAATGAAGAGAATGAAGAGAATGAGGGAATAAATGAATGAAAGGAATATACGAATGAATGGGAATGAATGAATGAAGGGAACGAATGAATGGAGGGAATGAATGAATGAAGGGAATGTATGAATGAAGGGAATGGATGGATGAAGCGAATGAACGGATGAAGGAAACGAATGAATAAAGGGAATGAATGAATGAAGGGCATGAAGGGAATGAAGAGAATGAGGGGGATAAATGAATGAAAGTAATATACGAATGAATGGGACTGTACGAATGAAGGGAACGAATGAATGGAGGGAATGAATGAATGAAGGGAATGAATGATTGAAGGGAATGTAAGAAAGAAGCGAATGAACGGATGAAGGAAACGAATGAATGAAGGGAATGAATGAATGAAGGGAATGAAGGGAATGAAGGGAATGAAGAGAATGAGGGGAATAAATGAAAGAAGGGAATGTACGAATGAATGGGAATGTATGAATGAAGGGGACGAATGAATGAATGAAGGGAACAAATGCATGAAGGGAATGAATGAATGAAGGGAATGTGTGAACGAAGGGAATGGATGAATGAATGGATTGAAGAGAATGAGGGAATAAATGAATGAACGGAATATACGAATGAATGGGAATGAATGAATGAAGGGAATGAATGAATGGAGGGAACGAATGAATGGAGGGAATGAATTAATGAAGGGAACGAATGAATGAAGGGAATGAATGAATGAAGGGAATGAAGAGAATGAGGGGAATGAATGAATGAAAGGAATATACGAATGAATGGGAATGTATGAATGAAGGGAACGAATGAATGGAGGGAATGGATGAATGAATGAAGGGAATGTATGAATGAAGGGAATGAATGAGTGAAGATAATGTATGAATGGTGGGAATGAATAAATGAAGGGAATGAATTGAATGAAAGGAATGAGGGGAATGAATGAATGATGGGAATGAGTGAATGAAGGGAATGAATGAATGAAGGGAACGAATGAACGAAGGGGATGAATGAACGAAGGGAATGAATGATTGAATGGAATGTAATAATGAAGGGAATGTATAAATGATTGGAGTGGATGAAGGAAATGAATGAATGAAGGGAATGAATGATTGAAGGGAATGTAAGAATGAAGCGAATGAACGGATGAAGGAAACGAATGAATGAAGGGAATGAGTGAATGAAGGGAATGAAGGGAATGAAGGGAATGAAGTGAATGAGGGGAATAAATCAATGAAAGGAATGTGCGAATGAATGGGAGTGTATGAATGAAGGGAATGAATGAATGAATGAAGGGAACGAATGCATGAAAGGAATGAATGAATGAAGGGAATGTATGTATGAAGGGAATGGATGAATGAAGGGAATGAAGAGAATGAGGGGAATAAATGAATGAAAGGAATGTACGAATGAATGGGAATGTATGAATGAAGGGAACGAATGAATGAATGAAGGGAACGAATGCATGAAGGGAATGAATCAATGAAGGGAATTTATGAATGAAGGGAATTGATGGATGAAGCGAATGAACGGATGAAGGAAACGAATGAATAAAGGGAATGAATGAATGAAGGGAATGAAGGGAATGAAGGGAATGAAGAGAATGAGGGGAATAAATGAATGAAAGGAATGTACGAATGAATGGGTATGTATGAATGAAGGGAACGAATGAATGAATGAAGGTAATGAAGGGAATGAAGGTAATGAAGAGAATGAGGGGAATCAATGAATGAAAGGAATGTACGAATGAATGGGAATGTATGAATGAAGGGAACGAATGAATGAATGAAGGGAACAAATGCATGAAGGGAATGAATGAATGAAGGGAATGAAGAGAATGAGGGGAATGAATGAATGAAAGGAATATACGAATGAATGGGAATGTATGAATGAAGGGAACGAATGAATGGAGGGAATGGATGAATGAATGAAGGGAATGTATGAATGAAGGGAATGAATGAGTGAAGGTAATGTATGAATGGTGGGAATGAATAAATGAAGGGAATGAATTGAATGAAAGGAATGAGGGGAATGAATGAATGATGGGAATGAGTGAATGAAGGGAATGAATGAATGAAGGGAACGAATGAACGAAGGGGATGAATGAACGAAGGGAATGAATGATTGAAGGGAATGTATAAATGATTGGAGTGGATGAAGGGAATGAATGAACGAAGGGAATGAATGATTGAAGGGAATGTAAGAATGAAGCGAATGAACGGATGAAGGAAACGAATGAATGAAGGGAATGAGTGAATGAAGGGAATGAAGGGAATGAAGGGAATGAAGTGACTAAGGGGAATAAATGAATGAAAGGAATGTGCGAATGAATGGGAGTGTATGAATGAAGGGAACGAATGAATGACTGAAGGGAACGAATGCATGAAAGGAATGAATGAATGAAGGGAATGTATGTATGAAGGGAATGGATGAATGAAGGGAATGAAGAGAATGAGGAAATAAATGAATGGAAGGAATATACGAATGTATGAGAATGAATGAATGAAGGGAACGAATGAATGGAGGGAATGAATGAATGAAGGGAATGAATGATTGAAGGGAATGTAAGAAAGAAGCGAATGAACGGATGAAGGAAACGAATGAATGAAGGGACTGAATGAATGGAGCGAATGAATGGATGGAGGAAATGAATGAATGAAGGGAACGAACGAACGAAGGGGATGAATGAACGAAGGGAATGAATGATTGAAGGGAATGTAATAATGAAGGGAATGAATAAATGATTTGAGTGAATGAAGGGAATGAATGAACGAAGGGAATGAATGATTGAAGGGAATGTAAGAATGAAGCGAATGAACGGATGAAGGAAACGAATGAATGAAGGGAATCAATGAATGAAGGGAATGAAGGGAATGAAGGGAATGAAGAGAATGAGGGGAATAAATGAATGAAAGGAATGTGCGAATGAATGGGAATGTATGAATGAAGGGAACGAATGAATGAATGAAGGGAACGAATACATGAAGGGAATGAATGAATGAAGGGAATGTATGAATGAATGGAATGGATGAATGAAGCGAATGAACGGATGAAGGAAACGAATGAATAAAGGGAATGAATGAATGAAGGGAACGAATGAATGGAGGGAATGAATGAAGGGAACGAATGAATGAAAAGAATGAATGAATGAGGGGAATGAATGAATGAAGGGAATGAATGAATGGAGCGAACGAATGAATGGAGGGAATGAATTAATGAAGGGAACGAATGAATGAAGAGAATGAATGAATGAAGCGAATGAATGAATGAAGGGAATGAAGAGAATGAGGGGAATAAATGAATGAAAGGAATATACGAATGAATGGGAATGAATAAATGAAGGGAATGAATTGAATGAAAGGAATGAGGGGAATGAATGAATGATGGGAATGAGTGAATGAAGGGAATGAATGAATGAAGGGAACGAATGAACGAAGGGGATGAATGAACGAAGGGAATGAATGATTGAAGGGAATGTAATAATGAAGGGAATGTATAAATGATTTGAGTGAATGAAGGGAATGAATGAACGAAGGGAATGAATGATTGAAGGGAATGTAAGAATGAAGCGAATGAACGGATGAAGGAAACGATTGAATGAAGGGAATGAAGGGAATAAAGGGAATGAAGAGAATGAGGGGAATAAATGAATGAAAGGAATGTGCGAATGAATGGAAATGTATGAATGAAGGGAACGAATGAATGAATGAAGGGAACGAATGCATGAAAGGAATGAATGAATGAAGGGAATATATGAATGAAGGGAATGAAGAGAATGAGGGAATAAATGAATGAAAGGAATATACGAATGAATGGGAATGAATGAATGAAGGGAACGAATGAATGGAGGGAATGAATGAATGAAGGGAATGAATGATTGACGGGAATGTAAGAAAGAAGCGAATGAACGGATGAAGGAAACGAATGAATGAAGGGAATGAATGAATGAAGGGAATGAAGGGAATGAAGGGAATGAAGAGAATGAGGGGAATAAATGAATGAAAGGAATGTACGAATGAATGGGAATGTATGAATGAAGGGAACGAATGAATGAATGAAGGGAACAAATGCATGAAGGGAATGAATGAATGAAGGGAATGTGTGAACGAAGGGAATGGATGAATGAATGGATTGAAGAGAATGAGGGAATAAATGAATGAAAGGAATATACCAATGAATGGGAATGAATGAATGAAGGGAATGAATGAATGGAGGGAACGAATGAATGGAGGGAATGAATTAATGAAGGGAACGAATGAATGAAGGGAATGAATGAATGAAGGGAATGAAGAGAATGAGGGGAATGAATGAATGAAAGGAATATACGAATGAATGAGAATGAATAAATGAAGGGAATGAATTGAATGAAAGGAATGAGGGGAATGAATGAATGATGGGAATGAGTGAATGAAGGGAATGAATGAATGAAGGGAACGAATGAACGAAGGGGATGAATGAACGAAGGGAATGAATGATTGAAGGGAATGTAATAATGAAGGGAATGTATAAATGATTTGAGTGAATGAAGGGAATGAATGAACGAAGGGAATGAATGATTGAAGGGAATGTAAGAATGAAGCGAATGAACGGATGAAGGAAACGAATGAATGATGGGAATGAAGGGAATGAAGGGAATGAAGAGAATGAGGGGAATAAATGAATGAAAGGAAAGTGCGAATGAATGGGAATGTATGAATGAAGGGAACGAATGAATGAATGAAGGGAACGAACGCACGAAGGGAATGAATGAATGAAGGGAATGTGTGAACGAAGGGAATGGATGAATGAATGGATTGAAGAGAATGAGGGAATAAATGAATGAAAGGAATATACGAATGAATGGGAATGAATGAATGAATGGAATGAATGAATGGAGGGAACGAATGAATGGAGGGAATGAATTAATGAAGGGAATGTATGAATGAAGGGAATGAAGAGAATGAGGGGAATAAATGAATGAAAGGAAAGTGCGAATGAATGGGAATGTATGAATGAAGGGAACGAATGAATGAATGAAGGGAACGAATGCATGAAGGGAATAAATGAATGAAGGGAATGTACGAATGAATGGGAATGTATGAATGAAGGGAACAAATGCATGAAGGGAATGAATGAATGAAGGGAATCTATGAACGATGGGAATGGATGAATGAATGGATTGAAGAGAATGGGGGAATAAATGAATGAAAGGAATATACGAATGAATGGGAATGAATGAATGAAGGGAATGAATGAATGGAGGGAACGAAAGAATGGAGGGAATGAATTAATGAAGGGAACGAATGAATGAAGGGAATGAATGAATGAAGGGAATGAAGAGAATGAGGGGAATGAATGAATGAACGGAATGTACGAATGAATGGGAATGTATGAATGAAGGGAACGAATGAATGGAGGGAATGGATGAATGAATGAATGAAGGTGATATATGAATGAAGGGAATGAATAAATGAAGGGAATGAATTGAATGAAAGGAATGCGGGGAATGAATGAATGATGGGAATGAGTGAATGAAGGGAATGAATGAATGAAGGGAACGAATGAACGAAGGGGATGAATGAACGAAGGGAATGAATGATTGAAGGGAATGTAATAATGAAGGGAATGTATAAATGATTTGAGTGAATGAAGGGAACGAATGAACGAAGGGAATGAATGATTGAAGGGAATGTAAGAATGAAGCGAATGAACGGATGAAGGAAACGAACGAATGAAGGGAATGAAGGGAATAAAGGGAATGAAGAGAATGAGGGGAATAAATGAATGAAAGGAATGTGCGAATGAATGGGAATGTATGAATGAAGGGAACGAATGAATGAATGAAGGGAACGAATGCATGAAAGGAATGAATGAATGAAGGGAATATATGAATGAAGGGAATGAAGAGAATGAGGGAATAAATGAATGAAAGGAATATACGAATGAATGGGAATGAATGAATGAAGGGAACGAATGAATGGAGGGAATGAATGAATGAAGGGAATGAATGATTGACGGGAATGTAAGAAAGAAGCGAATGAACGGATGAAGGAAACGAATGAATGAAGGGAATGAATGAATGAAGGGAATGAAGGGAATGAAGGGAATGAAGAGAATGAGGGGAATAAATGAATGAAAGGAATGTACGAATGAATGGGAATGTATGAATGAAGGGAACGAATGAATGAATGAAGGGAACAAATGCATGAAGGGAATGAATGAATGAAGGGAATGTGTGAACGAAGGGAATGGATGAATGAATGGATTGAAGAGAATGAGGGAATAAATGAATGAAAGGAATATACCAATGAATGGGAATGCATGAATGAAGGGAATGAATGAATGGAGGGAACGAATGAATGGAGGGAATGAATTAATGAAGGGAACGAATGAATGAAGGGAATGAATGAATGAAGGGAATGAAGAGAATGAGGGGAATGAATGAATGAAAGGAATATACGAATGAATGAGAATGAATAAATGAAGGGAATGAATTGAATGAAAGGAATGAGGGGAATGAATGAGTGATGGGAATGAGTGAATGAAGGGAATGAATGAATGAAGGGAACGAATGAACGAAGGGGATGAATGAACGAAGGGAATGAATGATTGAAGGGAATGTAATAATGAAGGGAATGTATAAATGATTTGAGTGAATGAAGGGAATGAATGAACGAAGGGAATGAATGATTGAAGGGAATGTAAGAATGAAGCGAATGAACGGATGAAGGAAACGAATGAATGAAGGGAATGAAGGGAATAAAGGGAATGAAGAGAATGAGGGGAATAAATGAATGAAAGGAATGTGCGAATGAATGGGAATGTATGAATGAAGGGAACGAATGAATGAATGAAGGGAACGAATGCATGAAAGGAATGAATGAATGAAGGGAATGTATGAATGAAGGGAATGAAGAGAATGAGGGAATAAATGAATGAAAGGAATATACGAATGAATGGGAATGTATGAATGAAGGGAACGAATGAATGAATGAAGGGAACAAATGCATGAAGGGAATGAATGAATGAAGGGAATGTGTGAACGAAGGGAATGGATGAATGAATGGATTGAAGAGAATGAGGGAATAAATGAATGAAAGGAATATACCAATGAATGGGAATGAATGAATGAAGGGAATGAATGAATGGAGGGAACGAATGAATGGAGGGAATGAATTAATGAAGGGAACGAATGAATGAAGGGAATGAAGGGAATGAAGAGAATGAGGGGAATGAATGAATGAAAGGAATATACGAATGAATGGGAATGTATGAATGAAGGGAACGAATGAATGGAGGGAATGGATGAATGAATGAAGGGAATGAATGAGTGTAGGTAATGTATGAATGGTGGGAATGAATAAATGAAGGGAATGAATTGAATGAAAGGAATGAGGGGAATGAATGAATGATGGGAATGAGTGAATGAAGGGAATGAATGAATGAAGGGAACGAATGAACGAATGGGATGAATGAACGAAGGGAATGAATGATTGAAGGGAATGTAATAATGAAGGGAATGTATAAATGATTTGAGTGAATGAAGGGAATGAATGAACGAAGGGAATGAATGATTGAAGGGAATGTAAGAATGAAGCGAATGAACGGATGAAGGAAACGAATGAATGAAGGGAATGAAGGGAATGAAGGGAATGAAGGGAATGAAGAGAATGAGGGGAATAAATGAATGAAAGGAAAGTGCGATTGAATGGGAATGTATGAATGAAGGGAACGAATGAATGAATGAAGGGAACGAACGCACGAAGGGAATGAATGAATGAAGGGAATGTGTGAACGAAGGGAATGGATGAATGAATGGATTGAAGAGAATGAGGGAATAAATGAATGAAAGGAATATACGAATGAATGGGAATGAATGAATGAATGGAATGAATGAATGGAGGGAACGAATGAATGGAGGGAATGAATTAATTAAGGGAATGTATGTATGAAGGGAATGAAGAGAATGAGGGGAATAAATGAATGAAAGGAAAGTGCGAATGAATGGGAATGTATGAATGAAGGGAACGAATGAATGAATGAAGGGAACGAATGCATGAAGGGAATAAATGAATGAAGGGAATGTACGAATGAATGGGAATGTATGAATGAAGGGAACAAATGCATGAAGGGAATGAATGAATGAAGGAAATCTATGAACGATGGGAATGGATGAATGAATGGATTGAAGAGAATGAGGGAATAAATGAATGAAAGGAATATACGAATGAATGGGAATGAATGAATGAAGGGAATGAATGAATGGAGGGAACGAAAGAATGGAGGGAATGAATTAATGAAGGGAACGAATGAATGAAGGGAATGAAGGGAATGAAGGGAATGAAGAGAATGAGGGGAATAAATGAATGAAAGGAATGTGCGAATGAATGGGAATGTATGAATGAAGGGAACGAATGAATGAATGAAGGGAACGAATACATGAAGGGAATGAATGAATGAAGGGAATGTATGAATGAAGGGAATGGATGAATGAAGCGAATGAACGGATGAAGGAAACGAATGAATAAAGGGAATGAATGAATGAAGGGAACGAATGAATGGAGGGAATGAATGAAGGGAACGAATGAATGAAAAGAATGAATGAATGAGGGGAATGAATGAATGAAGGGAATGAATGAATGGAGCGAACGAATGAATGGAGGGAATGAATTAATGAAGGGAACGAATGAATGAAGAGAATGAATGAATGAAGCGAATGAATGAATGAAGGGAATGAAGAGAATGAGGGGAATAAATGAATGAAAGGAATATACGAATGAATGGGAATGAATAAATGAAGGGAATGAATTGAATGAAAGGAATGAGGGGAATGAATGAATGATGGGAATGAGTGAATGAAGGGAATGAATGAATGAAGGGAACGAATGAACGAAGGGGATGAATGAACGAAGGGAATGAATGATTGAAGGGAATGTAATAATGAAGGGAATGTATAAATGATTTGAGTGAATGAAGGGAATGAATGAACGAAGGGAATGAATGATTGAAGGGAATGTAAGAATGAAGCGAATGAACGGATGAAGGAAACGAATGAATGAAGGGAATGAAGGGAATGAAGGGAATGAAGAGAATGAGGGGAATAAATGAATGAAAGGAAAGTGCGAATGAATGGGAATGTATGAATGAAGGGAACGAATGAATGAATGAAGGGAACGAACGCACGAAGGGAATGAATGAATGAAGGGAATGTGTGAACGAAGGGAATGGATGAATGAATGGATTGAAGAGAATGAGGGAATAAATGAATGAAAGGAATATACGAATGAATGGGAATGAATGAATGAATGGAATGAATGAATGGAGGGAACGAATGAATGGAGGGAATGAATTAATGAAGGGAATGTATGAATGAAGGGAATGAAGAGAATGAGGGGAATAAATGAATGAAAGGAAAGTGCGAATGAATGGGAATGTATGAATGAAGGGAACGAATGAATGAATGAAGGGAACGAATGCATGAAGGGAATAAATGAATGAAGGGAATGTACGAATGAATGGGAATGTATGAATGAAGGGAACAAATGCATGAAGGGAATGAATGAATGAAGGGAATCTATGAACGATGGGAATGGATGAATGAATGGATTGAAGAGAATGAGGGAATAAATGAATGAAAGGAATATACGAATGAATGGGAATGAATGAATGAAGGGAATGAATGAGTGGAGGGAACGAAAGAATGGAGGGAATGAATTAATGAAGGGAACGAATGAATGAAGGGAATGAATGAATGAAGGGAATGAAGAGAATGAGGGGAATGAATGAATGAACGGAATGTACGAATGAATGGGAATGTATGAATGAAGGGAACGAATGAATGGAGGGAATGGATGAATGAATGAATGAAGGTGATATATGAATGAAGGGAATGAATAAATGAAGGGAATGACTTGAATGAATGGAATAAGGGGAATGAATGAATGATGGGAATGAGTGAATGAAGGGAATGAATGAATGAAGGGAACGAATGAACGAAGGGGATGAATGAACGAAGGGAATGAATGATTGAAGGGAATGTAATAATGAAGGGAATGTATAAATGATTTGAGTGAATGAAGGGAATGAATGAACGAAGGGAATGAATGATTGAAGGGAATGTAAGAATGAAGCGAATGAACGGATGAAGGAAACGAATGAATGAAGGGAATGACTGAATGAAGGGAATGAAGGGAATGAAGGGAATGAAGAGAATGAGGGGAATAAATGAATGAAAGGAATGTGCGAATGAATAGGAATGTATGAATGAAGGGAACGAATGAATGAATGAAGGGAACAAATGCATGAAGGGAATGAATGAATGAAGGGAATATATGAACGAAGGGAATGGATGAATGAATGGAATGAAGAGAATGAGGAAAGAAATGAATGAAAGGAATATACGAATGAATGGGAATGAATGAATGAAGGGAATGAATGAATGGAGGGAACGAATGAATGGAGGGAATGAATTCATGAAGGGAACGAATGAATGAAGGGAATGAATGTATGAAGGGAATGAAGAGAATGAGGGGAATAAATGAATGTGGGGAATAAATGAATGAAAGGAATGTACGAATGAATGGGAATGTATGAATGAAGGTAACAAATGCATGAAGGGAATGAATGAATGAAGGGAATGTATGAACGAAGGGAATGGATGAATGAATGGATTGAAGAGAATGAGGGAATAAATGAATAAAAGCAATATACGAATGAATGGGAATGAATGAATGAAGGGAATGAATGAATGGAGGAAACGAATGAATGAAGGGAATGAGTGAATGAAGGGAATGAAGTGAATGAAGAGAATGAAGAGAATGAGGGGAATAAATGAATGAAAGGAATGTGCGAATGAATGGGAATGTATGAATGAAGGGAACGAATGAATGAATGAAGGGAACGAATGCATGAAAGGAATGAATGAATGAAGGGAATGTATGTATGAAGGGAATGGATGAATGAAGGGAATGAAGAGAATGAGGGAATAAATGAATGAAAGGAATATACGAATGAATAGGAATGAATGAATGAAGGAAACGAATGAATAAAGGGAATGAATGAATGAAGGGAACGAATGAATGGAGGGAATGAATGAAGGGAACGAATGAATGAAGAGAATGAATGAATGAGGGGAATGAATGAAGGGAATGAATGGATGAAGGTAATGAAGGGAATGAAGAGAATGAGGGGAATAAATGAATGAGAGGAATGTACGAATGAATGGGAATGTATGAATGAAGGGATCGAATGAATGAATGAAGGGAATGAATGCATGAAGGGAATGAGGAGAATGAGGGGAATAAATGAATGAAAGGAATGTACGAATGAATGGGAGTGTATGAATGAAGGGAACAAATGAATGAATGAAGGGAACGAATGCATGAAAGGAACGAATGAATGAAGGGAATGTATGTATGAAGGGAATGGATGAATGAAGGGAATGAAGAGAATGAGGAAATAAATGAATGGAAGGAATATACGAATGTATGAGAATGAATGAATGAAGGGAACGAATGAATGGAGGGAATGAATGAATGAAGGGAATGAATGATTGAAGGGAATGTAAGAAAGAAGCGAATGAACGGATGAAGGAAACGAATGAATGAAGGGACTGAATGAATGGAGCGAATGAATGGATGGAGGATATGAATGAATGAAGGGAATGAATGAATGAAGGGAACGAACGAACGAAGGGGATGAATGAACGAAGGGAATGAATGATTGAAGGGAATGTAATAATGAAGGGAATGTATAAATGATTTGAGTGAATGAAGGGAATGAATGAACGAAGGGAATGAATGATTGAAGGGAATGTAAGAATGAAGCGAATGAACGGATGAAGGAAACGAATGAATGAAGGGAATCAATGAATGAAGGGAATGAAGGGAATGAAGGGAATGAAGAGAATGAGGGGAATAAATGAATGAAAGGAATGTGCGAATGAATGGGAATGTATGAATGAAGGGAACGAATGAATGAATGAAGGGAACGAATACATGAAGGGAATGAATGAATGAAGGGAATGTATGAATGAAGGGAATGGATGAATGAAGCGAATGAACGGATGAAGGAAACGAATGAATAAAGGGAATGAATGAATGAAGGGAACGAATGAATGGAGGGAATGAATGAAGGGAACGAATGAATGAAAAGAATGGATGAATGAGGGGAATGAATGAATGAAGGGAATGAATGAATGGAGCGAACGAATGAATGGAGGGAATGAATTAATGAAGGGAACGAATGAATGAAGAGAATGAATGAACGAAGGGAATGAATGATTGAAGGGAATGTAATAATGAAGGGAATGTATAAATGATTTGAGTGAATGAAGGGAACGAATGAACGAAGGGAATGAATGATTGAAGGGAATGTAAGAATGAAGCGAATGAACGGATGAAGGAAACGAACGAATGAAGGGAATGAAGGGAATAAAGGGAATGAAGAGAATGAGGGGAATAAATGAATGAAAGGAATGTGCGAATGAATGGGAATGTATGAATGAAGGGAACGAATGCATGAAAGGAATGAATGAATGAAGGGAATATATGAATGAAGGGAATGAAGAGAATGAGGGAATAAATGAATGAAAGGAATATACGAATGAATGGGAATGAATGAATGAAGGGAACGAATGAATGGAGGGAATGAATGAATGAAGGGAATGAATGATTGACGGGAATGTAAGAAAGAAGCGAATGAACGGATGAAGGAAACGAATGAATGAAGGGAATGAATGAATGAAGGGAATGAAGGGAATGAAGGGAATGAAGAGAATGAGGGGAATAAATGAATGAAAGGAATGTACGAATGAATGGGAATGTATGAATGAAGGGAACGAATGAATGAATGAAGGGAACAAATGCATGAAGGGAATGAATGAATGAAGGGAATGTGTGAACGAAGGGAATGGATGAATGAATGGATTGAAGAGAATGAGGGAATAAATGAATGAAAGGAATATACCAATGAATGGGAATGAATGAATGAAGGGAATGAATGAATGGAGGGAACGAATGAATGGAGGGAATGAATTAATGAAGGGAACGAATGAATGAAGGGAATGAATGAATGAAGGGAATGAAGAGAATGAGGGGAATGAATGAATGAAAGGAATATACGAATGAATGAGAATGAATAAATGAAGGGAATGAATTGAATGAAAGGAATGAGGGGAATGAATGAGTGATGGGAATGAGTGAATGAAGGGAATGAATGAATGAAGGGAACGAATGAACGAAGGGGATGAATGAACGAAGGGAATGAATGATTGAAGGGAATGTAATAATGAAGGGAATGTATAAATGATTTGAGTGAATGAAGGGAATGAATGAACGAAGGGAATGAATGATTGAAGGGAATGTAAGAATGAAGCGAATGAACGGATGAAGGAAACGAATGAATGAAGGGAATGAAGGGAATAAAGGGAATGAAGAGAATGAGGGGAATAAATGAATGAAAGGAATGTGCGAATGAATGGGAATGTATGAATGAAGGGAACGAATGAATGAATGAAGGGAACGAATGCATGAAAGGAATGAATGAATGAAGGGAATGTATGAATGAAGGGAATGAAGAGAATGAGGGAATAAATGAATGAAAGGAATATACGAATGAATGGGAATGTATGAATGAACGGAACGAATGAATGAATGAAGGGAACAAATGCATGAAGGGAATGAATGAATGAAGGGAATGTGTGAACGAAGGGAATGGATGAATGAATGGATTGAAGAGAATGAGGGAATAAATGAATGAAAGGAATATACCAATGAATGGGAATGAATGAATGAAGGGAATGAATGAATGGAGGGAACGAATGAATGGAGGGAATGAATTAATGAAGGGAACGAATGAATGAAGGGAATGAATGAATGAAGGGAATGAAGAGAATGAGGGGAATGAATGAATGAAAGGAATATACGAATGAATGGGAATGTATGAATGAAGGGAACGAATGAATGGAGGGAATGGATGAATGAATGAAGGGAATGAATGAGTGTAGGTAATGTATGAATGGTGGGAATGAATAAATGAAGGGAATGAATTGAATGAAAGGAATGAGGGGAATGAATGAATGATGGGAATGAGTGAATGAAGGGAATGAATGAATGAAGGGAACGAATGAACGAATGGGATGAATGAACGAAGGGAATGAATGATTGAAGGGAATGTAATAATGAAGGGAATGTATAAATGATTTGAGTGAATGAAGGGAATGAATGAACGAAGGGAATGAATGATTGAAGGGAATGTAAGAATGAAGCGAATGAACGGATGAAGGAAACGAATGAATGAAGGGAATGAAGGGAATGAAGGGAATGAAGGGAATGAAGAGAATGAGGGGAATAAATGAATGAAAGGAAAGTGCGATTGAATGGGAATGTATGAATGAAGGGAACGAATGAATGAATGAAGGGAACGAACGCACGAAGGGAATGAATGAATGAAGGGAATGTGTGAACGAAGGGAATGGATGAATGAATGGATTGAAGAGAATGAGGGAATAAATGAATGAAAGGAATATACGAATGAATGGGAATGAATGAATGAATGGAATGAATGAATGGAGGGAACGAATGAATGGAGGGAATGAATTAATGAAGGGAATGAATGAATGGAGGGAACGAATGAATGGAGGGAATGAATTCATGAAGGGAACGAATGAATGAAGGGAATGAATGTATGAAGGGAATGAAGAGAATGAGGGGAATAAATGAATGTGGGGAATAAATGAATGAAAGGAATGTACGAATGAATGGGAATGTATGAATGAAGGTAACAAATGCATGAAGGGAATGAATGAATGAAGGGAATGAATGAACGAAGGGAATGGATGAATGAATGGATTGAAGAGAATGAGGGAATAAATGAATAAAAGCAATATACGAATGAATGGGAATGAATGAATGAAGGGAATGAATGAATGGCGGAAACGAATGAATGAAGGGAATGAGTGAATGAAGGGAATGAAGTGAATGAAGAGAATGAAGAGAATGAGGGGAATAAATGAATGAAAGGAATGTGCGAATGAATGGGAATGTATGAATGAAGGGAACGAATGAATGAATGAAGGGAACGAATGCATGAAAGGAATGAATGAATGAAGGGAATGTATGTATGAAGGGAATGGATGAATGAAGGGAATGAAGAGAATGAGGGAATAAATGAATGAAAGGAATATACGAATGAATAGGAATGAATGAATGAAGGAAACGAATGAATAAAGGGAATGAATGAATGAAGGGAACGAATGAATGGAGGGAATGAATGAAGGGAACGAATGAATGAAGAGAATGAATGAATGAGGGGAATGAATGAAGGGAATGAATGGATGAAGGTAATGAAGGGAATGAAGAGAATGTGGGGAATAAATGAATGAGAGGAATGTACGAATGAATGGGAATGTATGAATGAAGGGATCGAATGAATGAATGAAGGGAATGAATGCATGAAGGGAATGAGGAGAATGAGGGGAATAAATGAATGAAAGGAATGTACGAATGAATGGGAGTGTATGAATGAAGGGAACAAATGAATGAATGAAGGGAACGAATGCATGAAAGGAATGAATGAATGAAGGGAATGTATGTATGAAGGGAATGGATGAATGAAGGGAATGAAGAGAATGAGGAAATAAATGAATGGAAGGAATATACGAATGTATGAGAATGAATGAATGAAGGGAACGAATGAATGGAGGGAATGAATGAATGAAGGGAATGAATGATTGAAGGGAATGTAAGAAAGAAGCGAATGAACGGATGAAGGAAACGAATGAATGAAGGGACTGAATGAATGGAGCGAATGAATGGATGGAGGATATGAATGAATGAAGGGAATGAATGAATGAAGGGAACGAACGAACGAAGGGGATGAATGAACGAAGGGAATGAATGATTGAAGGGAATGTAATAATGAAGGGAATGTATAAATGATTTGAGTGAATGAAGGGAATGAATGAACGAAGGGAATGAATGATTGAAGGGAATGTAAGAATGAAGCGAATGAACGGATGAAGGAAACGAATGAATGAAGGGAATCAATGAATGAAGGGAATGAAGGGAATGAAGGGAATGAAGAGAATGAGGGGAATAAATGAATGAAAGGAATGTGCGAATGAATGGGAATGTATGAATGAAGGGAACGAATGAATGAATGAAGGGAACGAATACATGAAGGGAATGAATGAATGAAGGGAATGTATGAATGAAGGGAATGGATGAATGAAGCGAATGAACGGATGAAGGAAACGAATGAATAAAGGGAATGAATGAATGAAGGGAACGAATGAATGGAGGGAATGAATGAAGGGAACGAATGAATGAAAAGGATGGATGAATGAGGGGAATGAATGAATGAAGGGAATGAATGAATGGAGCGAACGAATGAATGGAGGGAATGAATTAATGAAGGGAACGAATGAATGAAGAGAATGAATGAATGAAGCGAATGAATGAATGAAGGGAATGAAGAGAATGAGGGGAATAAATGAATGAAAGGAATATACCAATGAATGGGAATGAATGAATGAAGGGAATGAATGAATGGAGGGAACGAATGAATGGAGGGAATGAATTAATGAAGGGAACGAATGAATGAAGGGAATGAATGAATGAAGGGAATGAAGAGAATGAGGGGAATGAATGAATGAAAGGAATATACGAATGAATGAGAATGAATAAATGAAGGGAATGAATTGAATGAAAGGAATGAGGGGAATGAATGAATGATGGGAATGAGTGAATGAAGGGAATGAATGAATGAAGGGAACGAATGAACGAAGGGGATGAATGAACGAAGGGAATGAATGATTGAAGGGAATGTAATAATGAAGGGAATGTATAAATGATTTGAGTGAATGAAGGGAATGAATGAACGAAGGGAATGAATGATTGAAGGGAATGTAAGAATGAAGCGAATGAACGGATGAAGGAAACGAATGAATGAAGGGAATGAAGGGAATAAAGGGAATGAAGAGAATGAGGGGAATAAATGAATGAAAGGAATGTGCGAATGAATGGGAATGTATGAATGAAGGGAACGAATGAATGAATGAAGGGAACGAATGCATGAAAGGAATGAATGAATGAAGGGAATATATGAATGAAGGGAATGAAGAGAATGAGGGAATAAATGAATGAAAGGAATATACGAATGAATGGGAATGAATGAATGAAGGGAACGAATGAATGGAGGGAATGAATGAATGAAGGGAATGAATGATTGACGGGAATGTAAGAAAGAAGCGAATGAACGGATGAAGGAAACGAATGAATGAAGGGAATGAATGAATGAAGGGAATGAAGGGAATGAAGGGAATGAAGAGAATGAGGGGAATAAATGAATGAAAGGAATGTACGAATGAATGGGAATGTATGAATGAAGGGAACGAATGAATGAATGAAGGGAACAAATGCATGAAGGGAATGAATGAATGAAGGGAATGTGTGAACGAAGGGAATGGATGAATGAATGGATTGAAGAGAATGAGGGAATAAATGAATGAAAGGAATATACCAATGAATGGGAATGAATGAATGAAGGGAATGAATGAATGGAGGGAACGAATGAATGGAGGGAATGAATTAATGAAGGGAACGAATGAATGAAGGGAATGAATGAATGAAGGGAATGAAGAGAATGAGGGGAATGAATGAATGAAAGGAATATACGAATGAATGAGAATGAATAAATGAAGGGAATGAATTGAATGAAAGGAATGAGGGGAATGAATGAATGATGGGAATGAGTGAATGAAGGGAATGAATGAATGAAGGGAACGAATGAACGAAGGGGATGAATGAACGAAGGGAATGAATGATTGAAGGGAATGTAATAATGAAGGGAATGTATAAATGATTTGAGTGAATGAAGGGAATGAATGAATGAAGGGAATGAATGATTGAAGGGAATGTAAGAATGAAGCGAATGAACGGATGAAGGAAACGAATGAATGAAGGGAATGAAGGGAATAAAGGGAATGAAGAGAATGAGGGGAATAAATGAATGAAAGGAATGTGCGAATGAATGGGAATGTATGAATGAAGAGAACGAATGAATGAACGAAGGGAATGAATGATTGAAGGGAATGTAATAATGAAGGGAATGTATAAATGATTTGAGTGAATGAAGGGAATGAATGAACGAAGGGAATGAATGATTGAAGGGAATGTAAGAATGAAGCGAATGAACGGATGAAGGAAACGAATGAATGAAGGGAATGAAGGGAATAAAGGGAATGAAGAGAATGAGGGGAATAATTGAATGAAAGGAATGTGCGAATGAATGGGAATGTATGAATGAAGGGAACGAATGAATGAATGAAGGGAACGAATGAACGAAGGGGATGAATGAACGAAGGGAATGAATGATTGAAGGGAATGTAATAATGAAGGGAATGTATAAATGATTTGAGTGAATGAAGGGAATGAATGAACGAAGGGAATGAATGATTGAAGGGAATGTAAGAATGAAGCGAATGAACGGATGAAGGAAACGAATGAATGAAGGGAATGAAGGGAATGAAGGGAATGAAGGGAATGAAGAGAATGAGGGGAATAAATGAATGAAAGGAAAGTGCGATTGAATGGGAATGTATGAATGAAGGGAACGAATGAATGAATGAAGGGAACGAACGCACGAAGGGAATGAATGAATGAAGGGAATGTGTGAACGAAGGGAATGGATGAATGAATGGATTGAAGAGAATGAGGGAATAAATGAATGAAAGGAATATACGAATGAATGGGAATGAATGAATGAATGGAATGAATGAATGGAGGGAACGAATGAATGGAGGGAATGAATTAATGAAGGGAATGAATGAATGGAGGGAACGAATGAATGGAGGGAATGAATTCATGAAGGGAACGAATGAATGAAGGGAATGAATGTATGAAGGGAATGAAGAGAATGAGGGGAATAAATGAATGTGGGGAATAAATGAATGAAAGGAATGTACGAATGAATGGGAATGTATGAATGAAGGTAACAAATGCATGAAGGGAATGAATGAATGAAGGGAATGTATGAACGAAGGGAATGGATGAATGAATGGATTGAAGAGAATGAGGGAATAAATGAATAAAAGCAATATACGAATGAATGGGAATGAATGAATGAAGGGAATGAATGAATGGCGGAAACGAATGAATGAAGGGAATGAGTGAATGAAGGGAATGAAGTGAATGAAGAGAATGAAGAGAATGAGGGGAATAAATGAATGAAAGGAATGTGCGAATGAATGGGAATGTATGAATGAAGGGAACGAATGAATGAATGAAGGGAACGAATGCATGAAAGGAATGAATGAATGAAGGGAATGTATGTATGAAGGGAATGGATGAATGAAGGGAATGAAGAGAATGAGGGAATAAATGAATGAAAGGAATATACGAATGAATAGGAATGAATGAATGAAGGAAACGAATGAATAAAGGGAATGAATGAATGAAGGGAACGAATGAATGGAGGGAATGAATGAAGGGAACGAATGAATGAAGAGAATGAATGAATGAGGGGAATGAATGAATGAGAGGAATGTACGAATGAATGGGAATGTATGAATGAAGGGATCGAATGAATGAATGAAGGGAATGAATGCATGAAGGGAATGAGGAGAATGAGGGGAATAAATGAATGAAAGGAATGTACGAATGAATGGGAGTGTATGAATGAAGGGAACAAATGAATGAATGAAGGGAACGAATGCATGAAAGGAATGAATGAATGAAGGGAATGTATGTATGAAGGGAATGGATGAATGAAGGGAATGAAGAGAATGAGGAAATAAATGAATGGAAGGAATATACGAATGTATGAGAATGAATGAATGAAGGGAACGAATGAATGGAGGGAATGAATGAATGAAGGGAATGAATGATTGAAGGGAATGTAAGAAAGAAGCGAATGAACGGATGAAGGAAACGAATGAATGAAGGGACTGAATGAATGGAGCGAATGAATGGATGGAGGATATGAATGAATGAAGGGAATGAATGAATGAAGGGAACGAACGAACGAAGGGGATGAATGAACGAAGGGAATGAATGATTGAAGGGAATGTAATAATGAAGGGAATGTATAAATGATTTGAGTGAATGAAGGGAATGAATGAACGAAGGGAATGAATGATTGAAGGGAATGTAAGAATGAAGCGAATGAACGGATGAAGGAAACGAATGAATGAAGGGAATCAATGAATGAAGGGAATGAAGGGAATGAAGGGAATGAAGAGAATGAGGGGAATAAATGAATGAAAGGAATGTGCGAATGAATGGGAATGTATGAATGAAGGGAACGAATGAATGAATGAAGGGAACGAATACATGAAGGGAATGAATGAATGAAGGGAATGTATGAATGAAGGGAATGGATGAATGAAGCGAATGAACGGATGAAGGAAACGAATGAATAAAGGGAATGAATGAATGAAGGGAACGAATGAATGGAGGGAATGAATGAAGGGAACGAATGAATGAAAAGAATGGATGAATGAGGGGAATGAATGAATGAAGGGAATGAATGAATGGAGCGAACGAATGAATGGAGGGAATGAATTAATGAAGGGAACGAATGAATGAAGAGAATGAATGAATGAAGCGAATGAATGAATGAAGGGAATGAAGAGAATGAGGGGAATAAATGAATGAAAGGAATATACCAATGAATGGGAATGAATGAATGAAGGGAATGAATGAATGGAGGGAACGAATGAATGGAGGGAATGAATTAATGAAGGGAACGAATGAATGAAGGGAATGAATGAATGAAGGGAATGAAGAGAATGAGGGGAATGAATGAATGAAAGGAATATACGAATGAATGAGAATGAATAAATGAAGGGAATGAATTGAATGAAAGGAATGAGGGGAATGAATGAATGATGGGAATGAGTGAATGAAGGGAATGAATGAATGAAGGGAACGAATGAACGAAGGGGATGAATGAACGAAGGGAATGAATGATTGAAGGGAATGTAATAATGAAGGGAATGTATAAATGATTTGAGTGAATGAAGGGAATGAATGAACGAAGGGAATGAATGATTGAAGGGAATGTAAGAATGAAGCGAATGAACGGATGAAGGAAACGAATGAATGAAGGGAATGAAGGGAATGAAGGGAATGAAGGGAATGAAGAGAATGAGGGGAATAAATGAATGAAAGGAAAGTGCGATTGAATGGGAATGTATGAATGAAGGGAACGAATGAATGAATGAAGGGAACGAACGCACGAAGGGAATGAATGAATGAAGGGAATGTGTGAACGAAGGGAATGGATGAATGAATGGATTGAAGAGAATGAGGGAATAAATGAATGAAAGGAATATACGAATGAATGGGAATGAATGAATGAATGGAATGAATGAATGGAGGGAACGAATGAATGGAGGGAATGAATTAATGAAGGGAATGAATGAATGGAGGGAACGAATGAATGGAGGGAATGAATTCATGAAGGGAACGAATGAATGAAGGGAATGAATGTATGAAGGGAATGAAGAGAATGAGGGGAATAAATGAATGTGGGGAATAAATGAATGAAAGGAATGTACGAATGAATGGGAATGTATGAATGAAGGTAACAAATGCATGAAGGGAATGAATGAATGAAGGGAATGTATGAACGAAGGGAATGGATGAATGAATGGATTGAAGAGAATGAGGGAATAAATGAATAAAAGCAATATACGAATGAATGGGAATGAATGAATGAAGGGAATGAATGAATGGCGGAAACGAATGAATGAAGGGAATGAGTGAATGAAGGGAATGAAGTGAATGAAGAGAATGAAGAGAATGAGGGGAATAAATGAATGAAAGGAATGTGCGAATGAATGGGAATGTATGAATGAAGGGAACGAATGAATGAATGAAGGGAACGAATGCATGAAAGGAATGAATGAATGAAGGGAATGTATGTATGAAGGGAATGGATGAATGAAGGGAATGAAGAGAATGAGGGAATAAATGAATGAAAGGAATATACGAATGAATAGGAATGAATGAATGAAGGAAACGAATGAATAAAGGGAATGAATGAATGAAGGGAACGAATGAATGGAGGGAATGAATGAAGGGAACGAATGAATGAAGAGAATGAATGAATGAGGGGAATGAATGAATGAGAGGAATGTACGAATGAATGGGAATGTATGAATGAAGGGATCGAATGAATGAATGAAGGGAATGAATGCATGAAGGGAATGAGGAGAATGAGGGGAATAAATGAATGAAAGGAATGTACGAATGAATGGGAGTGTATGAATGAAGGGAACAAATGAATGAATGAAGGGAACGAATGCATGAAAGGAATGAATGAATGAAGGGAATGTATGTATGAAGGGAATGGATGAATGAAGGGAATGAAGAGAATGAGGAAATAAATGAATGGAAGGAATATACGAATGTATGAGAATGAATGAATGAAGGGAACGAATGAATGGAGGGAATGAATGAATGAAGGGAATGAATGATTGAAGGGAATGTAAGAAAGAAGCGAATGAACGGATGAAGGAAACGAATGAATGAAGGGACTGAATGAATGGAGCGAATGAATGGATGGAGGATATGAATGAATGAAGGGAATGAATGAATGAAGGGAACGAACGAACGAAGGGGATGAATGAACGAAGGGAATGAATGATTGAAGGGAATGTAATAATGAAGGGAATGTATAAATGATTTGAGTGAATGAAGGGAATGAATGAACGAAGGGAATGAATGATTGAAGGGAATGTAAGAATGAAGCGAATGAACGGATGAAGGAAACGAATGAATGAAGGGAATCAATGAATGAAGGGAATGAAGGGAATGAAGGGAATGAAGAGAATGAGGGGAATAAATGAATGAAAGGAATGTGCGAATGAATGGGAATGTATGAATGAAGGGAACGAATGAATGAATGAAGGGAACGAATACATGAAGGGAATGAATGAATGAAGGGAATGTATGAATGAAGGGAATGGATGAATGAAGCGAATGAACGGATGAAGGAAACGAATGAATAAAGGGAATGAATGAATGAAGGGAACGAATGAATGGAGGGAATGAATGAAGGGAACGAATGAATGAAAAGAATGGATGAATGAGGGGAATGAATGAATGAAGGGAATGAATGAATGGAGCGAACGAATGAATGGAGGGAATGAATTAATGAAGGGAACGAATGAATGAAGAGAATGAATGAATGAAGCGAATGAATGAATGAAGGGAATGAAGAGAATGAGGGGAATAAATGAATGAAAGGAATATACCAATGAATGGGAATGAATGAATGAAGGGAATGAATGAATGGAGGGAACGAATGAATGGAGGGAATGAATTAATGAAGGGAACGAATGAATGAAGGGAATGAATGAATGAAGGGAATGAAGAGAATGAGGGGAATGAATGAATGAAAGGAATATACGAATGAATGAGAATGAATAAATGAAGGGAATGAATTGAATGAAAGGAATGAGGGGAATGAATGAATGATGGGAATGAGTGAATGAAGGGAATGAATGAATGAAGGGAACGAATGAACGAAGGGGATGAATGAACGAAGGGAATGAATGATTGAAGGGAATGTAATAATGAAGGGAATGTATAAATGATTTGAGTGAATGAAGGGAATGAATGAACGAAGGGAATGAATGATTGAAGGGAATGTAAGAATGAAGCGAATGAACGGATGAAGGAAACGAATGAATGAAGGGAATGAAGGGAATAAAGGGAATGAAGAGAATGAGGGGAATAAATGAATGAAAGGAATGTGCGAATGAATGGGAATGTATGAATGAAGGGAACGAATGAATGAATGAAGGGAACGAATGCATGAAAGGAATGAATGAATGAAGGGAATATATGAATGAAGGGAATGAAGAGAATGAGGGAATAAATGAATGAAAGGAATATACGAATGAATGGGAATGAATGAATGAAGGGAACGAATGAATGGAGGGAATGAATGAATGAAGGGAATGAATGATTGACGGGAATGTAAGAAAGAAGCGAATGAACGGATGAAGGAAACGAATGAATGAAGGGAATGAATGAATGAAGGGAATGAAGGGAATGAAGGGAATGAAGAGAATGAGGGGAATAAATGAATGAAAGGAATGTACGAATGAATGGGAATGTATGAATGAAGGGAACGAATGAATGAATGAAGGGAACAAATGCATGAAGGGAATGAATGAATGAAGGGAATGTGTGAACGAAGGGAATGGATGAATGAATGGATTGAAGAGAATGAGGGAATAAATGAATGAACGGAATATACCAATGAATGGGAATGAATGAATGAAGGGAATGAATGAATGGAGGGAACGAATGAATGGAGGGAATGAATTAATGAAGGGAACGAATGAATGAAGGGAATGAATGAATGAAGGGAATGAAGAGAATGAGGGGAATGAATGAATGAAAGGAATATACGAATGAATGAGAATGAATAAATGAAGGGAATGAATTGAATGAAAGGAATGAGGGGAATGAATGAATGATGGGAATGAGTGAATGAAGGGAATGAATGAATGAAGGGAACGAATGAACGAAGGGGATGAATGAACGAAGGGAATGAATGATTGAAGGGAATGTAATAATGAAGGGAATGTATAAATGATTTGAGTGAATGAAGGGAATGAATGAATGAAGGGAATGAATGATTGAAGGGAATGTAAGAATGAAGCGAATGAACGGATGAAGGAAACGAATGAATGAAGGGAATGAAGGGAATAAAGGGAATGAAGAGAATGAGGGGAATAAATGAATGAAAGGAATGTGCGAATGAATGGGAATGTATGAATGAAGAGAACGAATGAATGAACGAAGGGAATGAATGATTGAAGGGAATGTAATAATGAAGGGAATGTATAAATGATTTGAGTGAATGAAGGGAATGAATGAACGAAGGGAATGAATGATTGAAGGGAATGTAAGAATGAAGCGAATGAACGGATGAAGGAAACGAATGAATGAAGGGAATGAAGGGAATAAAGGGAATGAAGAGAATGAGGGGAATAATTGAATGAAAGGAATGTGCGAATGAATGGGAATGTATGAATGAAGGGAACGAATGAATGAATGAAGGGAACGAATGCATGAAAGGAATGAATGAATGAAGGGAATGTATGAATGAAGGGAATGAAGAGAATGAGGGAATAAATGAATGAAAGGAATATACGAATGAATGGGAATGAATGAATGAAGGGAACGAATGAATGGAGGGAATGAATGAATGAAGGGAATGAATGATTGAAGGGAATGTAAGAAAGAAGCGAATGAACGGATGAAGGAAACGAATGAATGAAGGGAATGAATGAATGAAGGGAATGAAGGGAATGAAGGGAATGAAGAGAATGGGGGGAATAAATGAATGAAAGGAATGTACGAATGAATGGGAATGTATGAATGAAGGGAACGAATGAATGAATGAAGGGAACAAATGCATGAAGGGAATGAATGAATGAAGGGAATGTGTGAACGAAGGGAATGGATGAATGAATGGATTGAAGAGAATGAGGGAATAAATGAATGAAAGGAATATACCAATGAATGGGAATGAATGAATGAAGGGAATGAATGAATGGAGGGAACGAATGAATGGAGGGAATGAATTAATGAAGGGAACGAATGAATGAAGGGAATGAATGAATGAAGGGAATGAAGAGAATGAGGGGAATGAAGAGAATGAGGGGAATGAATGAATGAAAGGAATATACGAATGAATGGGAATGTATGAATGAAGGGAACGAATGAATGGAGGGAATGGATGAATGAATGAAGGGAATGAATGAGTGTAGGTAATGTATGAATGGTGGGAATGAATAAATGAAGGGAATGAATTGAATGAAAGGAATGAGGGGAATGAATGAATGATGGGAATGAGTGAATGAAGGGAATGAATGAATGAAGGGAACGAATGAACGAAGGGGATGAATGAACGAAGGGAATGAATGATTGAAGGGAATGTAATAATGAAGGGAATGTATAAATGATTTGAGTGAATGAAGGGAATGAATGAACGAAGGGAATGAATGATTGAAGGGAATGTAAGAATGAAGCGAATGAACGGATGAAGGAAACGAATGAATGAAGGGAATGAAGGGAATGAAGGGAATGAAGGGAATGAAGAGAATGAGGGGAATAAATGAATGAAAGGAAAGTGCGAATGAATGGGAATGTATGAATGAAGGGAACGAATGAATGAATGAAGGGAACGAATGAATGAAGGGAATGAATGTATGAAGGGAATGAAGAGAATGAGGGGAATAAATGAATGTGGGGAATAAATGAATGAAAGGAATGTACGAATGAATGGGAATGTATGAATGAAGGGAACAAATGCATGAAGGGAATGAATGAATGAAGGGAATGTATGAACGAAGGGAATGGATGAATGAATGGATTGAAGAGAATGAGGGAATAAATGAATAAAAGCAATAAACGAATGAATGGGAATGAATGAATGAAGGGAATGAATGAATGGAGGAAACGAATGAATGAAGGGAATGAGTGAATGAAGGGAATGAAGTGAATGAAGAGAATGAAGAGAATGAGGGGAATAAATGAATGAAAGGAATGTGCGAATGAATGGGAATGTATGAATGAAGGGAACGAATGAATGAATGAAGGGAACGAATGCATGAAAGGAATGAATGAATGAAGGGAATGTATGTATGAAGGGAATGGATGAATGAACGGAATGAAGAGAATGAGGGAATAAATGAATGAAAGGAATATACGAATGAATAGGAATGAATGAATGAAGGAAACGAATGAATAAAGGGAATGAATGAATGAAGGGAACGAATGAATGGAGGGAATGAATGAAGGGAACGAATGAATGAAGAGAATGAATGAATGAGGGGAATGAATGAAGGGAATGAATGGATGAAGGTAATGAAGGGAATGAAGAGAATGAGGGGAATAAATGAATGAGAGGAATGTACGAATGAATGGGAATGTATGAATGAAGGGATCGAATGAATGAATGAAGGGAATGAATGCATGAAGGGAATGAGGAGAATGAGGGGAATAAGTGAATGAAAGGAATGTACGAATGAATGGGAATGTATGACTGAAGGGAACGAATGAATGAATGAAGGGAACAAATGCATGAAGGCAATGAATGAATGAAGGGAATGTATGAACGAAGGGAATGGATGAATGAATGGAATGAAGAGAATGAGGGAAGAAATGAATGAAAGGAATATACGAATGAATGGGAATGAATGAATGAAGGGAATGAATGAATGGAGGGAACGAATGAATGGAGGGAATGAATTCATGAAGGGAACGAATGAATGAAGGGAATGAATGAATGAAGGGAATGAAGAGAATGAGGGGAATAAATGATTGAAAGGAATGTACGAATGAATGGGAATGTATGAATGAAGGGAACGAATGAATGGAGGGAATGGGTGAATGAATGAATGAAGGTGATATATGAATGAAGGGAATGAATAAATGAAGGGAATGAATTGAATGAATGGAATGAGGGGAATGAATGAATGATGGGAATGAGTGAATGAAGGGAATGAATGAATGAAGGGAACGAATGAACGAAGGGGATGAATGAACGAAGGGAATGAATGATTGAAGGGAATGTAATAATGAAGGGAATGTATAAATGATTTGAGTGAATGAAGGGAATGAATGAACGAAGGGAATGAATGATTGAAGGCAATGTAAGAATGAAGCGAATGAACGGATGAAGGAAACGAATGAATGAAGGGAATGACTGAATGAAGGGAATGAAGGGAATGAAGGGAATGAAGAGAATGAGGGAATAAATGAATGAAAGGAATATACGAATGAATGGGAATGAATGAATGAAGGGAATGAAGGAATGGAGGGAACGAATGAATGGAGGGAATGAATTAATGAAGGGAACGAATGAATGAAGGGACTGAATGAATGAAGGGAATGGAGAGAATGAGGGGAATGAATGAATGAAAGGAATGTGCGAATGAATGGGAATGTATGAATGAAGGGAACTAATGAATAAATGAAGGGAACAAATGCATGAAGGGAATGAATGAATGAAGGGAATGAAGAGAATGAGGGGAATAAATGAATGAAAGGAATGTACGAATGAATGGGAATGTATGAATGAAGGGAACGAATGAATGAATGAAGGGAACAAATGCATGAAGGGAATGAATGAATGAAGGGAATGTGTGAACGAAGGGAATGGATGAATGAATGGATTGAAGAGAATGAGGGAATAAATGAATGAAAGGAATATACCAATGAATGGGAATGAATGAATGAAGGGAATGAATGAATGGAGGGAACGAATGAATGGAGGGAATGAATTAATGAAGGGAACGAATGAATGAAGGGAATGAATGAATGAAGGGAATGAAGAGAATGAGGGGAATGAATGAATGAAAGGAATATACGAATGAATGGGAATGTATGAATGAAGGGAACGAATGAATGGAGGGAATGGATGAATGAATGAAGGGAATGAATGAGTGTAGGTAATGTGTGAATGGTGGGAATGAATAAATGAAGGGAATGAATTGAATGAAAGGAATGAGGGGAATGAATGAATGATGGGAATGAGTGAATGAAGGGAATGAATGAATGAAGGGAACGAATGAACGAAGGGGATGAATGAACGAAGGGAATGAATGATTGAAGGGAATGTAATAATGAAGGGAATGTATAAATGATTTGAGTGAATGAAGGGAATGAATGAACGAAGGGAATGAATGATTGAAGGGAATGTAAGAATGAAGCGAATGAACGGATGAAGGAAACGAATGAATGAAGGGAATGAAGGGAATGAAGGGAATGAAGAGAATGAGGGGAATAAATGAATGAAAGGAAAGTGCGAATGAATGGGAATGTATGAATGAAGGGAACGAATGAATGAATGAAGGGAACTAACGCACGAAGGGAATGAATGAATGAAGGGAATGTGTGAACGAAGGGAATGGATGAATGAATGGATTGAAGAGAATGAGGGAATAAATGAATGAAAGGAATATACGAATGAATGGGAATGAATGAATGAATGGAATGAATGAATGGAGGGAACGAATGAATGGAGGGAATGAATTAATGAAGGGAATGTATGAATGAAGGGAATGAAGAGAATGAGGGGAATAAATGAATGAAAGGAAAGTGCGAATGAATGGGAATGTATGAATGAAGGGAACGAATGAATGAATGAAGGGAACGAATGCATGAAGGGAATAAATGAATGAAGGGAATGTACGAATGAATGGGAATGTATGAATGAAGGGAACAAATGCATGAAGGGAATGAATGAATGAAGGGAATCTATGAACGATGGGAATGGATGAATGAATGGATTGAAGAGAATGAGGGAATAAATGAATGAAAGGAATATACGAATGAATGGGAATGAATGAATGAAGGGAATGAATGAATGGAGGGAACGAAAGAATGGAGGGAATGAATTAATGAAGGGAACGAATGAATGAAGGGAATGACGGAATGAAGGGAATGAAGAGAATGAGGGGAATGAATGAATGAACGGAATGTACGAATGAATGGGAATGTATGAATGAAGGGAACGAATGAATGGAGGGAATGGATGAATGAATGAATGAAGGTGATATATGAATGAAGGGAATGAATAAATGAAGGGAATGACTTGAATGAATGGAATGAGGGGAATGAATGAATGATGGGAATGAGTGAATGAAGGGAATGAATGAATGAAGGGAACGAATGAACGAAGGGGATGAATGATTGAAGGGAATGTAATAATGAAGGGAATGTATAAATGATTTGAGTGAATGAAGGGAATGAATGAACGAAGGGAATGAATGATTGAAGGGAATGTAAGAATGAAGCGAATGAACGGATGAAGGAAATGAATGAATGAAGGGAATGACTGAATGAAGGGAATGAAGGGAATGAAGGGAATGAAGAGAATGAGGGGAATAAATGAATGAAAGGAATGTGCGAATGAATGGGAATGTATGAATGAAGGGAACGAATGAATGAATGAAGGGAACAAATGCACGAAGGGAATGAATGAATGAAGGGAATGTATGAACGAAGGGAATGGATGAATGAATGGAATGAAGAGAATGAGGAAAGAAATGAATGAAAGGAATATACGAATGAATGGGAATGAATGAATGAAGGGAATGAATGAATGGAGGGAACGAATGAATGGAGGGAATGAATTCATGAAGGGAACGAATGAATGAAGGGAATGAATGTATGAAGGGAATGAAGAGAATGAGGGGAATAAATGAATGTGGGGAATAAATGAATGAAAGGAATGTACGAATGAATGGGAATGTATGAATGAAGGGAACAAATGCATGAAGGGAATGAATGAATGAAGGGAATGTATGAACGAAAGGAATGGATGAATGAATGGATTGAAGAGAATGAGGGAATAAATGAATAAAAGCAATATACGAATGAATGGGAATGAATGAATGAAGGGAATGAATGAATGGAGGAAACGAATGAATGAAGGGAATGAGTGAATGAAGGGAATGAAGTGAATGAAGAGAATGAAGAGAATGAGGGGAATAAATGAATGAAAGGAATGTGCGAATGAATGGGAATGTATGAATGAAGGGAACGAATGAATGAATGAAGGGAACGAATGCATGAAGGCAATGAATGAATGAAGGGAATGTATGAACGAAGGGAATGGATGAATGAATGGAATGAAGAGAATGAGGGAAGAAATGAATGAAAGGAATATACGAATGAATGGGAATGAATGAATGAAGGGAATGAATGAATGGAGGGAACGAATGAATGGAGGGAATGAATTCATGAAGGGAACGAATGAATGAAGGGAATGAATGAATGAAGGGAATGAAGAGAATGAGGGGAATAAATGATTGAAAGGAATGTACGAATGAATGGGAATGTATGAATGAAGGGAACGAATGAATGGAGGGAATGGGTGAATGAATGAATGAAGGGAATGAATAAATGAAGGGAATGAATTGAATGAATGGAATGAGGGGAATGAATGAATGATGGGAATGAGTGAATGAAGGGAATGAATGAATGAAGGGAACGAATGAACGAAGGGGATGAATGAACGAAGGGAATGAATGATTGAAGGGAATGTAATAATGAAGGGAATGTATAAATGATTTGAGTGAATGAAGGGAATGAATGAACGAAGGGAATGAATGATTGAAGGCAATGTAAGAATGAAGCGAATGAACGGATGAAGGAAACGAATGAATGAAGGGAATGACTGAATGAAGGGAATGAAGGGAATGAAGGGAATGAAGAGAATGAGGGGAATAAATGAATGAAAGGAATGTGCGAATGAATGGGAATGTATGAATGAAGGGAACGAATGAATGAATGAAGGGAACAAATGCATGAAGGGAATGAATGAATGAAGGGAATGTATGAGCGAAGGGAATGGATGAATGAATGGAATGAAGCGAATGAGGGAAGAAATGAATGAAAGGAATATACGAATGAATGGGAATGAATGAATGGAGGGAATGAATTCATGAAGGGAACGAATGAATGAAGGGAATGAATGAATGAAGGGAATGAAGAGAATGAGGGGAATAAATGAATGAAAGGAATGTACGAATGAATGGGAATGTATGAATGAAGGGAACGAATGAATGAATGAAGGGAACAAATGCATGAAGGGAATGAATGAATGAAGGGAATGTATGAACGAAGGGAATGGATGAATGAATGGATTGAAGAGAATGAGGGAATAAATGAATGAAAGGAATATACGAATGAATGGGAATGAATGAATGAAGGGAATGAAGGAATGGAGGGAACGAATGAATGGAGGGAATGAATTAATGAAGGGAACGAATGAATGAAGGGACTGAATGAATGAAGGGAATGGAGAGAATGAGGGGAATGAATGAATGAAAGGAATGTGCGAATGAATGGGAATGTATGAATGAAGGGAACTAATGAATAAATGAAGGGAACAAATGCATGAAGGGAATGAATGAATGAAGGGAATGTATGAACGAAGGGAATGGATGAATGAATGGAATGAAGAGAATGAGGGAATAAATGAATGAAAGGAATATACGAATGAATGGGAATGAATAAATGAAGGGAATGAATTGAATGAAAGGAATGAGGGGAACGAATGAATGATGGGAATGAGTGAATGAAGGGAATGAATGAATGAAGGGAACGAATGAACGAAGGGAATGAATGATTGAAGGGAATGTAAGAGTGAAGCGAATGAACGGATGAAAGAAACGAATGAATGAAGGGAATGAATGAATGAAGGGAATGAAGGGAATGAAGGGAATGAAGAGAATGAGGGGAATATATGAATGAAAGGAATGCACAAATGAATGGGAATGTATGAATGAAGGGAAGGAATGAATGAATGAAGGGAACGAATGCATGAAGGGAATGAATGAATGAAGGGAATGAATGAATGAAGGGAATGGATGGATGAAGCGAATGAACGGATGAAGGAAACGAATGTATAAAGGGAATGAATGAATGAAGGGAATGAAGGGAATGAAGGGAATGAAGAGAATGAGGGGAATAAATGAATGAAAGGAATGTACGAATGAGTGGGAATGTATGAATGAAGGGAACGAATGAATGAATGAAGGGAACGAATGAATGGAGGGAATGAATTAATGAAGGGAACGAATGAATGAAGGGAATGAATGAATGAAGGGAATGAAGAGAATGAGGGGAATGAATGAAAGGAATGAACGAATGAATGGGAATGTATGAATGAAGGGAACGAATGAATGAATGAAGGGAACGAATGCATGAAAGGAATGAATGAATGAAGGGAATGTATGTATGAAGGGAATGGATGAATGAACGGAATGAAGAGAATGAGGGAATAAATGAATGAAAGGAATATACGAATGAATAGGAATGAATGAATGAAGGAAACGAATGAATAAAGGGAATGAATGAATGAAGGGAACGAATGAATGGAGGGAATGAATGAAGGGAACGAATGAATGAAGAGAATGAATGAATGAGGGGAATGAATGAAGGGAATGAATGGATGAAGGTAATGAAGGGAATGAAGAGAATGAGGGGAATAAATGAATGAGAGGAATGTACGAATGAATGGGAATGTATGAATGAAGGGATCGAATGAATGAATGAAGGGAATGAATGCATGAAGGGAATGAGGAGAATGAGGGGAATAAGTGAATGAAAGGAATGTACGAATGAATGGGAATGTATGACTGAAGGGAACGAATGAATGAATGAAGGGAACAAATGCATGAAGGCAATGAATGAATGAAGGGAATGTATGAACGAAGGGAATGGATGAATGAATGGAATGAAGAGAATGAGGGAAGAAATGAATGAAAGGAATATACGAATGAATGGGAATGAATGAATGAAGGGAATGAATGAATGGAGGGAACGAATGAATGGAGGGAATGAATTCATGAAGGGAACGAATGAATGAAGGGAATGAATGAATGAAGGGAATGAAGAGAATGAGGGGAATAAATGATTGAAAGGAATGTACGAATGAATGGGAATGTATGAATGAAGGGAACGAATGAATGGAGGGAATGGGTGAATGAATGAATGAAGGTGATATATGAATGAAGGGAATGAATAAATGAAGGGAATGAATTGAATGAATGGAATGAGGGGAATGAATGAATGATGGGAATGAGTGAATGAAGGGAATGAATGAATGAAGGGAACGAATGAACGAAGGGGATGAATGAACGAAGGGAATGAATGATTGAAGGGAATGTAATAATGAAGGGAATGTATAAATGATTTGAGTGAATGAAGGGAATGAATGAACGAAGGGAATGAATGATTGAAGGCAATGTAAGAATGAAGCGAATGAACGGATGAAGGAAACGAATGAATGAAGGGAATGACTGAATGAAGGGAATGAAGGGAATGAAGGGAATGAAGAGAATGAGGGAATAAATGAATGAAAGGAATATACGAATGAATGGGAATGAATGAATGAAGGGAATGAAGGAATGGAGGGAACGAATGAATGGAGGGAATGAATTAATGAAGGGAACGAATGAATGAAGGGACTGAATGAATGAAGGGAATGGAGAGAATGAGGGGAATGAATGAATGAAAGGAATGTGCGAATGAATGGGAATGTATGAATGAAGGGAACTAATGAATAAATGAAGGGAACAAATGCATGAAGGGAATGAATGAATGAAGGGAATGAAGAGAATGAGGGGAATAAATGAATGAAAGGAATGTACGAATGAATGGGAATGTATGAATGAAGGGAACGAATGAATGAATGAAGGGAACAAATGCATGAAGGGAATGAATGAATGAAGGGAATGTGTGAACGAAGGGAATGGATGAATGAATGGATTGAAGAGAATGAGGGAATAAATGAATGAAAGGAATATACCAATGAATGGGAATGAATGAATGAAGGGAATGAATGAATGGAGGGAACGAATGAATGGAGGGAATGAATTAATGAAGGGAACGAATGAATGAAGGGAATGAATGAATGAAGGGAATGAAGAGAATGAGGGGAATGAATGAATGAAAGGAATATACGAATGAATGGGAATGTATGAATGAAGGGAACGAATGAATGGAGGGAATGGATGAATGAATGAAGGGAATGAATGAGTGTAGGTAATGTGTGAATGGTGGGAATGAATAAATGAAGGGAATGAATTGAATGAAAGGAATGAGGGGAATGAATGAATGATGGGAATGAGTGAATGAAGGGAATGAATGAATGAAGGGAACGAATGAACGAAGGGGATGAATGAACGAAGGGAATGAATGATTGAAGGGAATGTAATAATGAAGGGAATGTATAAATGATTTGAGTGAATGAAGGGAATGAATGAACGAAGGGAATGAATGATTGAAGGGAATGTAAGAATGAAGCGAATGAACGGATGAAGGAAACGAATGAATGAAGGGAATGAAGGGAATGAAGGGAATGAAGAGAATGAGGGGAATAAATGAATGAAAGGAAAGTGCGAATGAATGGGAATGTATGAATGAAGGGAACGAATGAATGAATGAAGGGAACTAACGCACGAAGGGAATGAATGAATGAAGGGAATGTGTGAACGAAGGGAATGGATGAATGAATGGATTGAAGAGAATGAGGGAATAAATGAATGAAAGGAATATACGAATGAATGGGAATGAATGAATGAATGGAATGAATGAATGGAGGGAACGAATGAATGGAGGGAATGAATTAATGAAGGGAATGTATGAATGAAGGGAATGAAGAGAATGAGGGGAATAAATGAATGAAAGGAAAGTGCGAATGAATGGGAATGTATGAATGAAGGGAACGAATGAATGAATGAAGGGAACGAATGCATGAAGGGAATAAATGAATGAAGGGAATGTACGAATGAATGGGAATGTATGAATGAAGGGAACAAATGCATGAAGGGAATGAATGAATGAAGGGAATCTATGAACGATGGGAATGGATGAATGAATGGATTGAAGAGAATGAGGGAATAAATGAATGAAAGGAATATACGAATGAATGGGAATGAATGAATGAAGGGAATGAATGAATGGAGGGAACGAAAGAATGGAGGGAATGAATTAATGAAGGGAACGAATGAATGAAGGGAATGACGGAATGAAGGGAATGAAGAGAATGAGGGGAATGAATGAATGAACGGAATGTACGAATGAATGGGAATGTATGAATGAAGGGAACGAATGAATGGAGGGAATGGATGAATGAATGAATGAAGGTGATATATGAATGAAGGGAATGAATAAATGAAGGGAATGACTTGAATGAATGGAATGAGGGGAATGAATGAATGATGGGAATGAGTGAATGAAGGGAATGAATGAATGAAGGGAACGAATGAACGAAGGGGATGAATGATTGAAGGGAATGTAATAATGAAGGGAATGTATAAATGATTTGAGTGAATGAAGGGAATGAATGAACGAAGGGAATGAATGATTGAAGGGAATGTAAGAATGAAGCGAATGAACGGATGAAGGAAATGAATGAATGAAGGGAATGACTGAATGAAGGGAATGAAGGGAATGAAGGGAATGAAGAGAATGAGGGGAATAAATGAATGAAAGGAATGTGCGAATGAATGGGAATGTATGAATGAAGGGAACGAATGAATGAATGAAGGGAACAAATGCACGAAGGGAATGAATGAATGAAGGGAATGTATGAACGAAGGGAATGGATGAATGAATGGAATGAAGAGAATGAGGAAAGAAATGAATGAAAGGAATATACGAATGAATGGGAATGAATGAATGAAGGGAATGAATGAATGGAGGGAACGAATGAATGGAGGGAATGAATTCATGAAGGGAACGAATGAATGAAGGGAATGAATGTATGAAGGGAATGAAGAGAATGAGGGGAATAAATGAATGTGGGGAATAAATGAATGAAAGGAATGTACGAATGAATGGGAATGTATGAATGAAGGGAACAAATGCATGAAGGGAATGAATGAATGAAGGGAATGTATGAACGAAAGGAATGGATGAATGAATGGATTGAAGAGAATGAGGGAATAAATGAATAAAAGCAATATACGAATGAATGGGAATGAATGAATGAAGGGAATGAATGAATGGAGGAAACGAATGAATGAAGGGAATGAGTGAATGAAGGGAATGAAGTGAATGAAGAGAATGAAGAGAATGAGGGGAATAAATGAATGAAAGGAATGTGCGAATGAATGGGAATGTATGAATGAAGGGAACGAATGAATGAATGAAGGGAACGAATGCATGAAGGCAATGAATGAATGAAGGGAATGTATGAACGAAGGGAATGGATGAATGAATGGAATGAAGAGAATGAGGGAAGAAATGAATGAAAGGAATATACGAATGAATGGGAATGAATGAATGAAGGGAATGAATGAATGGAGGGAACGAATGAATGGAGGGAATGAATTCATGAAGGGAACGAATGAATGAAGGGAATGAATGAATGAAGGGAATGAAGAGAATGAGGGGAATAAATGATTGAAAGGAATGTACGAATGAATGGGAATGTATGAATGAAGGGAACGAATGAATGGAGGGAATGGGTGAATGAATGAATGAAGGGAATGAATAAATGAAGGGAATGAATTGAATGAATGGAATGAGGGGAATGAATGAATGATGGGAATGAGTGAATGAAGGGAATGAATGAATGAAGGGAACGAATGAACGAAGGGGATGAATGAACGAAGGGAATGAATGATTGAAGGGAATGTAATAATGAAGGGAATGTATAAATGATTTGAGTGAATGAAGGGAATGAATGAACGAAGGGAATGAATGATTGAAGGCAATGTAAGAATGAAGCGAATGAACGGATGAAGGAAACGAATGAATGAAGGGAATGACTGAATGAAGGGAATGAAGGGAATGAAGGGAATGAAGAGAATGAGGGGAATAAATGAATGAAAGGAATGTGCGAATGAATGGGAATGTATGAATGAAGGGAACGAATGAATGAATGAAGGGAACAAATGCATGAAGGGAATGAATGAATGAAGGGAATGTATGAGCGAAGGGAATGGATGAATGAATGGAATGAAGCGAATGAGGGAAGAAATGAATGAAAGGAATATACGAATGAATGGGAATGAATGAATGGAGGGAATGAATTCATGAAGGGAACGAATGAATGAAGGGAATGAATGAATGAAGGGAATGAAGAGAATGAGGGGAATAAATGAATGAAAGGAATGTACGAATGAATGGGAATGTATGAATGAAGGGAACGAATGAATGAATGAAGGGAACAAATGCATGAAGGGAATGAATGAATGAAGGGAATGTATGAACGAAGGGAATGGATGAATGAATGGATTGAAGAGAATGAGGGAATAAATGAATGAAAGGAATATACGAATGAATGGGAATGAATGAATGAAGGGAATGAAGGAATGGAGGGAACGAATGAATGGAGGGAATGAATTAATGAAGGGAACGAATGAATGAAGGGACTGAATGAATGAAGGGAATGGAGAGAATGAGGGGAATGAATGAATGAAAGGAATGTGCGAATGAATGGGAATGTATGAATGAAGGGAACTAATGAATAAATGAAGGGAACAAATGCATGAAGGGAATGAATGAATGAAGGGAATGTATGAACGAAGGGAATGGATGAATGAATGGAATGAAGAGAATGAGGGAATAAATGAATGAAAGGAATATACGAATGAATGGGAATGAATAAATGAAGGGAATGAATTGAATGAAAGGAATGAGGGGAACGAATGAATGATGGGAATGAGTGAATGAAGGGAATGAATGAATGAAGGGAACGAATGAACGAAGGGAATGAATGATTGAAGGGAATGTAAGAGTGAAGCGAATGAACGGATGAAAGAAACGAATGAATGAAGGGAATGAATGAATGAAGGGAATGAAGGGAATGAAGGGAATGAAGAGAATGAGGGGAATATATGAATGAAAGGAATGCACAAATGAATGGGAATGTATGAATGAAGGGAAGGAATGAATGAATGAAGGGAACGAATGCATGAAGGGAATGAATGAATGAAGGGAATGAATGAATGAAGGGAATGGATGGATGAAGCGAATGAACGGATGAAGGAAACGAATGTATAAAGGGAATGAATGAATGAAGGGAATGAAGGGAATGAAGGGAATGAAGAGAATGAGGGGAATAAATGAATGAAAGGAATGTACGAATGAGTGGGAATGTATGAATGAAGGGAACGAATGAATGAATGAAGGGAACGAATGAATGGAGGGAATGAATTAATGAAGGGAACGAATGAATGAAGGGAATGAATGAATGAAGGGAATGAAGAGAATGAGGGGAATGAATGAAAGGAATGAACGAATGAATGGGAATGTATGAATGAAGGGAACGAATGAATGGAGGGAATGGATGAATGAATGAATGAAGGTGATATATGAATGAAGGGAATGAATAAATGAAGGGAATGAATTGAATGAATGGAATGAGGGGAATGAATGAATGATGGGAATGAATGAATGAAGGGAATGAATGAATGAAGGGAACGAATGAACGAAGGGAATGAATGATTGAAGGGAATGTAAGAATGAAGCGAATGAACGGATGAAGGAAACGAATGAATGAAGGGAATGAATGAATGAAGGGAATGAAGGGAATGAAGGGAATGAAGAGAATGAGGGGAATAAATGAATGAACGGAATGTGCGAATGAATGGGAATGTATGAATGAAGGGAACGAATGAATGAATGAAGGGAACAAATGCATGAAGGGAATGAATGAATGAAGGGAATGTATGAACGAAGGGAATGGATGAATGAATGGATTGAAGAGAATGAGGGAATAAATGAATGAAAGGAATATACGAATGAATGGGAATGAATGAATGAAGGGAATGAAGGAATGGAGGGAACGAATGAATGGAGGGAATGAATTAATGAAGGGAACGAATGAATGAAGGGACTGAATGAATGAAGGGAATGGAGAGAATGAGGGGAATGAATGAATGAAAGGAATGTGCGAATGAATGGGAATGTATGAATGAAGGGAACTAATGAATAAATGAAGGGAACAAATGCATGAAGGGAATGAATGAATGAAGGGAATGTATGAACGAAGGGAATGGATGAATGAATGGAATGAAGAGAATGAGGGAATAAATGAATGAAAGGAATATACGAATGAATGGGAATGAATAAATGAAGGGAATGAATTGAATGAAAGGAATGAGGGGAACGAATGAATGATGGGAATGAGTGAATGAAGGGAATGAATGAATGAAGGGAACGAATGAACGAAGGGAATGAATGATTGAAGGGAATGTAAGAGTGAAGCGAATGAACGGATGAAAGAAACGAATGAATGAAGGGAATGAATGAATGAAGGGAATGAAGGGAATGAAGGGAATGAAGAGAATGAGGGGAATATATGAATGAAAGGAATGCACAAATGAATGGGAATGTATGAATGAAGGGAAGGAATGAATGAATGAAGGGAACGAATGCATGAAGGGAATGAATGAATGAAGGGAATGTATGAATGAAGGGAATGGATGGATGAAGCGAATGAACGGATGAAGGAAACGAATGTATAAAGGGAATGAATGAATGAAGGGAATGAAGGGAATGAAGGGAATGAAGAGAATGAGGGGAATAAATGAATGAAAGGAATGTACGAATGAGTGGGAATGTATGAATGAAGGGAACGAATGAATGAATGAAGGGAACGAATGAATGGAGGGAATGAATTAATGAAGGGAACGAATGAATGAAGGGAATGAATGAATGAAGGGAATGAAGAGAATGAGGGGAATGAATGAAAGGAATGAACGAATGAATGGGAATGTATGAATGAAGGGAACGAATGAATGGAGGGAATGGATGAATGAATGAATGAAGGTGATATATGAATGAAGGGAATGAATAAATGAAGGGAATGAATTGAATGAATGGAATGAGGGGAATGAATGAATGATGGGAATGAATGAATGAAGGGAATGAATGAATGAAGGGAACGAATGAACGAAGGGAATGAATGATTGAAGGGAATGTAAGAATGAAGCGAATGAACGGATGAAGGAAACGAATGAATGAAGGGAATGAATGAATGAAGGGAATGAAGGGAATGAAGGGAATGAAGAGAATGAGGGGAATAAATGAATGAACGGAATGTGCGAATGAATGGGAATGTATGAATGAAGGGAACGAATGAATGAATGAAGGGAACAAATGCATGAAGGGAATGAATGAATGAAGGGAATGTATGAACGAAGGGAATGGATGAATGAATGGAATGAAGAGAATGAGGGAAGAAATGAATGAAAGGAATATACGAATGAATGGGAATGAATGAATGAAGGGAACGAATGAACGAAGGGGATGAATGAACGAAGGGAACGAATGAATGAAGGGAATGAATGAATGAAGGGAATGAAGAGAATGAGGGGAATAAATGAATGAAAGGAATGTACGAATGAATGGGAATGTATGAATGAAGGGAACAAATGCATGAAGGGAATGAATGAATGAAGGGAATGTATGAACGAAGGGAACGGATGAATGAATGGAATGAAGAGAATGAGGGAATAAATGAATGAAAGGAATATACGAATGAATGGGAATGAATGAATGAATGAAGGGAACGAATGCATGAAGGGAATGAATGAATGAAGGGAATGAAGAGAATGAGGGGAATGAATGAATGAAAGGAACATAAGAATGAATGGGACTGTACGAATGAAGGGAACGAATGAATGGAGGGAATGGATGAATGAATGAAGGGAATGTATGAATGAAGTGAGTGAATGAATGAAGGTGATATATGAATAATGGAAATGAATAAATGAAGGGAATGAATTGAATGAATGGAATGAGGGGAATGAATGAATAATGGGAATGAGTGAATGAAGGGAATGAATGAATGAACGGAACGAATGAACGAAGGGGATGAATGAAAGAAGGGAATGAATGATTGAAGGGAATGTAATAATGAAGGGAATGTATAAATGATTTGAGTGAATGAAGGGAATGAATGAACGAAGGGAATGAATGATTGAAGGGAATGTAAGAATGAAGCGAATGAACGGATGAGGGAAACGAATGAATGAAGGGAATGACGGAATGAAGGGAATGAAGGGAATGAAGGGAATGAAGGGAATGAAGAGAATGAGGGGAATAAATGAATGAAAGGAATGTGCGAATGAATGGGAATGTATGAATGAAGGGAACGAATGAATGAATGAAGGGAACAAATGCATGAAGGGAATGAATGAATGAAGGGAATGTATGAACGAAGGGAATGGATGAATGAATGGAATGAAGAGAATGAGGGAAGAAATGAATGAAAGGAATATACGAATGAATGGGAATGAATGAATAAAGGGAATGAATGAATGGAGGGAACGAATGAATGGAGGGAATGAATTCATGAAGGGAACGAATGAATGAAGGGAATGAATGAATGAAGGGAATGAAGAGAATGAGGGGAATAAATGAATGAAAGGAATGTACGAATGAATGGGAATGTATGAATGAAGGGAACAAATGCATGAAGGGAATTAATGAATGAAGGGAATGTATGAACGAAGGGAATGGATGAATGAATGGATTGAAGAGAATGAGGGAATAAATGAATGAAAGGAATATACGAATGAATGGGAATGAATGAATGAAGGGAATGAAGGAATGGAGGGAACGAATGAATGGAGGGAATGAATTAATGAAGGGAACGAATGAATGAAGGGAATGAATGAATGAAGGGAATGAAGAGAATGAGGGGAATGAATGAATGAAAGGAATGTACGAATGAATGGGAATGTATGAATGAAGGGAACGAATGAATGGAGGGAATGGATGAATGAATGAATGAAGGTGATATATGAATGAAGGGAATGAATAAATGAAGGGAATGAATTGAATGAATGGAATGAGGGGAATGAATGAATGATGGGAATGAGTGAATGAAGGGAATGAATGAATGAAGGGAACGAATGAACGAAGGGGATGAATGAACGAAGGGAATGAATGATTGAAGGGAATGTAATAATGAAGGGAATGTATAAATGATTTGAGTGAATGAAGGGAATGAATGAACGAAGGGAATGAATGATTGAAGGCAATGTAAGAATGAAGCGAATGAACGGATGAAGGAAACGAATGAATGAAGGGAATGACTGAATGAAGGGAATGAAGGGAATGAAGGGAATGAAGAGAATGAGGGGAATAAATGAATGAAAGGAATGTGCGAATGAATGGGAATGTATGAATGAAGGGAACGAATGAATGAATGAAGGGAACAAATGCATGAAGGGAATGAATGAATGAAGGGAATGTATGAACGAAGGGAATGGGTGAATGAATGGATTGAAGAGAATGAGGGAATAAATGAATGAAAGGAATATACGAATGAATGGGAATGAATGAATGAATGAATGAAGGGAATGAAGGAATGGAGGGAACGAATGAATGGAGGGAATGAATTAATGAAGGGAACGAATGAATGAAGGGATTGAATGAATGAAGGGAATGAAGAGAATGAGGGGAATGAATGAATGAAAGGAATGTGCGAACGAATGGGAATGTATGAATGAAGGGAACGAATGAATGAATGAAGGGAACAAATGCATGAAGGGAATGAATGAATGAAGGGAATGTATGAACGAAGGGAATGGATGAATGAATGGAATGAAGAGAATGAGGGAATAAATGAATGAAAGGAATATACGAATGAATGGGAATGAGTAAATGAAGGGAATGAATTGAATGAAAGGAATGAGGGGAATGAATGAATGATGGGAATGAGTGAATGAAGGGAATGAATGAATGAAGGGAACGAATGAACGAAGGGAATGAATGATTGAAGGGAATGTAAGAATGAAGCGAATGAACGGATGAAGGAAACGAATGAATGAAGGGAATGAATGAATGAAGGGAATGAAGGGAATGAAGGGAATGAAGAGAATGAGGGGAATAAATGAATGAAAGGAATGCACAAATGAATGGGAATGTATGAATGAAGGGAAGGAATGAATGAATGAAGGGAACGAATGCATGAAGGGAATGAATGAATGATGGGAATGTATGAATGAAGGGAATGGATGGATGAAGCGAATGAACGGATGAAGGAAACGAATGAATAAAGGGAATGAATGAATGAAGGGAATGAAGGGAATGAACGGAATGAAGAGAATGAGGGGAATAAATGAATGAAAGGAATGTACGGATGAATGTGAATGTATGAATGAATCGAACGAATGAATGAATGAAGGGAACAAATGCATGAAGGGAATGAATGAATGAAGGGAATGTATGAACGAAGGGAACGGATGAATGAATGGAATGAAGAGAATGAGGGAATAAATGAATGAAAGGAATATACGAATGAATGGGAATGAATGAATGAAGGGAATGAATGAATGGAGGGAACGGATGAATGGAGGGAATGAATTCATGAAGGGAACGAATGAATGAAGGGAATGAATGAATGAAGGGAATGAAGAGAATGAGGGGAATAAATGAATGAAAGGAATGTACGAATGAATAGGAATGTATGAATGAAGGGAACGAATGAATGGAGGGAATGGATGAATGAATGAGTGAAGGTAATGTATGAATGGAGGGAATGAATAAATGAAGGGAATGAATTGAATGAAAGGAATGAGGGGAATGAATGAATGATGGGAATGAGTGAATGAAGGGAATGAATGAATGAAGGGAACGAATGAACGAAGGGGATGAATGAACGAAGGGAATGAATGATTGAAGGGAATGTAATAATGAAGGGAATGTATAAATGATTTGAGTGAATGAAGGGAATGAATGAACGAAGGGAATGAATGATTGAAGGCAATGTAAGAATGAAGCGAATGAACGGATGAAGGAAACGAATGAATGAAGGGAATGACTGAATGAAGGGAATGAAGGGAATGAAGGGAATGAAGAGAATGAGGGGAATAAATGAACGAAAGGAATGTGCGAATGAATGGGAATGTATGAATGAAGGGAACGAATGAATGAATGAAGGGAACAAATGCATGAAGGGAATGAATGAATGAAGGGAATGTATGAACGAAGGGAATGGATGAATGAATGGAATGAAGCGAATGAGGGAAGAAATGAATGAAAGGAATATACGAATGAATGGGAATGAATGAATGGAGGGAATGAATTCATGAAGGGAACGAATGGATGAAGGGAATGAATGAATGAAGGGAATGAAGAGAATGATGGGAATAAATGAATGAAAGGAATGTACGAATGAATGGGAATGTATGAATGAAGGGAACGAATGAATGAATGAAGGGAACAAATGCATGAAGGGAATGAATGAATGAAGGGAATGTATGAACGAAGGGAATGGATGAATGAATGGAATGAAGCGAATGAGGGAAGAAATGAATGAAAGGAATATACGAATGAATGGGAATGAATGAATGGAGGGAATGAATTCATGAAGGGAACGAATGAATGATGGGAATGAATGAATGAAGGGAATGAAGAGAATGAGGGGAATAAATGAATGAAAGGAATGTACGAATGAATGGGAATGTATGAATGAAGGGAACAAATGCATGAAGGGAATGAATGAATGAAGGGAATGTATGAACGAAGGGAATGGATGAATGAATGGATTGAAGAGAATGAGGGAATATATGAATGAAAGGAATATACGAATGAATGGGAATGAATGAATGAAGGGAATGAAGGAATGGAGGGAACGAATGAATGGAGGGAATGAATTAATGAAGGGAACGAATGAACGAAGGGAATGAATGATTGAAGGGAATGTAAGAATGATGCGAATGAACGGATGAAGGAAACGAATGAATGAAGGGAATGAATGAATGAAGGGAATGAAGGGAATGAAGGGAATGAAGAGAATGAGGGGAATATATGAATGAAAGGAATGCACAAATGAATGGGAATGTATGAATGAAGGGAAGGAATGAATGAATGAAGGGAACGAATGCATGAAGGGAATGAATGAATGAAGGGAATGTATGAATGAAGGGAGTGGATGGATGAAGCGAATGAACGGATGAAGGAAACGAATGAATAAAGGGAATGAATGAATGAAGGGAATGAAGGGAATGAAGGGAATGAAGAGAATGAGGGGAATAAATGTATGAAAGGAATGTACGAATGAATGGGAATGTATGAATGAAGGGAACGAATGAATGAATGAAGGGAACGAATGAATGGAGGGAATGAATTAATGAAGGGAACGAATGAATGAAGGGAATGAATGAATGAAGGGAATGAAGAGAATGAGGGGAATGAATGAATGAAAGGAATGTACGAATGAATGGGAATGTATGAATGAAGGGAACGAATGAATGGAGGGAATGGATGAATGAATGAATGAAGGTGATATATGAATGAAGGGAATGAATAAATGAAGGGAATGAATTGAATGAATGGAATGAGGGGAATGAATGAATGATGGGAATGAATGAATGAAGGGAATGAATGAATGAAGGGAACGAATGAACGAAGGGAATGAATGATTGAAGGGAATGTAAGAATGAAGCGAATGAACGGATGAAGGAAACGAATGAATGAAGGGAATGAATGAATGAAGGGAATGAAGGGAATGAAGGGAATGAAGAGAATGAGGGGAATAAATGAATGAAAGGAATGTACGAATGAATGGGAATGTACGAATGAAGGGAACGAATGAATGGAGGGAATGGATGAATGAATGAAGGGAATGTATGAATGAAGTGAGTGAATGAATGAAGGTGATATATGAATGAAGGAAATGAATAGATGAAGGGAATGAATTGAATGAATGGAATGAGGGGAATGAATGAATGATGGGAATGAGTGAATGAAGGGAATGAATGAATGAAGGGAACGAATGAACGAAGGGGATGAATGAACGAAGGGAATGAATGATTGAAGGGAATGTAATAATGAAGGGAATGTATAAACGATTTGAGTGAATGAAGGGAATGAATGAACGAAGGGAATGAATGATTGAAGGGAATGTAAGAATGAAGCGAATGAACGGATGAAGGAAACGAATGAACGAAGGGAATGAGTGAATGAAGGGAATGAAGGGAATGAAGGGAATGAAGAGAATGAGGGGAATAAATGAATGAACGGAATGTGCGAATGAATGGGAATGTATGAATGAAGGGAACGAATGAATGAATGAAGGGAACAAATGCATGAAGGGAATGAATGAATGAAGGGAATGTATGAACGAAGGGAATGGATGAATGAATGGAATGAAGAGAATGAGGGAAGAAATGAATGAAAGGAATATACGAATGAATGGGAATGAATGAATGAAGGGAATGAATGAATGAAGGGAACGAATGAACGAAGGGGATGAATGAACGAAGGGAACGAATGAATGAAGGGAATGAATGAATGAAGGGAATGAAGAGAATGAGGGGAATAAATGAATGAAAGGAATGTACGAATGAATGGGAATGTATGAATGAAGGGAACAAATGCATGAAGGGAATGAATGAATGAAGGGAATGTATGAACGAAGGGAACGGATGAATGAATGGAATGAAGAGAATGAGGGAATAAATGAATGAAAGGAATATACGAATGAATGGGAATGAATGAATGAATGAAGGGAACGAATGCATGAAGGGAATGAATGAATGAAGGGAATGAAGAGAATGAGGGGAATGAATGAATGAAAGGAACATAAGAATGAATGGGACTGTACGAATGAAGGGAACGAATGAATGGAGGGAATGGATGAATGAATGAAGGGAATGTATGAATGAAGTGAGTGAATGAATGAAGGTGATATATGAATAATGGAAATGAATAAATGAAGGGAATGAATTGAATGAATGGAATGAGGGGAATGAATGAATAATGGGAATGAGTGAATGAAGGGAATGAATGAATGAACGGAACGAATGAACGAAGGGGATGAATGAAAGAAGGGAATGAATGATTGAAGGGAATGTAATAATGAAGGGAATGTATAAATGATTTGAGTGAATGAAGGGAATGAATGAACGAAGGGAATGAATGATTGAAGGGAATGTAAGAATGAAGCGAATGAACGGATGAGGGAAACGAACGAATGAAGGGAATGACTGAATGAAGGGAATGAAGGGAGTGAAGGGAATGAAGGGAATGAAGAGAATGAGGGGAATAAATGAATGAAAGGAATGTGCGAAAGAATGGGAATGTATGAATGAAGGGAACGAATGAATGAATGAAGGGAACAAATGCATGAAGGGAATGAATGAATGAAGGGAATGTATGAACGAAGGGAATGGATGAATGAATGGAATGAAGAGAATGAGGGAAGAAATGAATGAAAGGAATATACGAATGAATGGGAATGAATGAATGAAGGGAATGAATGAATGGAGGGAACGAATGAATGGAGGGAATGAATTCATGAAGGGAACGAATGAATGAAGGGAATGAATGAATGAAGGGAATGAAGAGAATGAGGGGAATAAATGAATGAAAGGAATGTACGAATGAATGGGAATGTATGAATGAAGGGAACAAATGCATGAAGGGAATGAATGAATGAAGGGAATGTATGAACGAAGGGAATCGATGAATGAATGGATTGAAGAGAATGAGGGAATAAATGAATGAAAGGAATATACGAATGAATGGGAATGAATGAATGAAGGGAATGAATGAATGGAGGGAACGAATGAATGGAGGGAATGAATTAATGAAGGGAACGAATGAATGAAGGGAATGAATGAATGAAGGGAATGAAGAGAATGAGGGGAATGAATGAATGAAAGGAATGTACGAATGAATGGGAATGTATGATTGAAGGGAACGAATGAATGGAGGGAATGGATGAATGAATGAATGAAGGTGATATATGAATGAAGGGAATGAATAAATGAAGGGAATGAATTGAATGAATGGAATGAGAGGAATGAATGAATGATGGGAATGAGTGAATGAAGGGGATGAATGAATGAAGGGAACGAATGAACGAAGGGGATGAATGAACGAAGGGAATGAATGATTGAAGGGAATGTAATAATGAAGGGAATGTATAAATGATTTGAGTGAATGAAGGGAATGAATGAACGAAGGGAATGAATGATTGAAGGCAATGTAAGAATGAAGCGAATGAACGGATGAAGGAAACGAATGAATGAAGGGAATGTCTGAATGAAGGGAATGAAGGGAATGAAGGGAATGAAGAGAATGAGGGGAATAAATGAATGAAAGGAATGCACAAATGAATGGGAATGTATGAATGAAGGGAAGGAATGAATGAATGAAGGGAACGAATGCATGAAGGGAATGAATGAATGATGGGAATGTATGAATGAAGGGAATGGATGGATGAAGCGAATGAACGGATGAAGGAAACGAATGAGGAAAGGGAATGAATGAATGAAGGGAATGAAGGGAATGAAGGGAATGAAGAGAATGTGGGGAATAAATGAATGAAAGGAATGTACGAATGAATGGGAATGTATGAATGAAGGGAACGAATGAATGAATGAAGGGAACAAATGCATGAAGGGAATGAATGAATGAATGGATTGAAGAGAATGAGGGAATAAATGAATGAAAGGAATATACGAATGAATGGGAATGAATAAATGAAGGGAATGAATGGAATGAAAGGAATGAGGGGAATGAATGAATGATGGGAATGAGTGAATGAAGGGAATGAATGAATGAAGGGAACGAATGAACGAAGGGGATGAATGAACGAAGGGAATGAATGATTGAAGGGAAAGTAATAATGAAGGCAATGTATAAATGATTTGAGTGAATGAAGGGAATGAATGAACGAAGGGAATGAATGATTGAAGGGAATGTAAGAATGAAGCGAATGAACGGATGAAGGAAACGAATGAATGAAGGGAAGGACTGATTGAAGGGAATGAAGGGAATGAAGGGAATGAAGGGAATGAAGAGAATGAGGGGAATAAATGAATGAAAGGAATGTGCGAATGAATGGGAATGTATGAATGAAGGGAACGAATGAATGAATGAAGGGAACAAATGCATGAAGGGAATGAATGAATGAAGGGAATGTATGAACGAAGGGAATGGATGAATGAATGGAATGAAGAGAATGAGGGAAGAAATGAATGAAAGGAATATACGAATGAATGGGAATGAATGAATGAAGGGAATGAATGAATGGAGGGAACAAATGAATGGAGGGAATGAATTCATGAAGGGAACGAATGAATAAAGGGAATGACTGAATGAAGGGAATGAAGAGAATGAGGGGAATAAATGAATGAAAGGAATGTACGAATGAATGGGAATGTATGCATGAAGGGAACAAAAGCATGAAGGGAATGAATGAATGAAGGGAATGTATGAACGAAGGGAATGGATGAATGAATGGATTGAAGAGAATTAGGGAATAAATGAATGAAAGGAATATACGAATGAATGGGAATGAATGAATCTAGGGAATGAAGGAATGGAGGGAACGAATGAATGGAGGGAATGAATTAATGAAGGGAACGAATGAATGAAGGGACTGAATGAATGAAGGGAATGAAGAGAATGAGGGGAATGAATGAATGAAAGGAATGTGCGAATGAATGGGAATGTATGAATGGAGGGAACGAATGAATGAATGAAGGGAACAAATGCATGAAGGGAATGAATGAATGAAGGGAATGTATGAACGAAGGGAATGGATGAATCAATGGAATGAAGAGAATGAGGGAATAAATGAATGAAAAGAATATACGAATGAATGGGAATGAATAAATGAAGGGAATGAATTGAATGTAAGGAATGAGGGGAATGAATGAATGATGGGAATGAGTGAATGAAAGGAATGAATGAATGAAGGGAACGAATGAACGAAGGGAATGAATGATTGAAGGGAATGTAAGAATGAAGCGAATGAACGGATGAAGGAAGCGAATGAATGAAGGGAATGAATGAATGAAGGGAATGAAGGGAATGAAGGGAATGAAGAGAATGAGGGGAATAAATGAATGAAAGGAATGCACAAATGAATGGGAATGTATGAATGAAGGGAAGGAATGAATGAATGAAGGGAACGAATGCATGAAGGGAATGAATGAATGAAGGGAATGTATGAATGAAGGGAATGGATGGATGGAGGGAATGGATGGATGAAGCGAATCAACGGATGAAGGAAACGAATGAATAAAGGGAATGAATGAATGAAGGGAATGAAGGGAATGAAGGGAATGAAGAGAATGAGGGGAATAAATGAATGAAAGGAATGTACGAATGAATGGGAATGTATGAATGAAGGGAACGAATGAATGAATGAAGGGAACGAATGAATGGAGGGAATGAATTAATGAAGGGAACGAATGAATGAAGGGAATGAATGAATGAAGGGAATGAAGAGAATGAGGGGAATGAATGAATGAAAGGAATGTACGAATGAATGGGAATGTATGAATGAAGGGAACGAATGAATGGAGGGAATGGATGAATGAATGAATGAAGGTGATATATGAATGAAGGGAATGAATAAATGAAGGGAATGAATGAATGAAGGGAACGAATGAACGAAGGGGATGAATGAACGAAGGGAATGAATGAGTGAAGGGAATGTAATAATGAAGGGAATGTATAAATGATTTGAGTGAATGAAGGGAATGAATGAACGAAGGGAATGAATGATTGAAGGGAATGTAAGAATGAAGCGAATGAACGGATGAAGGAAACGAATGAATGAAGGGAATGACTGAATGAAGGGAATGAAGGGAACGAAGGGAATGAAGAGAATGAGGGGAATAAATGAATGAAAGGAATGTGCGAATGAATGGGAATGTATGAATGAAGGGAACGGATGAATGAATGAAGGGAACAAATGCATGAAGGGAATGAATGAATGAAGGGAATGTATGGACGAAGGGAATGGATGAATGAATGGAATGAAGCGAATGAGGGAAGAAATGAATGAAAGGAATATACGAATGAATGGGAATGAATGAATGAAGGGAATGAATGAATGGAGGCAACGAATGAATGGAGGGAATGAATTAATGAAGGGAACGAATGAATGAAGGGAATGAATGAATGAAGGGAATGAAGAGAATGAGGGGAATGAATGAATGAAAGGAATGTACGAATGAATGGGAATGTATGAATGAAGGGAACGAATGAATGGAGGGAATGGATGAATGAACGAATGAAGGTGATATATGAATGAAGGGAATGAATAAATGAAGGGAATGAATTGAATGACCGGAATGAGGGGAATGAATGAATGATGGGAATGAGTGAATGAAGGGAATGAATGAATGAAGGGAACGAATGAACGAAGGGGATGAATGAACGAAGGGAATGAATGATTGAAGGGAATGTAATAATGAAGGGAATGTATAAATGATTTGAGTGAATGAAGGGAATGAATGAACGAAGGGAATGAATGATTGAAGTGAATGTAAGAATGAAGCGAATGAACGGATGAAGGAAACGAATGAATGAAGGGAATGACTGAATGAAGGGAATGAAGGGAATGAAGGGAATGAAGAGAATGAGGGGAATAAATGAATGAAAGGAATGTGCGAATGAATGGGAATGTATGAATGAAGGGAACGGATGAATGAATGAAGGGAACAAATGCATGAAGGGAATGAATGAATGAAGGGAATGTATGAACGAAGGGAATGGATGAATGAATGGAATGAAGCGATGAGGGAAGAAATGAATGAAAGGAATATACGAATGAATGGGAATGAATGAATGAAGGGAATGAATGAATGGAGGGAACGAATGAATGGAGGGAATGAATTCATGAAGGGAACGCATGAATGAAGGGAATGAATGAATGAAGGGAATGAAGAGAATGAGGGGAATAAATGAATGAAAGGAATGTACGAATGAATGGGAATGTATGAATGAAGGGAACAAATGCATGAAGGGAATGAATGAATGAAGGGAATGTATGAACGAAGGGAATGGATGAATGAATGGATTGAAGAGAATGAGGGAATAAATGAATGAAAGGAATATACGAATGAATGGGAATGAATGAATGGAGGGAACGAATGAATGGAGGGAATGAATTACTGAAGGGAACGAATGAATGAAGGGAATGAATGAATGAAGGGAATGAAGAGAATGAGGGGAATGAATGAATGAAAGGAATGTACGAATGAATGGGAATGTATGAATGAAGGGAACGAATGAATGAATGAAGGGAACAAATGCATGAAGGGAATGAATGAATGAAGGGAATGTGTGAACGAAGGGAATGGATGAATGAATGGAATGAAGAGAATGAGGGAATAAATGAATGAAAGGAATATACGAATGAATGGGAATGAATAAATGAAGGGAATGAATTGAATGAAGGGAATGAGGGGAATGAAGGGAATGAAGAGAATGAGGGGAATAAATGAATGAAAGGAATGTACGAATGAATGGGAATGTATGAATGAAGGGAAGGAATGAATGAATGAAGGGAACGAATGCATGAAGGTAATGAATGAATGAAGGGAATGTATGAATGAAGGGAATGGATGGATGAAGCGAATGAACGGATGAAGGAAACGAATGAATAAAGGGAATGAATGAATGAAGGGAATGAAGGGAATGAAGTCAATGAAGAGAATGAGGGGAATAAATGAATGAAAGGAATGTACGAATGAATGGGAATGTATGAATGAAGGGAACGAATGAATGAATGAAGGGAACAAATGCATGAGGGGAATGAATGAATGAAAGGAACATAAGAATGAATGGGAATGTACGAATGAAGGGAACGAATGAATGGAGGGAATGGATGAATGAATGAAGGGAATGTATGAATGAAGTGAGTGAATGAATGAAGGTGATATATGAATGAAGGAAATGAATAAATGAAGGGAATGAATTGAATGAATGGAATGAGGGGAATGAATGAATGATGGGAATGAGTGAATGAAGGGAATGAATGAATGAAGGGAACGAATGAACGAAGGGGATGAATGAACGAAGGGAATGAATGATTGAAGGGAATGTAAGAATGAAGCGAATGAACGGATGAAGGAAACGAATGAATGAAGGGAATGACTGAATGAAGGGAATGAAGGGAATGAAGGGAATGAAGAGAATGAGGGGAATAAATGAATGAAAGGAATGTGCGAATGAATGGGAATGTATGAATGAAGGGAACGAATGAATGAATGAAGGGAACAAATGCATGAAGGGAATGAATGAATGAAGGGAATGTATGAACGAAGGGAATGGATGAATGAATGGAATGAAGCGAATGAGGGAAGAAATGAATGAGAGGAATATACGAATGAATGGGAATGAATGAATGAAGGGAATGAATGAATGGAGGGAACGAATGAATGGAGGGAATGAATTCATGAAGGGAACGAATGAATGAAGGGAATGAATGAATGAAGGGAATAAAGAGAATGAGGGGAATAAATGAATGAAAGGAATGTACGAATGAATGGGAATGTATGAATGAAGGGAACAAATGCATGAAGGGAATGAATGAATGAAGGGAATGTATGAACGAAGGGAATGGATGAATGAATGGATTGAAGAGAATGAGGGAATAAATGAATGAAAGGAATATACGAATGAATGGGAATGAATGAATGAAGGGAATGAATGAATGGAGGGAACGAATGAATGGAGGGAATGAATTAATGAAGGGAACGAATGAATGAAGGGAATGAATGAATGAAGGGAATGAAGAGAATGAGGGGAATGAATGAATGAAAGGAATGTACGAATGAATAGGAATGTATGAACGAAGGGAACGAATGAATGGAGGGAATGGATGAATGAATGAGTGAAGGTAATGTATGAATGGAGGGAATGAATAAATGAAGGGAATGAATTGAATGAAAGGAATGAGGGGAATGAATGAATGATGGGAATGAGTGAATGAAGGGAATGAATGAATGAAGGGAACGAATGAACGAAGGGGATGAATGAACGAAGGGAATGAATGATTGAAGGGAATGTAATAATGAAGGGAATGTATAAATGATTTGAGTGGATGAAGGGAATGAATGAACGAAGGGAATGAATGATTGAAGGGAATGTAAGAATGAAGCGAATGAACGGATGAAGGAAGCGAATGAATGAAGGGAATGAGTGAATGAAGGGGATGAAGTGAATGAAGGGAATGAAGAGAATGAGGGGAATAAATGAATGAAAGGAATATACGAATGAATGGGAATGAATGAATGGAGGGAATGAATTCATGAAGGGAACGAATGGATGAAGGGAATGAATGAATGAAGGGAATGAAGAGAATGATGGGAATAAATGAATGAAAGGAATGTACGAATGAATGGGAATGTATGAATGAAGGGAACGAATGAATGAATGAAGGGAACAAATGCATGAAGGGAATGAATGAATGAAGGGAATGTATGAACGAAGGGAATGGATGAATGAATGGAATGAAGCGAATGAGGGAAGAAATGAATGAAAGGAATATACGAATGAATGGGAATGAATGAATGGAGGGAATGAATTCATGAAGGGAACGAATGAATGATGGGAATGAATGAATGAAGGGAATGAAGAGAATGAGGGGAATAAATGAATGAAAGGAATGTACGAATGAATGGGAATGTATGAATGAAGGGAACAAATGCATGAAGGGAATGAATGAATGAAGGGAATGTATGAACGAAGGGAATGGATGAATGAATGGATTGAAGAGAATGAGGGAATAAATGAATGAAAGGAATATACGAATGAATGGGAATGAATGAATGAAGGGAATGAAGGAATGGAGGGAACGAATGAATGGAGGGAATGAATTAATGAAGGGAACGAATGAACGAAGGGAATGAATGATTGAAGGGAATGTAAGAATGATGCGAATGAACGGATGAAGGAACCGAATGAATGAAGGGAATGAATGAATGAAGGGAATGAAGGGAATGAAGGGAATGAAGAGAATGAGGGGAATATATGAATGAAAGGAATGCACAAATGAATGGGAATGTATGAATGAAGGGAAGGAATGAATGAATGAAGGGAACGAATGCATGAAGGGAATGAATGAATGAAGGGAATGTATGAATGAAGGGAGTGGATGGATGAAGCGAATGAACGGATGAAGGAAACGAATGAATAAAGGGAATGAATGAATGAAGGGAATGAAGGGAATGAAGGGAATGAAGAGAATGAGGGGAATAAATGAATGAAAGGAATGTACGAATGAATGGGAATGTATGAATGAAGGGAACGAATGAATGAATGAAGGGAACGAATGAATGGAGGGAATGAATTAATGAAGGGAACGAATGAATGAAGGGAATGAATGAATGAAGGGAATGAAGAGAATGAGGGGAATGAATGAATGAAAGGAATGTACGAATGAATGGGAATGTATGAATGAAGGGAACGAATGAATGGAGGGAATGGATGAATGAATGAATGAAGGTGATATATGAATGAAGGGAATGAATAAATGAAGGGAATGAATTGAATGAATGGAATGAGGGGAATGAATGAATGATGGGAATGAATGAATAAAGGGAATGAATGAATGAAGGGAATGAATGAATGAAGGGAACGAATGAACGAAGGGAATGAATGATTGAAGGGAATGTAAGAATGAAGCGAATGAACGGATGAAGGAAACGAATGAATGAAGGGAATGAATGAATGAAGGGAATGAAGGGAATGAAGGGAATGAAGAGAATGAGGGGAATAAATGAATGAAAGGAATGTACGAATGAATGGGAATGTACGAATGAAGGGAACGAATGAATGGAGGGAATGGATGAATGAATGAAGGGAATGTATGAATGAAGTGAGTGAATGAATGAAGGTGATATATGAATGAAGGAAATGAATAAATGAAGGGAATGAATTGAATGAATGGAATGAGGGGAATGAATGAATGATGGGAATGAGTGAATGAAGGGAATGAATGAATGAAGGGAACGAATGAACGAAGGGGATGAATGAACGAAGGGAATGAATGATTGAAGGGAATGTAATAATGAAGGGAATGTATAAACGATTTGAGTGAATGAAGGGAATGAATGAACGAAGGGAATGAATGATTGAAGGGAATGTAAGAATGAAGCGAATGAACGGATGAAGGAAACGAATGAACGAAGGGAATGAGTGAATGAAGGGAATGAAGGGAATGAAGGGAATGAAGAGAATGAGGGGAATAAATGAATGAACGGAATGTGCGAATGAATGGGAATGTATGAATGAAGGGAACGAATGAATGAATGAAGGGAACAAATGCATGAAGGGAATGAATGAATGAAGGGAATGTATGAACGAAGGGAATGGATGAATGAATGGAATGAAGAGAATGAGGGAAGAAATGAATGAAAGGAATATACGAATGAATGGGAATGAATGAATGAAGGGAATGAATGAATGGAGGGAACGAATGAATGGAGGGAATGAATTCATGAAGGGAACGAATGAATGAAGGGAATGAATGAATGAAGGGAATGAAGAGAATGAGGGGAATAAATGAATGAAAGGAATGTACGAATGAATGGGAATGTATGAATGAAGGGAACAAATGCATGAAGGGAATGAATGAATGAAGGGAATGTATGAACGAAGGGAATCGATGAATGAATGGATTGAAGAGAATGAGGGAATAAATGAATGAAAGGAATATACGAATGAATGGGAATGAATGAATGAAGGGAATGAATGAATGGAGGGAACGAATGAATGGAGGGAATGAATTAATGAAGGGAACGAATGAATGAAGGGAATGAATGAATGAAGGGAATGAAGAGAATGAGGGGAATGAATGAATGAAAGGAATGTACGAATGAATGGGAATGTATGAATGAAGGGAACGAATGAATGGAGGGAACGGATGAATGAATGAATGAAGGTGATATATGAATGAAGGGAATGAATAAATGAAGGGAATGAATTGAATGAATGGAATGAGAGGAATGAATGAATGATGGGAATGAGTGAATGAAGGGAATGAATGAATGAAGGGAACGAATGAACGAAGGGGATGAATGAACGAAGGGAATGAATGATTGAAGGGAATGTAATAATGAAGGGAATGTATAAATGATTTGAGTGAATGAAGGGAATGAATGAACGAAGGGAATGAATGATTGAAGGCAATGTAAGAATGAAGCGAATGAACGGATGAAGGAAACGAATGAATGAAGGGAATGAATGAATGAAGGGAATGAAGGGAATGAAGGGAATGAAGAGAATGAGGGGAATATATGAATGAAAGGAATGCACAAATGAATGGGAATGTATGAATGAAGGGAAGGAATGAATGAATGAAGGGAACGAATGCATGAAGGGAATGAATGAATGAAGGGAATGTATGAATGAAGGGAGTGGATGGATGAAGCGAATGAACGGATGAAGGAAACGAATGAATAAAGGGAATGAATGAATGAAGGGAATGAAGGGAATGAAGGGAATGAAGAGAATGAGGGGAATAAATGAATGAAAGGAATGTACGAATGAATGGGAATGTATGAATGAAGGGAACGAATGAATGAATGAAGGGAACGAATGAATGGAGGGAATGAATTAATGAAGGGAACGAATGAATGAAGGGAATGAATGAATGAAGGGAATGAAGAGAATGAGGGGAATGAATGAATGAAAGGAATGTACGAATGAATGGGAATGTATGAATGAAGGGAACGAATGAATGGAGGGAATGGATGAATGAATGAATGAAGGTGATATATGAATGAAGGGAATGAATAAATGAAGGGAATGAATTGAATGAATGGAATGAGGGGAATGAATGAATGATGGGAATGAATGAATAAAGGGAATGAATGAATGAAGGGAATGAATGAATGAAGGGAACGAATGAACGAAGGGAATGAATGATTGAAGGGAATGTAAGAATGAAGCGAATGAACGGATGAAGGAAACGAATGAATGAAGGGAATGAATGAATGAAGGGAATGAAGGGAATGAAGGGAATGAAGAGAATGAGGGGAATAAATGAATGAAAGGAATGTACGAATGAATGGGAATGTACGAATGAAGGGAACGAATGAATGGAGGGAATGGATGAATGAATGAAGGGAATGTATGAATGAAGTGAGTGAATGAATGAAGGTGATATATGAATGAAGGAAATGAATAAATGAAGGGAATGAATTGAATGAATGGAATGAGGGGAATGAATGAATGATGGGAATGAGTGAATGAAGGGAATGAATGAATGAAGGGAACGAATGAACGAAGGGGATGAATGAACGAAGGGAATGAATGATTGAAGGGAATGTAATAATGAAGGGAATGTATAAACGATTTGAGTGAATGAAGGGAATGAATGAACGAAGGGAATGAATGATTGAAGGGAATGTAAGAATGAAGCGAATGAACGGATGAAGGAAACGAATGAACGAAGGGAATGAGTGAATGAAGGGAATGAAGGGAATGAAGGGAATGAAGAGAATGAGGGGAATAAATGAATGAACGGAATGTGCGAATGAATGGGAATGTATGAATGAAGGGAACGAATGAATGAATGAAGGGAACAAATGCATGAAGGGAATGAATGAATGAAGGGAATGTATGAACGAAGGGAATGGATGAATGAATGGAATGAAGAGAATGAGGGAAGAAATGAATGAAAGGAATATACGAATGAATGGGAATGAATGAATGAAGGGAATGAATGAATGGAGGGAACGAATGAATGGAGGGAATGAATTCATGAAGGGAACGAATGAATGAAGGGAATGAATGAATGAAGGGAATGAAGAGAATGAGGGGAATAAATGAATGAAAGGAATGTACGAATGAATGGGAATGTATGAATGAAGGGAACAAATGCATGAAGGGAATGAATGAATGAAGGGAATGTATGAACGAAGGGAATCGATGAATGAATGGATTGAAGAGAATGAGGGAATAAATGAATGAAAGGAATATACGAATGAATGGGAATGAATGAATGAAGGGAATGAATGAATGGAGGGAACGAATGAATGGAGGGAATGAATTAATGAAGGGAACGAATGAATGAAGGGAATGAATGAATGAAGGGAATGAAGAGAATGAGGGGAATGAATGAATGAAAGGAATGTACGAATGAATGGGAATGTATGAATGAAGGGAACGAATGAATGGAGGGAACGGATGAATGAATGAATGAAGGTGATATATGAATGAAGGGAATGAATAAATGAAGGGAATGAATTGAATGAATGGAATGAGAGGAATGAATGAATGATGGGAATGAGTGAATGAAGGGAATGAATGAATGAAGGGAACGAATGAACGAAGGGGATGAATGAACGAAGGGAATGAATGATTGAAGGGAATGTAATAATGAAGGGAATGTATAAATGATTTGAGTGAATGAAGGGAATGAATGAACGAAGGGAATGAATGATTGAAGGCAATGTAAGAATGAAGCGAATGAACGGATGAAGGAAACGAATGAATGAAGGGAATGTCTGAATGAAGGGAATGAAGGGAATGAAGGGAATGAAGAGAATGAGGGGAATAAATGAATGAAAGGAATGCACAAATGAATGGGAATGTATGAATGAAGGGAAGGAATGAATGAATGAAGGGAACGAATGCATGAAGGGAATGAATGAATGATGGGAATGTATGAATGAAGGGAATGGATGGATGAAGCGAATGAACGGATGAAGGAAACGAATGAGGAAAGGGAATGAATGAATGAAGGGAATGAAGGGAATGAAGGGAATGAAGAGAATGTGGGGAATAAATGAATGAAAGGAATGTACGAATGAATGGGAATGTATGAATGAAGGGAACGAATGAATGAATGAAGGGAACAAATGCATGAAGGGAATGAATGAATGAATGGATTGAAGAGAATGAGGGAATAAATGAATGAAAGGGATATACGAATGAATGGGAATGAATAAATGAAGGGAATGAATGGAATGAAAGGAATGAGGGGAATGAATGAATGATGGGAATGAGTGAATGAAGGGAATGAATGAATGAAGGGAACGAATGAACGAAGGGAATGAATGATTGAAGGGAAAGTAATAATGAAGGCAATGTATAAATGATTTGAGTGAATGAAGGGAATGAATGAACGAAGGGAATGAATGATTGAAGGGAATGTAAGAATGAAGCGAATGAACGGATGAGGGGAAACGAATGAATGAAGGGAATCAAGGGAATGAAGGGAATGAAGAGAATGAAGAGAATGAGGGAATAAATGAATGAAAGGAATATACGAATGAATGGGAATGAATGAATGAAGGGAACGAATGAATGGAGGGAATGAATGAATGAAGGGAATGTATGAATGAAGGGAATGGATGGATGAAGCGAATGAACGGATGAAGGAAACGAATGAATAAAGGGAATGAATGAATGAAGGGCATGAAGGGAATGAAGAGAATGAGGGGGATAAATGAATGAAAGTAATATACGAATGAATGGGACTGTACGAATGAAGGGAACGAATGAATGGAGGGAATGGATGAATGAATGAAGGGAATGTATGAATGAAGTGAGTGAATGAATGAAGGTGATTTATGAATAATGGAAATGAATAAATGAAGGGAATGAATTGAATGAATGGAATGAGGGGAATGAATGAATGATGGGAATGAGTGAATGAAGGGAATGAATGAATGAAGGGAACGAATGAACGAAGGGGATGAATGAAAGAAGGGAATGAATGATTGAAGGGAATGTAATAATGAAGGGAATGTATAAATGATTTGAGTGAATGAAGGGAATGAATGAACGATTGGAATGAATGATTGAAGGGAATGTAAGAATGAAGCGAATGAACGGATGAAGGAAACGAATGAATGAAGGGAATGACTGATTGAAGGGAATGAAGGGAATGAAGGGAATGAAGGGAATGAAGAGAATGAGGGGAATAAATGAATGAAAGGAATGTGCGAATGAATGGGAATGTATGAATGAAGGGAACGAATGAATGAATGAAGGGAACAAATGCATGAAGGGAATGAATGAATGAAGGGAATGTATGAACGAAGGGAATGGATGAATGAATGGAATGAAGAGAATGAGGGAAGAAATGAATGAAAGGAATATACGAATGAATGGGAATGAATGAATGAAGGGAATGAATGAATGGAGGGAACAAATGAATGGAGGGAATGAATTCATGAAGGGAACGAATGAATAAAGGGAATGACTGAATGAAGGGAATGAAGAGAATGAGGGGAATAAATGAATGAAAGGAATGTACGAATGAATGGGAATGTATGCATGAAGGGAACAAAAGCATGAAGGGAATGAATGAATGAAGGGAATGTATGAACGAAGGGAATGGATGAATGAATGGATTGAAGAGAATGAGGGGAATGAATGAATGAAAGGAATGTACGAATGAATGGGAATGTATGAATGAAGGGAACGAATGAATGGAGGGAATGGATGAATGAACGAATGAAGGTGATATATGAATGAAGGGAATGAATAAATGAAGGGAATGAATTGAATGAAGGGAATGAGGGGAATGAAGGGAATGAAGAGAATGAGGGGAATAAATGAATGAAAGGAATGTACGAATGAATGGGAATGTATGAATGAAGGGAAGGAATGAATGAATGAAGGGAACGAATGCATGAAGGTAATGAATGAATGAAGGGAATGTATGAATGAAGGGAATGGATGGATGAAGCGAATGAACGGATGAAGGAAACGAATGAATAAAGGGAATGAATGAATGAAGGGAATGAAGGGAATGAAGTCAATGAAGAGAATGAGGGGAATAAATGTATGAAAGGAATGTACGAATGAATGGGAATGTATGAATGAAGGGAACGAATGAATGAATGAAGGGAACAAATGCATGAGGGGAATGAATGAATGAAAGGAACATAAGAATGAATGGGAATGTACGAATGAAGGGAACGAATGAATGGAGGGAATGGATGAATGAATGAAGGGAATGTATGAATGAAGTGAGTGAATGAATGAAGGTGATATATGAATGAAGGAAATGAATAAATGAAGGGAATGAATTGAATGAATGGAATGAGGGGAATGAATGAATGATGGGAATGAGTGAATGAAGGGAATGAATGAATGAAGGGAACGAATGAACGAAGGGGATGAATGAACGAAGGGAATGAATGATTGAAGGGAATGTAATAATGAAGGGAATGTATAAATGATTTGAGTGGATGAAGGGAATGAATGAACGAAGGGAATGAGTGATTGAAGGGAATGTAAGAATGAAGCGAATGAACGGATGAAGGAAGCGAATGAATGAAGGGAATGAGTGAATGAAGGGGATGAAGTGAATGAAGGGAATGAAGAGAATGAGGGGAATAAATGAATGAAAGGAATGTGCGAATGAATGGGAATGTATGAATGAAGGGAACGAATGAATGAATGAAAGGAACGAATGCATGAAAGGAATGAATGAATGAAGGGAATGTATGAACGAAGGGAATGGATGAATGAATGGAATGAAGAGAATGAGGGAAGAAATGAATGAGAGGAATATACGAATGAATGGGAATGAATGAATGAAGGGAATGAATGAATGGAGGGAACGAATGAATGGAGGGAATGAATTCATGAAGGGAACGAATGAATGAAGGGAATGAATGAATGAAGGGAATAAAGAGAATGAGGGGAATAAATGAATGAAAGGAATGTACGAATGAATGGGAATGTATGAATGAAGGGAACAAATGCATGAAGGGAATGAATGAATGAAGGGAATGTATGAACGAAGGGAATGGATGAATGAATGGATTGAAGAGAATGAGGGAATAAATGAATGAAAGGAATATACGAATGAATGGGAATGAATGAATGAAGGGAATGAATGAATGGAGGGAACGAATGAATGGAGGGAATGAATTAATGAAGGGAACGAATGAATGAAGGGAATGAATGAATGAAGGGAATGAAGAGAATGAGGGGAATGAATGAATGAAAGGAATGTACGAATGAATGGGAATGTATGAACGAAGGGAACGAATGAATGGAGGGAATGGATGAATGAATGAGTGAAGGTAATGTATGAATGGAGGGAATGAATAAATGAAGGGAATGAATTGAATGAAAGGAATGAGGGGAATGAATGAATGATGGGAATGAGTGAATGAAGGGAATGAATGAATGAAGGGAACGAATGAACGAAGGGGATGAATGAACGAAGGGAATGAATGATTGAAGGGAATGTAATAATGAAGGGAATGTATAAATGATTTGAGTGGATGAAGGGAATGAATGAACGAAGGGAATGAATGATTGAAGGGAATGTAAGAATGAAGCGAATGAACGGATGAAGGAAGCGAATGAATGAAGGGAATGAGTGAATGAAGGGGATGAAGTGAATGAAGGGAATGAAGAGAATGAGGGGAATAAATGAATGAAAGGAATGTGCGAATGAATGGGAATGTATGAATGAAGGGAACGAATGAATGAATGAAGGGAACGAATGCATGAAAGGAATGAATGAATGAAGGGAATGTATGTATGAAGGGAATGAATGAATGAAGGTAATGTATGAATGAAGGGAATGTAAGAATGAAGCGAATGAACGGATAAAGGAAACGAATGAATGAAGGGAATGAGTAAATGGAGGGAATGGAGGGAATGAAGGGAATGAAGAGAATGAGGGGAATAAATGAATGAAAGGAATGTGCGAATGAATGGGAATGTATGAATGAGGGGAACGCATGAATGAAGGGAATGAATGAATGAAGGGAATGGACGGAATGAAGGGAATGAAGAGAATGAGGGGAATAAATGAATGAAAGGAATGTACGAATGAATGGGAATGTATGAATGAAGGGAACGAATGAATGAATGAAGGGAACGAATGCATCAAGGGAATGAATGAATGAAGGGAATGAATGAATGAAGGGAATGAAGAGAATGAGGGGACTGAATGAATGAAAGGAACATAAGAATGAATGGGAATGTACGAATGAAGGGAACGAATGAATGGAGGGAATGGATGAATGAATGAAGGGAATGTATGAATGAAGTGAGTGAATCAATGAAGGTGATATATGAATGAAGGAAATGAATAAATGAAGGGAATGAATTGAATGAATGGAATGAGGGGAATGAATGAATGATGGGAATGAGTGAATGAAGGGAATGAATGAATGAAGGGAACGAATGAACGAAGGGGATGAATGAACGAAGGGAATGAATGATTGAAGGGAAAGTAATAATGAAGGGAATGTATAAATGATTTGAGTGAATGAAGGGATTGAATGAACGAAGGGAATGAATGATTGAAGGGAATGTAAGAATGAAGCGAATGAACGGATGAAGGAAACGAATGAATGAAGGGAATGAGTGAATGAAGGGAATGAAGTGAATGAAGGGAATGAAGAGAATGAGGGGAATAAATGAATGAAAGGAATGTACGAATGAATGGGAATGTATGAATGTAGGGAAAGAATGAATGAATGAAGGGAACGAATGCATGAAGGGAATGAATGAATGAAGGGAACGAATGAACGACGGGGATGAATGAACGAAGGGAATGAATGATTGAAGGGAATGTTATAATGAAGGGAATGTATAAATGATTTGAGTGAATGAAGGGATTGAATGAACGAAGGGAATGAATGATTGAAGGGAATGTAAGAATGAAGCGAATGAACGGATGAAGGAAACGAATGAATGAAGGGAATGATTGAATGAAGGGAATGAAGTGAATGAAGGGAATGAAGAGAATGAGGGAATAAATGAATGAAAGGAATATACGAATGAATGGGAATGAATTGAATGAAAGGAATGAGGGAAATGAATGAATGATGGGAATGAGTGAATGAAGGGAATGAATGAATGAAGGGAACGAATGAACGAAGGGAATGAATGATTGAAGGGAATGTAAGAATGAAGCGAATGAACGGATGAAGAAGACGAATGAAAGAAGGGAATGAATGAATGAAGGGAATGAAGGGAATGAAGGGATTGGAGAGAATGAGGGGAATAAATGAATGAAAGGAATGTACGAATGAATGGGAATGTATGAATGTAGGGAAAGAATGAATGAATGAAGGGAACGAATGCATGAAGGGAATGAATGAATGAAGGGAACGAATGAACGACGGGGATGAATGAACGAAGGGAATGAATGATTGAAGGGAATGTTATAATGAAGGGAATGTATAAATGATTTGAGTGGATGAAGGGAATGAATGAACGAAGGGAATGAATGATTGAAGGGAATGTAAGAATGAAGCGAATGAACGGATGAAGGAAACGAATGAATGAAGGGAATGACTGAATGAAGGGAAAGAAGGGAATGAAGGGAATGAAGGGAATGAAGAGAATGAGGGGAATAAATGAATGAAAGGAATGTGCGAATGAATGGGAATGTATGAATGAAGGGAACGGATGAATGAATGAAGGGAACAAATGCATGAAGGGAATGAATGAATGAAGGGAATGTATGAACGAAGGGAATGGATGAATGAATGGAATGAAGCGAATGAGGGAAGAAATGAATGAAAGGAATATACGAATGAATGGGAATGAATGAATGAAGGGAATGAATGAATGGAGGGAACGAATGAATGGAGGGAATGAATTCATGAAGGGAACGAATGAAGGAAGGGAATGAATGAATGAAGGGAATGAAGAGAATGAGGGGAATAAATGAATGAAAGGAATGTACGAATGAATGGGAATGTATGAATGAAGGGAACAAATGCATGAAGGGAATGAATGATTGAAGGGAATGTAAGAATGAAGCGAATGAACGGATGAAGGAAACGAATGAATGAAGGGAATGAATGAATGAAGGGAATGAAGGGAATGAAGGGAATGAAGAGAATGAGGGGAATAAATGAATGAAAGGAATGCACAAATGAATGGGAATGTATGAATGAATGGAAGGAATGAATGAATGAAGGGAACGAATGCATGAAGGGAATGAATGAATGAAGGGAATGTATGAATGAAGGGAATGGATGGATGGAGGGAATGGATGGATGAAGCGAATCAACGGATGAAGGAAACGAATGAATAAAGGGAATGAATGAATGAAGGGAATGAAGGAATGAAGGGAATGAAGAGAATGAGGGGAATAAATGAATGAAAGGAATGTACGAATGAATGGGAATGTATGAATGAAGGGAACGAATGAATGAATGAAGGGAACGAATGAATGGAGGGAATGAATTAATGAAGGGAACGAATGAATGAAGGGAATGAATGAATGAAGGGAATGAAGAGAATGAGGGGAATGAATGAATGAAAGGAATGTACGAATGAATGGGAATGTATGAATGAAGGGAACGAATGAATGGAGGGAATGGATGAATGAATGAATGAAGGTGATATATGAATGAAGGGAATGAATAAATGAAGGGAATGAATTGAATGAATGGAATGAGGGGAATGAATGAATGATGGGAATGAGTGAATGAAGGGAATGAATGAATGAAGGGAACGAATGAACGAAGGGGATGAATGAACGAAGGGAATGAATGATTGAAGGGAATGTAATAATGAAGGGAATGTATAAATGATTTGAGTGAATGAAGGGAATGAATGAACGAAGGGAATGAATGATTGAAGGGAATGTAAGAATGAAGCGAATGAACGGATGAAGGAAACGAATGAATGAAGGGAATGACTGAATGAAGGGAATGAAGGGAACGAAGGGAATGAAGAGAATGAGGGGAATAAATGAATGAAAGGAATGTGCGAATGAATGGGAATGTATGAATGAAGGGAACGGATGAATGAATGAAGGGAACAAATGCATGAAGGGAATGAATGAATGAAGGGAATGTATGGACGAAGGGAATGGATGAATGAATGGAATGAAGCGAATGAGGGAAGAAATGAATGAAAGGAATATACGAATGAATGGGAATGAATGAATGAAGGGAATGAATGAATGGAGGCAACGAATGAATGGAGGGAATGAATTAATGAAGGGAACGAATGAATGAAGGGAATGAATGAATGAAGGGAATGAAGAGAATGAGGGGAATGAATGAATGAAAGGAATGTACGAATGAATGGGAATGTATGAATGAAGGGAACGAATGAATGGAGGGAATGGATGAATGAACGAATGAAGGTGATATATGAATGAAGGGAATGAATAAATGAAGGGAATGAATTGAATGAAGGGAATGAGGGGAATGAAGGGAATGAAGAGAGTGAGGGGAATAAATGAATGAAAGGAATGTACGAATGAATGGGAATGTATGAATGAAGGGAAGGAATGAATGAATGAAGGGAACGAATGCATGAAGGTAATGAATGAATGAAGGGAATGTATGAATGAAGGGAATGGATGGATGAAGCGAATGAACGGATGAAGGAAACGAATGAATAAAGGGAATGAATGAATGAAGGGAATGAAGGGAATGAAGTCAATGAAGAGAATGAGGGGAATAAATGTATGAAAGGAATGTACGAATGAATGGGAATGTATGAATGAAGGGAACGAATGAATGAATGAAGGGAACAAATGCATGAGGGGAATGAATGAATGAAAGGAACATAAGAATGAATGGGAATATACGAATGAAGGGAACGAATGAATGGAGGGAATGGATGAATGAATGAAGGGAATGTATGAATGAAGTGAGTGAATGAATGAAGGTGATATATGAATGAAGGAAATGAATAAATGAAGGGAATGAATTGAATGAATGGAATGAGGGGAATGAATGAATGATGGGAATGAGTGAATGAAGGGAATGAATGAATGAAGGGAACGAATGCATGAAGGGAATGAATGAATGAAGGGAATGTATGAACGAAGGGAATGGATGAATGAATGGATTGAAGAGAATGAGGGAATAAATGAATGAAAGGAATATACGAATGAATGGGAATGAATGAATGAAGGGAATGAATGAATGGAGGGAACGAATGAATGGAGGGAATGAATTAATGAAGGGAACGAATGAATGAAGGGAATGAATGAATGAAGGGAATGAAGAGAATGAGGGGAATGAATGAATGAAAGGAATGTACGAATGAATAGGAATGTATGAACGAAGGGAACGAATGAATGGAGGGAATGGATGAATGAATGAGTGAAGGTAATGTATGAATGGAGGGAATGAATAAATGAAGGGAATGAATTGAATTAAAGGAATGAGGGGAATGAATGAATGATGGGAATGAGTGAATGAAGGGAATGAATGAATGAAGGGAACGAATGAACGAAGGGGATGAATGAACGAAGGGAATGAATGATTGAAGGGAATGTAATAATGAAGGGAATGTATAAATGATTTGAGTGGATGAAGGGAATGAATGAACGAAGGGAATGAGTGATTGAAGGGAATGTAAGAATGAAGCGAATGAACGGATGAAGGAAGCGAATGAATGAAGGGAATGAGTGAATGAAGGGGATGAAGTGAATGAAGGGAATGAAGAGAATGAGGGGAATAAATGAATGAAAGGAATGTGCGAATGAATGGGAATGTATGAATGAAGGGAACGAATGAATGAATGAAAGGAACGAATGCATGAAAGGAATGAATGAATGAAGGGAATGTATGAACGAAGGGAATGGATGAATGAATGGAATGAAGAGAATGAGGGAAGAAATGAATGAGAGGAATATACGAATGAATGGGAATGAATGAATGAAGGGAATGAATGAATGGAGGGAACGAATGAATGGAGGGAATGAATTCATGAAGGGAACGAATGAATGAAGGGAATGAATGAATGAAGGGAATAAAGAGAATGAGGGGAATAAATGAATGAAAGGAATGTACGAATGAATGGGAATGTATGAATGAAGGGAACAAATGCATGAAGGGAATGAATGAATGAAGGGAATGTATGAACGAAGGGAATGGATGAATGAATGGATTGAAGAGAATGAGGGAATAAATGAATGAAAGGAATATACGAATGAATGGGAATGAATGAATGAAGGGAATGAATGAATGGAGGGAACGAATGAATGGAGGGAATGAATTAATGAAGGGAACGAATGAGTGAAGGGAATGAATGAATGAAGGGAATGAAGAGAATGAGGGGAATGAATGAATGAAAGGAATGTACGAATGAATGGGAATGTATGAACGAAGGGAACGAATGAATGGAGGGAATGGATGAATGAATGAGTGAAGGTAATGTATGAATGGAGGGAATGAATAAATGAAGGGAATGAATTGAATGAAAGGAATGAGGGGAATGAATGAATGATGGGAATGAGTGAATGAAGGGAATGAATGAATGAAGGGAACGAATGAACGAAGGGGATGAATGAACGAAGGGAATGAATGATTGAAGGGAATGTAATAATGAAGGGAATGTATAAATGATTTGAGTGGATGAAGGGAATGAATGAACGAAGGGAATGAATGATTGAAGGGAATGTAAGAATGAAGCGAATGAACGGATGAAGGAAGCGAATGAATGAAGGGAATGAGTGAATGAAGGGGATGAAGTGAATGAAGGGAATGAAGAGAATGAGGGGAATAAATGAATGAAAGGAATGTGCGAATGAATGGGAATGTATGAATGAAGGGAACGAATGAATGAATGAAGGGAACGAATGCATGAAAGGAATGAATGAATGAAGGGAATGTATGTATGAAGGGAATGAATGAATGAGTGTAATGTATGAATGAAGGGAATGTAAGAATGAAGCGAATGAACGGATGAAGGAAACGAATGAATGAAGGGAATGAGTGAATGAAGGGAATGAAGTGAATGAAGGGAATGAAGAGAATGAGGGGAATAAATGAATGAAAGGAATGTACGAATGAATGGGAATGTATGAATGTAGGGAAAGAATGAATGAATGAAGGGAACGAATGCATGAAGGGAATGAATGAATGAAGGGAACGAATGAACGACGGGGATGAATGAACGAAGGGAATGAATGATTGAAGGGAATGTTATAATGAAGGGAATGTATAAATGATTTGAGTGAATGAAGGGATTGAATGAACGAAGGGAATGAATGATTGAAGGGAATGTAAGAATGAAGCGAATGAACGGATGAAGGAAACGAATGAATGAAGGGAATGATTGAATGAAGGGAATGAAGTGAATGAAGGGAATGAAGAGAATGAGGGAATAAATGAATGAAAGGAATATACGAATGAATGGGAATGAATTGAATGAAAGGAATGAGGGAAATGAATGAATGATGGGAATGAGTGAATGAAGGGAATGAATGAATGAAGGGAACGAATGAACGAAGGGAATGAATGATTGAAGGGAATGTAAGAATGAAGCGAATGAACGGATGAAGAAGACGAATGAAAGAAGGGAATGAATGAATGAAGGGAATGAAGGGAATGAAGGGATTGGAGAGAATGAGGGGAATAAATGAATGAAAGGAATGTACGAATGAATGGGAATGTATGAATGTAGGGAAAGAATGAATGAATGAAGGGAACGAATGCATGAAGGGAATGAATGAATGAAGGGAACGAATGAACGACGGGGATGAATGAACGAAGGGAATGAATGATTGAAGGGAATGTTATAATGAAGGGAATGTATAAATGATTTGAGTGGATGAAGGGAATGAATGAACGAAGGGAATGAATGATTGAAGGGAATGTAAGAATGAAGCGAATGAACGGATGAAGGAAACGAATGAATGAAGGGAATGACTGAATGAAGGGAAAGAAGGGAATGAAGGGAATGAAGGGAATGAAGAGAATGAGGGGAATAAATGAATGAAAGGAATGTGCGAATGAATGGGAATGTATGAATGAAGGGAACGGATGAATGAATGAAGGGAACAAATGCATGAAGGGAATGAATGAATGAAGGGAATGTATGAACGAAGGGAATGGATGAATGAATGGAATGAAGCGAATGAGGGAAGAAATGAATGAAAGGAATATACGAATGAATGGGAATGAATGAATGAAGGGAATGAATGAATGGAGGGAACGAATGAATGGAGGGAATGAATTCATGAAGGGAACGAATGAAGGAAGGGAATGAATGAATGAAGGGAATGAAGAGAATGAGGGGAATAAATGAATGAAAGGAATGTACGAATGAATGGGAATGTATGAATGAAGGGAACAAATGCATGAAGGGAATGAATGAGTGAAGGGAATGTATGAACGAAGGGAATGGATGAATGAATGGATTGAAGAGAATGAGGGAATAAATGAATGAAAGGAATATACGAATGAATGGGAATGAATGAATGGAGGGAATGAAGAGAATGAGGGGAATAAATGAATGAAAGGAATGTACGAATGAATGGGAATGAATGAATGAAGGGAACGCATGAATGGAGGGAATGAATGAATGAAGGGAATGTATGAATGAAGGGAATGGATGGATGAAGCGAATGAACGGATGAAGGAAACGAATGAATAAAGGGAATGAAGGGAATGAAGGGAATGAAGGGAATGAAGAGAATGAGGGGAATAAATGAATGAAAGGAATGTACGAATGAATGGGAATGTATGAATGAAGGGAACGAATGAATGTATGAAGGGAACAAATGCATGAAGGGAATGAATGAATAAAGGGAACGTATGAACGAAGGGAATGGATGAATGAATGGATTGAAGAGAATGAGGGAATAAATGAATGAAAGGAATATACGAATGAATGGGAATGAATAAATGAAGGGAATGAATTGAATGAAAGGAATGAGGGGAATGAATGAATGATGGGAATGAGTGAATGAAGGGAATGAATGAATGAAGTGAACGAATGAACGAAGGGGATGAATGAACGAAGGGAATGAATGATTGAAGGGAAAGTAATAATGAAGGGAATGTATAAATGATTTGAGTGAATGAAGGGAATGAATGAACGAAGGGAATGAATGATTGAAGGGAATGTAAGAATGAAGCGAATGAACGGATGAGGGGAAACGAATGAATGAAGGGAATGAAGGGAATGAAGGGAATGAAGAGAATGAAGAGAATGAGGGAATAAATGAATGAAAGGAATATACGAATGAATGGGAATGAATGAATGAAGGGAACGAATGAATGGAGGGAATGAATGAATGAAGGGAATGTATGAATGAAGGGAATGGATGGATGAAGCGAATGAACGGATGAAGGAAACGAATGAATAAAGGGAATGAATGAATGAAGGGCATGAAGGGAATGAAGAGAATGATGGGGATAAATGAATGAAAGGAATATACGAATGAATGGGAATGAATGAATGAAGGGAATGAATGAATGGAGGGAACGAATGAATGGAGGGAATGAATTAATGAAGGGAACGAATGAATGAAGGGAATGAAGGGAATGAAGGGAATGAAGAGAATGAGGGGGATAAATGAATGAAAGGAATGTGCGAATGAATGGGAATGAAGGAAAAGACGGGAATGAATGAATGAAGGAAATGAATGAATGAGGGGGATGAATGAATGAAGGGAATGAATGAATAAACGGAATGAGGGGAGTGAATGAATGAAGGGAATGAGTGCATGAAAGGAATGAAAGGAATGAAAGGAATGAAGGGAATGAAGGGAACGAAAGGAATGAATGAGGGAGGGGACTGAATGTACGAAGGGAATGAATGAATGAAGGGAATGGCGAGAATGAGGGGAGAGAATGAATGACAGGAATGTACGAATGAATGGGAATGTACGAATGAAGGGAACGAATGAATGGAGGGAATGGATGTATGAATGAAGGGAATGTATGAATGAAGTGAGTGAATGAATGAAGGTTATGTATGAATGAAGGGAATGAATAAATGAAGGGAATGAATTGAATGAAAGGAATGAGGGGAATGAATGAATGATGGGAATGAGTGAATGAGGGGAATGAATGAATGAAGGGAACGAATGAACGAAGGGGATGAATGAACGAAGGGAATGAATGATTGAAGGGAATGTAATAATGAAGGAAATGTATAGATGATTTGAGTGGATGAAGGGAATGAATGAACGAAGGGAATGAAGGATTGAAGGGAATGTAAGAATGAAGCGAATGAACGGATGAATGAAACGAATGAATGAAGGGAATGAATGAACGAAGGGAATGAAGGGAATGAAGGGAATGAAGAGAATGAGGGGAATAAATGAATGGAAGGAATGTGCGAATGAATGGGAATGTATGAATGAAGGGAACGAATGAATGAATGAAGGGAACGAATGCATGAAGGGAATGAATGAATGAAGGGAACGAACGAACGACGGGGATGAATGAACGAAGGGAATGAATGATTGAAGGGAATGTTATAATGAAGGGAATGTATAAATGATTTGAGTGGATGAAGGGAATGAATGAACGAAGGGAATGAATGATTGAAGGGAATGTAAGAATGAAGCGAATGAACGGATGAAGGAAACGAATGAATGAAGGGAATGACTGAATGAAGGGAAAGAAGGGAATGAAGGGAATGAAGGAAATGAAGAGAATGAGGGGAATAAATGAATGAAAGGAATGTGCGAATGAATGGGAATGTATGAATGAAGGGAACGGATGAATGAATGAAGGGAACAAATGCATGAAGGGAATGAATGAATGAAGGGAATGTATGAACGAAGGGAATGGATGAATGAATGGAATGAAGCGAATGAGGGAAGAAATGAATGAAAGGAATATACGAATGAATGGGAATGAATGAATGAAGGGAATGAATGAATGGAGGGAACGAATGAATGGAGGGAATGAATTAATGAAGGGAACGAATGAATGAAGGGAATGAAGGGAATGAAGGGAATGAAGAGAATGAGGGGGATAAATGAATGAAAGGAATGTGCGAATGAATGGGAATGTATGAATGAAGGGAATGAATAAATGAAGGGAATGAATTGAATGAAAGGAATGAGGGGAATGAATGAATGATGGGGACGAGTGAATGAAGGGAATGAATGAATGAAGGGAACGAATGAACGAAGGGGATGAATGAACGAAGGGAATGAATGATTGAAGGGAATGTAAGAATGAAGCGAATGAACGGATGAAGGAAACGAATGAATGAAGGGAATGAGTGAATGAAGGGAGTGAAGGGAATGAAGAGAATGAAGAGAATGAGGGGAATAAATGAATGAAAGGTATGTGCGAATGAAGGGAATGAAGGAAAAGACGGGAATGAATGAATGAAGGAAATGAATGAATGAGGGGGATGAATGAATGAAGGGAATGAATGAATAAACGGAATGAGGGGAGTGAATGAATGAAGGGAATGAGTGCATGAAAGGAATGAAAGGAATGAAAGGAATGAAGGGAATGAAGGGAACGAAAGGAATGAATGAGTGAGGGGACTGAATGTACGAAGGGAATGAATGAATGAAGGGAATGGCGAGAATGAGGGGAGAGAATGAATGACAGGAATGTACGAATGAATGGGAATGTACGAATGAAGGGAACGAATGAATGGAGGGAATGGATGTATGAATGAAGGGAATGTATGAATGAAGTGAGTGAATGAATGAAGGTTATGTATGAATGAAGGGAATGAATAAATGAAGGGAATGAATTGAATGAAAGGAATGAGGGGAATGAATGAATGATGGGAATGAGTGAATGAGGGGAATGAATGAATGAAGGGAATGTATGAATGAAGGGAATGGATGGATGAAGCGAATGAACGGATGAAGGAAACGAATGAATAAGGGGAATGAATGAATGAAGGGCATGAAGGGAATGAAGAGAATGAGGGGGATAAATGAATGAAAGGAATATACGAATGAATGGGAATGAATGAATGAAGGGAATGAATGAATGGAGGGAACGAATGAATGGAGGGAATGAATTAATGAAGGGAACGAATGAATGAAGGGAATGAAGGGAATGAAGGGAATGAAGAGAATGAGAGGGATAAATGAATGAAAGGAATGTGCGAATGAATGGGAATGTATGAATGAAGGGAATGAATGAACGAAGGGGATGAATGAACGAAGGGAATGAATGATTGAAGGGAATGTAATAATGAAGGAAATGTATAGATGATTTGAGTGGATGAAGGGAATGAATGAACGAAGGGAATGAAGGATTGCAGGGAATGTAAGAATGAAGCGAATGAACGGATGAATGAAACGAATGAATGAAGGGAATGAATGAATGAAGGGAATGAAGGGAATGAAGGGAATGAAGAGAATGAGGGGAATAAATGAATGGAAGGAATGTGCGAATGAATGGGAATGTATGAATGAAGGGAACGAATGAATGAATGAAGGGAACAAATGCATGAAGGGAATGAATGAATGAAGGGAATGAAGAGAATGAGGGGAATAAATGAATGAAAGGAATATACGAATGAATGGGAATGTATGAATGAAGGGAACGAATGAAGGGAACGAATGCATGAAAGGAATGAATGAATGAAGGGAATGTATGTATGAAGGGAATGGATGAATGAAGGGAATGAAGAGAATGAGGGAATAAATGAATGAAAGGAATATACGAATGAATGGGAATGAATGAATGAAGGGAATGAATGATTGAAGGGAATGTAAGAAAGAAGCGAATGAACGGATGAAGGAAACGAATGAATGAAGGGACTGAATGAATGAAGCGAATTAATGAATGGAGGAAATGAATGAATGAAGGGAATGAATGAATGAAGGGAACGAATGAATGAAGGGGATGAATGAACGAAGGGAATGAATGATTGAAGGGAAAGTAATAATGAAGGGAATGTATAAATGATTTGAGTGAATGAAGGGAATGAATGAACGAAGGGAATGAATGATTGAAGGGAATGTAAGAATGAAGCGAATGAACGGATGAGGGGAAACGAATGAATGAAGGGAATGAAGGGAATGAAGGGAATGAAGGGAATGAAGAGAATGAAGAGAATGAGGGAATAAATGAATGAAAGGAATATACGAATGAATGGGAATGAATGAATGAAGGGAACGAATGAATGGAGGGAATGAATGAATGAAGGGAATGTAAGAATGAAGCGAATGAACGGATGAGGGGAAACGAATGAATGAAGGGAATGAAGGGAATGAAGGGAATGAAGGGAATGAAGAGAATGAAGAGAATGAGGGAATAAATGAATGAAAGGAATATACGAATGAATGGGAATGAATGAATGAAGGGAACGAATGAATGGAGGGAATGAATGAATGAAGGGAATGTATGAATGAAGGGAATGGATGGATGAAGCGAATGAACGGATGAAGGAAACGAATGAATAAAGGGAATGAATGAATGAAGGGCATGAAGGGAATGAAGAGAATGATGGGGATAAATGAATGAAAGGAATATACGAATGAATGGGAATGAATGAATGAAGGGAATGAATGAATGGAGGGAACGAATGAATGGAGGGAATGAATTAATGAAGGGAACGAATGAATGAAGGGAATGAAGGGAATGAAGGGAATTAAGAGAATGAGGGGGATAAATGAATGAAAGGAATGTGCGAATGAATGGGAATGTATGAATGAAGGGAATGAATAAATGAAGGGAATGAATTGAATGAAAGGAATGAGGGGAATGAATGAATGATGGGAACGAGTGAATGAAGGGAATGAATGAATGAAGGGAACGAATGAACGAAGGGGATGAATGAACGAAGGGAATGAATGATTGAAGGGAATGTAAGAATGAAGCGAATGAACGGATGAAGGAAACGAATGAATGAAGGGAATGAGTGAATGAAGGGAGTGAAGGGAATGAAGAGAATGAAGAGAATGAGCGGAATAAATGAATGAAAGGTATGTGCGAATGAAGGGAATGAAGGAAAAGACGGGAATGAATGAATGAAGGAAATGAATGAATGAGGGGGATGAATGAATGAAGGGAATGAATGAATAAACGGAATGAGGGGAGTGAATGAATGAAGGGAATGAGTGCATGAAAGGAATGAAAGGAATGAAAGGAATGAAGGGAATGAAGGGAACGAAAGGAATGAATGAGTGAGGGGACTGAATGTACGAAGGGAATGAATGAATGAAGGGAATGGCGAGAATGAGGGGAGAGAATGAATGACAGGAATGTACGAATGAATGGGAATGTACGAATGAAGGGAACGAATGAATGGAGGGAATGGATGTATGAATGAAGGGAATGTATGAATGAAGTGAGTGAATGAATGAAGGTTATGTATGAATGAAGGGAATGAATAAATGAAGGGAATGAATTGAATGAAAGGAATGAGGGGAATGAATGAATGATGGGAATGAGTGAATGAAGGGAATGAATGAATGAAGTGAACGAATGAACGAAGGGGATGAATGAACGAAGGGAATGAATGATTGAAGGGAAAGTAATAATGAAGGGAATGTATAAATGATTTGAGTGAATGAAGGGAATGAATGAACGAAGGGAATGAATGATTGAAGGGAATGTAAGAATGAAGCGAATGAACGGATGAGGGGAAACGAATGAATGAAGGGAATGAAGGGAATGAAGGGAATGAAGAGAATGAAGAGAATGAGGGAATAAATGAATGAAAGGAATATACGAATGAATGGGAATGAATGAATGAAGGGAACGAATGAATGGAGGGAATGAATGAATGAAGGGAATGTATGAATGAAGGGAATGGATGGATGAAGCGAATGAACGGATGAAGGAAACGAATGAATAAAGGGAATGAATGAATGAAGGGCATGAAGGGAATGAAGAGAATGATGGGGATAAATGAATGAAAGGAATATACGAATGAATGGGAATGAATGAATGAAGGGAATGAATGAATGGAGGGAACGAATGAATGCAGGGAATGAATTAATGAAGGGAATGAAGGGAATTAAGAGAATGAAAGGAATGTGCGAATGAATGGGAATGTATGAATGAAGGGAACGGATGAATGAATGAAGGGAACAAATGCATGAAGGGAATGAATGAATGAAGGGAATGTATGAACGAAGGGAATGGATGAATGAATGGAATGAAGCGAATGAGGGAAGAAATGAATGAAAGGAATATACGAATGAATGGGAATGAATGAATGAAGGGAATGAATGAATGGAGGGAACGAATGAATGGAGGGAATGAATTCATGAAGGGAACGAATGAAGGAAGGGAATGAATGAATGAAGGGAATGAAGAGAATGAGGGGAATAAATGAATGAAAGGAATGTACGAATGAATGGGAATGTATGAATGAAGGGAACAAATGCATGAAGGGAATGAATGAGTGAAGGGAATGTATGAACGAAGGGAATGGATGAATGAATGGATTGAAGAGAATGAGGGAATAAATGAATGAAAGGAATATACGAATGAATGGGAGTGAATGAATGGAGGGAATGAATGAATGGAGGGAATGAAGAGAATGAGGGGAATAAATGAATGAAAGGAATGTACGAATGAATGGGAATGAATGAATGAAGGGAACGCATGAATGGAGGGAATGAATGAATGAAGGGAATGTATGAATGAAGGGAATGGATGGATGAAGCGAATGAACGGATGAAGGAAACGAATGAATAAAGGGAATGAAGGGAATGAAGGGAATGAAGGGAATGAAGAGAATGAGGGGAATAAATGAATGAAAGGAATGTACGAATGAATGGGAATGTATGAATGAAGGGAACGAATGAATGTATGAAGGGAACAAATGCATGAAGGGAATGAATGAATAAAGGGAACGTATGAACGAAGGGAATGGATGAATGAATGGATTGAAGAGAATGAGGGAATAAATGAATGAAAGGAATATACGAATGAATGGGAATGAATAAATGAAGGGAATGAATTGAATGAAAGGAATGAGGGGAATGAATGAATGATGGGAATGAGTGAATGAAGGGAATGAATGAATGAAGTGAACGAATGAACGAAGGGGATGAATGAACGAAGGGAATGAATGATTGAAGGGAAAGTAATAATGAAGGGAATGTATAAATGATTTGAGTGAATGAAGGGAATGAATGAACGAAGGGAATGAATGATTGAAGGGAATGTAAGAATGAAGCGAATGAACGGATGAGGGGAAACGAATGAATGAAGGGAATGAAGGGAATGAAGGGAATGAAGAGAATGAAGAGAATGAGGGAATAAATGAATGAAAGGAATATACGAATGAATGGGAATGAATGAATGAAGGGAACGAATGAATGGAGGGAATGAATGAATGAAGGGAATGTATGAATGAAGGGAATGGATGGATGAAGCGAATGAACGGATGAAGGAAACGAATGAATAAAGGGAACGAATGAATGAAGGGCATGAAGGGAATGAAGAGAATGATGGGGATAAATGAATGAAAGGAATATACGAATGAATGGGAATGAATGAATGAAGGGAATGAATGAATGGAGGGAACGAATGAATGGAGGGAATGAATTAATGAAGGGAACGAATGAATGAAGGGAATGAGTGAATGAAGGGAGTGAAGGGAATGAAGAGAATGAAGAGAATGAGGGGAATAAATGAATGAAAGGTATGTGCGAATGAAGGGAATGAAGGAAAAGACGGGAATGAATGAATGAAGGAAATGAATGAATGAGGGGGATGAATGAATGAAGGGAATGAATGAATAAACGGAATGAGGGGAGTGAATGAATGAAGGGAATGAGTGCATGAAAGGAATGAAAGGAATGAAAGGAATGAAGGGAATGAAGGGAACGAAAGGAATGAATGAGTGAGGGGCCTGAATGTACGAAGGGAATGAATGAATGAAGGGAATGGCGAGAATGAGGGGAGAGAATGAATGACAGGAATGTACGAATGAATGGGAATGTACGAATGAAGGGAACGAATGAATGGAGGGAATGGATGTATGAATGAAGGGAATGTATGAATGAAGTGAGTGAATGAATGAAGGTTATGTATGAATGAAGGGAATGAATAAATGAAGGGAATGAATTGAATGAAAGGAATGAGGGGAATGAATGAATGATGGGAATGAGTGAATGAGGGGAATGAATGAATGAAGGGAACGAATGAACGAAGGGGATGAATGAACGAAGGGAATGAATGATTGAAGGGAATGTAATAATGAAGGAAATGTATAGATGATTTGAGTGGATGAAGGGAATGAATGAACGAAGGGAATGAAGGATTGAAGGGAATGTAAGAATGAAGCGAATGAACGGATGAATGAAACGAATGAATGAAGGGAATGAATGAATGAAGGGAATGAAGGGAATGAAGGGAATGAAGAGAATGAGGGGAATAAATGAATGGAAGGAATGTGCGAATGAATGGGAATGTATGAATGAAGGGAACGAATGAATGAATGAAGGGAACGAATGCATGAAGGGAATGAATGAATGAAGGGAACGAACGAACGACGGGGATGAATGAACGAAGGGAATGAATGATTGAAGGGAATGTTATAATGAAGGGAATGTATAAATGATTTGAGTGGATGAAGGGAATGAATGAACGAAGGGAATGAAGGATTGCAGGGAATGTAAGAATGAAGCGAATGAACGGATGAATGAAACGAATGAATGAAGGGAATGAATGAATGAAGGGAATGAAGGGAATGAAGGGAATGAAGAGAATGAGGGGAATAAATGAATGGAAGGAATGTGCGAATGAATGGGAATGTATGAATGAAGGGAACGAATGAATGAATGAAGGGAACAAATGCATGAAGGGAATGAATGAATGAAGGGAATGAAGAGAATGAGGGGAATAAATGAATGAAAGGAATATACGAATGAATGGGAATGTATGAATGAAGGGAACGAATGAAGGGAACGAATGCATGAAAGGAATGAATGAATGAAGGGAATGTATGTATGAAGGGAATGGATGAATGAAGGGAATGAAGAGAATGAGGGAATAAATGAATGAAAGGAATATACGAATGAATGGGAATGAATGAATGAAGGGAATGAATGATTGAAGGGAATGTAAGAAAGAAGCGAATGAACGGATGAAGGAAACGAATGAATGAAGGGACTGAATGAATGAAGCGAATTAATGAATGGAGGAAATGAATGAATGAAGGGAATGAATGAATGAAGGGAACGAATGAATGAAGGGGATGAATGAACGAAGGGAATGAATGATTGAAGGGAAAGTAATAATGAAGGGAATGTATAAATGATTTGAGTGAATGAAGGGAATGAATGAACGAAGGGAATGAATGATTGAAGGGAATGTAAGAATGAAGCGAATGAACGGATGAGGGGAAACGAATGAATGAAGGGAATGAAGGGAATGAAGGGAATGAAGGGAATGAAGAGAATGAAGAGAATGAGGGAATAAATGAATGAAAGGAATATACGAATGAATGGGAATGAATGAATGAAGGGAACGAATGAATGGAGGGAATGAATGAATGAAGGGAATGTATGAATGAAGGGAATGGATGGATGAAGCGAATGAACGGATGAAGGAAACGAATGAATAAAGGGAATGAATGAATGAAGGGCATGAAGGGAATGAAGAGAATGATGGGGATAAATGAATGAAAGGAATATACGAATGAATGGGAATGAATGAATGAAGGGAATGAATGAATGGAGGGAACGAATGAATGGAGGGAATGAATTAATGAAGGGAACGAATGAATGAAGGGAATGAAGGGAATGAAGGGAATTAAGAGAATGAGGGGGATAAATGAATGAAAGGAATGTGCGAATGAATGGGAATGTATGAATGAAGGGAATGAATAAATGAAGGGAATGAATTGAATGAAAGGAATGAGGGGAATGAATGAATGATGGGAACGAGTGAATGAAGGGAATGAATGAATGAAGGGAACGAATGAACGAAGGGGATGAATGAACGAAGGGAATGAATGATTGAAGGGAATGTAAGAATGAAGCGAATGAACGGATGAAGGAAACGAATGAATGAAGGGAATGAGTGAATGAAGGGAGTGAAGGGAATGAAGAGAATGAAGAGAATGAGGGGAATAAATGAATGAAAGGTATGTGCGAATGAAGGGAATGAAGGAAAAGACGGGAATGAATGAATGAAGGAAATGAATGAATGAGGGGGATGAATGAATGAAGGGAATGAATGAATAAACGGAATGAGGGGAGTGAATGAATGAAGGGAATGAGTGCATGAAAGGAATGAAAGGAATGAAAGGAATGAAGGGAATGAAGGGAACGAAAGGAATGAATGAGTGAGGGGACTGAATGTACGAAGGGAATGAATGAATGAAGGGAATGGCGAGAATGAGGGGAGAGAATGAATGACAGGAATGTACGAATGAATGGGAATGTACGAATGAAGGGAACGAATGAATGGAGGGAATGGATGTATGAATGAAGGGAATGTATGAATGAAGTGAGTGAATGAATGAAGGTTATGTATGAATGAAGGGAATGAATAAATGAAGGGAATGAATTGAATGAAAGGAATGAGGGGAATGAATGAATGATGGGAATGAGTGAATGAAGGGAATGAATGAATGAAGTGAACGAATGAACGAAGGGGATGAATGAACGAAGGGAATGAATGATTGAAGGGAAAGTAATAATGAAGGGAATGTATAAATGATTTGAGTGAATGAAGGGAATGAATGAACGAAGGGAATGAATAATTGAAGGGAATGTAAGAATGAAGCGAATGAACGGATGAGGGGAAACGAATGAATGAAGGGAATGAAGGGAATGAAGGGAATGAAGAGAATGAAGAGAATGAGGGAATAAATGAATGAAAGGAATATACGAATGAATGGGAATGAATGAATGAAGGGAACGAATGAATGGAGGGAATGAATGAATGAAGGGAATGTATGAATGAAGGGAATGGATGGATGAAGCGAATGAACGGATGAAGGAAACGAATGAATAAAGGGAATGAATGAATGAAGGGCATGAAGGGAATGAAGAGAATGATGGGGATAAATGAATGAAAGGAATATACGAATGAATGGGAATGAATGAATGAAGGGAATGAATGAATGGAGGGAACGAATGAATGGAGGGAATGAATTAATGAAGGGAATGAAGGGAATTAAGAGAATGAGGGGGATAAATGAATGAAAGGAATGTGCGAATGAATGGGAATGTATGAATGAAGGGAACGGATGAATGAATGAAGGGAACAAATGCATGAAGGGAATGAATGAATGAAGGGAATGTATGAACGAAGGGAATGGATGAATGAATGGAATGAAGCGAATGAGGGAAGAAATGAATGAAAGGAATATACGAATGAATGGGAATGAATGAATGAAGGGAATGAATGAATGGAGGGAACGAATGAATGGAGGGAATGAATTCATGAAGGGAACGAATGAAGGAAGGGAATGAATGAATGAAGGGAATGAAGAGAATGAGGGGAATAAATGAATGAAAGGAATGTACGAATGAATGGGAATGTATGAATGAAGGGAACAAATGCATGAAGGGAATGAATGAGTGAAGGGAATGTATGAACGAAGGGAATGGATGAATGAATGGATTGAAGAGAATGAGGGAATAAATGAATGAAAGGAATATACGAATGAATGGGAGTGAATGAATGGAGGGAATGAATGAATGGAGGGAATGAAGAGAATGAGGGGAATAAATGAATGAAAGGAATGTACGAATGAATGGGAATGAATGAATGAAGGGAACGCATGAATGGAGGGAATGAATGAATGAAGGGAATGTATGAATGAAGGGAATGGATGGATGAAGCGAATGAACGGATGAAGGAAACGAATGAATAAAGGGAATGAAGGGAATGAAGGGAATGAAGGGAATGAAGAGAATGAGGGGAATAAATGAATGAAAGGAATGTACGAATGAATGGGAATGTATGAATGAAGGGAACGAATGAATGTATGAAGGGAACAAATGCATGAAGGGAATGAATGAATAAAGGGAACGTATGAACGAAGGGAATGGATGAATGAATGGATTGAAGAGAATGAGGGAATAAATGAATGAAAGGAATATACGAATGAATGGGAATGAATAAATGAAGGGAATGAATTGAATGAAAGGAATGAGGGGAATGAATGAATGATGGGAATGAGTGAATGAAGGGAATGAATGAATGAAGTGAACGAATGAACGAAGGGGATGAATGAACGAAGGGAATGAATGATTGAAGGGAAAGTAATAATGAAGGGAATGTATAAATGATTTGAGTGAATGAAGGGAATGAATGAACGAAGGGAATGAATGATTGAAGGGAATGTAAGAATGAAGCGAATGAACGGATGAGGGGAAACGAATGAATGAAGGGAATGAAGGGAATGAAGGGAATGAAGAGAATGAAGAGAATGAGGGAAGAAATGAATGAAAGGAATATACGAATGAATGGGAATGAATGAATGAAGGGAATGAATGAATGGAGGGAACGAATGAATGGAGGGAATGAATTCATGAAGGGAACGAATGAAGGAAGGGAATGAATGAATGAAGGGAATGAAGAGAATGAGGGGAATAAATGAATGAAAGGAATGTACGAATGAATGGGAATGTATGAATGAAGGGAACAAATGCATGAAGGGAATGAATGAGTGAAGGGAATGTATGAACGAAGGGAATGGATGAATGAATGGATTGAAGAGAATGAGGGAATAAATGAATGAAAGGAATATACGAATGAATGGGAGTGAATGAATGGAGGGAATGAATGAATGGAGGGAATGAAGAGAATGAGGGGAATAAATGAATGAAAGGAATGTACGAATGAATGGGAATGAATGAATGAAGGGAACGCATGAATGGAGGGAATGAATGAATGAAGGGAATGTATGAATGAAGGGAATGGATGGATGAAGCGAATGAACGGATGAAGGAAACGAATGAATAAAGGGAATGAAGGGAATGAAGGGAATGAAGGGAATGAAGAGAATGAGGGGAATAAATGAATGAAAGGAATGTACGAATGAATGGGAATGTATGAATGAAGGGAACGAATGAATGTATGAAGGGAACAAATGCATGAAGGGAATGAATGAATAAAGGGAACGTATGAACGAAGGGAATGGATGAATGAATGGATTGAAGAGAATGAGGGAATAAATGAATGAAAGGAATATACGAATGAATGGGAATGAATAAATGAAGGGAATGAATTGAATGAAAGGAATGAGGGGAATGAATGAATGATGGGAATGAGTGAATGAAGGGAATGAATGAATGAAGTGAACGAATGAACGAAGGGGATGAATGAACGAAGGGAATGAATGATTGAAGGGAAAGTAATAATGAAGGGAATGTATAAATGATTTGAGTGAATGAAGGGAATGAATGAACGAAGGGAATGAATGATTGAAGGGAATGTAAGAATGAAGCGAATGAACGGATGAGGGGAAACGAATGAATGAAGGGAATGAAGGGAATGAAGGGAATGAAGAGAATGAAGAGAATGAGGGAATAAATGAATGAAAGGAATATACGAATGAATGGGAATGAATGAATGAAGGGAACGAATGAATGGAGGGAATGAATGAATGAAGGGAATGTATGAATGAAGGGAATGGATGGATGAAGCGAATGAACGGATGAAGGAAACGAATGAATAAAGGGAACGAATGAATGAAGGGCATGAAGGGAATGAAGAGAATGATGGGGATAAATGAATGAAAGGAATATACGAATGAATGGGAATGAATGAATGAAGGGAATGAATGAATGGAGGGAACGAATGAATGGAGGGAATGAATTAATGAAGGGAACGAATGAATGAAGGGAATGAGTGAATGAAGGGAGTGAAGGGAATGAAGAGAATGAAGAGAATGAGGGGAATAAATGAATGAAAGGTATGTGCGAATGAAGGGAATGAAGGAAAAGACGGGAATGAATGAATGAAGGAAATGAATGAATGAGGGGGATGAATGAATGAAGGGAATGAATGAATAAACGGAATGAGGGGAGTGAATGAATGAAGGGAATGAGTGCATGAAAGGAATGAAAGGAATGAAAGGAATGAAGGGAATGAAGGGAACGAAAGGAATGAATGAGTGAGGGGACTGAATGTACGAAGGGAATGAATGAATGAAGGGAATGGCGAGAATGAGGGGAGAGAATGAATGACAGGAATGTACGAATGAATGGGAATGTACGAATGAAGGGAACGAATGAATGGAGGGAATGGATGTATGAATGAAGGGAATGTATGAATGAAGTGAGTGAATGAATGAAGGTTATGTATGAATGAAGGGAATGAATAAATGAAGGGAATGAATTGAATGAAAGGAATGAGGGGAATGAATGAATGATGGGAATGAGTGAATGAGGGGAATGAATGAATGAAGGGAACGAATGAACGAAGGGGATGAATGAACGAAGGGAATGAATGATTGAAGGGAATGTAATAATGAAGGAAATGTATAGATGATTTGAGTGGATGAAGGGAATGAATGAACGAAGGGAATGAAGGATTGAAGGGAATGTAAGAATGAAGCGAATGAACGGATGAATGAAACGAATGAATGAAGGGAATGAATGAATGAAGGGAATGAAGGGAATGAAGGGAATGAAGAGAATGAGGGGAATAAATGAATGGAAGGAATGTGCGAATGAATGGGAATGTATGAATGAAGGGAACGAATGAATGAATGAAGGGAACGAATGCATGAAGGGAATGAATGAATGAAGGGAACGAACGAACGACGGGGATGAATGAACGAAGGGAATGAATGATTGAAGGGAATGTTATAATGAAGGGAATGTATAAATGATTTGAGTGGATGAAGGGAATGAATGAACGAAGGGAATGAATGATTGAAGGGAATGTAAGAATGAAGCGAATGAACGGATGAAGGAAACGAATGAATGAAGGGAATGACTGAATGAAGGGAAAGAAGGGAATGAAGGGAATGAAGGAAATGAAGAGAATGAGGGGAATAAATGAATGAAAGGAATGTGCGAATGAATGGGAATGTATGAATGAAGGGAACGGATGAATGAATGAAGGGAACAAATGCATGAAGGGAATGAATGAATGAAGGGAATGTATGAACGAAGGGAATGGATGAATGAATGGAATGAAGCGAATGAGGGAAGAAATGAATGAAAGGAATATACGAATGAATGGGAATGAATGAATGAAGGGAATGAATGAATGGAGGGAACGAATGAATGGAGGGAATGAATTCATGAAGGGAACGAATGAAGGAAGGGAATGAATGAATGAAGGGAATGAAGAGAATGAGGGGAATAAATGAATGAAAGGAATGTACGAATGAATGGGAATGTATGAATGAAGGGAACAAATGCATGAAGGGAATGAATGAGTGAAGGGAATGTATGAACGAAGGGAATGGATGAATGAATGGATTGAAGAGAATGAGGGAATAAATGAATGAAAGGAATATACGAATGAATGGGAATGAATGAATGGAGGGAATGAATGAATGGAGGGAATGAAGAGAATGAGGGGAATAAATGAATGAAAGGAATGTGCGAATGAATGGGAATGTATGAATGAAGGGAACGAATGAATGAATGAAGGGAACGAATGCATGAAGGGAATGAATGAATGAAGGGAACGAACGAACGACGGGGATGAATGAACGAAGGGAATGAATGATTGAAGGGAATGTTATAATGAAGGGAATGTATAAATGATTTGAGTGGATGAAGGGAATGAATGAACGAAGGGAATGAATGATTGAAGGGAATGTAAGAATGAAGCGAATGAACGGATGAAGGAAACGAATGAATGAAGGGAATGACTGAATGAAGGGAAAGAAGGGAATGAAGGGAATGAAGGAAATGAAGAGAATGAGGGGAATAAATGAATGAAAGGAATGTGCGAATGAATGGGAATGTATGAATGAAGGGAACGGATGAATGAATGAAGGGAACAAATGCATGAAGGGAATGAATGAATGAAGGGAATGTATGAACGAAGGGAATGGATGAATGAATGGAATGAAGCGAATGAGGGAAGAAATGAATGAAAGGAATATACGAATGAATGGGAATGAATGAATGAAGGGAATGAATGAATGGAGGGAACGAATGAATGGAGGGAATGAATTCATGAAGGGAACGAATGAAGGAAGGGAATGAATGAATGAAGGGAATGAAGAGAATGAGGGGAATAAATGAATGAAAGGAATGTACGAATGAATGGGAATGTATGAATGAAGGGAACAAATGCATGAAGGGAATGAATGAGTGAAGGGAATGTATGAACGAAGGGAATGGATGAATTAATGGATTGAAGAGAATGAGGGAATAAATGAATGAAAGGAATATACGAATGAATGGGAATGAACGAATGGAGGGAATGAATGAATGGAGGGAATGAAGAGAATGAGGGGAATAAATGAATGAAAGGAATGTACGAATGAATGGGAATGAATGAATGAAGGGAACGCATGAATGGAGGGAATGAATGAATGAAGGGAATGTATGAATGAAGGGAATGGATGGATGAAGCGAATGAACGGATGAAGGAAACGAATGAATAAAGGGAATGAAGGGAATGAAGGGAATGAAGGGAATGAAGAGAATGAGGGGAATAAATGAATGAAAGGAATGTACGAATGAATGGGAATGTATGAATGAAGGGAACGAATGAATGTATGAAGGGAACAAATGCATGAAGGGAATGAATGAATAAAGGGAACGTATGAACGAAGGGAATGGATGAATGAATGGATTGAAGAGAATGAGGGAATAAATGAATGAAAGGAATATACGAATGAATGGGAATGAATAAATGAAGGGAATGAATTGAATGAAAGGAATGAGGGGAATGAATGAATGATGGGAATGAGTGAATGAAGGGAATGAATGAATGAAGTGAACGAATGAACGAAGGGGATGAATGAACGAAGGGAATGAATGATTGAAGGGAAAGTAATAATGAAGGGAATGTATAAATGATTTGAGTGAATGAAGGGAATGAATGAACGAAGGGAATGAATGATTGAAGGGAATGTAAGAATGAAGCGAATGAACGGATGAGGGGAAACGTATGAATGAAGGGAATGAAGGGAATGAAGGGAATGAAGAGAATGAAGAGAATGAGGGAATAAATGAATGAAAGGAATATACGAATGAATGGGAATGAATGAATGAAGGGAACGAATGAATGGAGGGAATGAATGAATGAAGGGAATGTATGAATGAAGGGAATGGATGGATGAAGCGAATGAACGGATGAAGGAAACGAATGAATAAAGGGAATGAATGAATGAAGGGCATGAAGGGAATGAAGAGAATGATGGGGATAAATGAATGAAAGGAATATACGAATGAATGGGAATGAATGAATGAAGGGAATGAATGAATGGAGGGAACGAATGAATGGAGGGAATGCATTAATGAAGGGAACGAATGAATGAAGGGAATGAAGGGAATGAAGGGAATGAAGAGAATGAGGGGGATAAATGAATGAAAGGAATGTGCGAATGAATGGGAATGTATGAATGAAGGGAATGAATAAATGAAGGGAATGAATTGAATGAAAGGAATGAGGGGAACGAATGAATGATGGGAATGAGTGAATGAAGGGAATGAATGAATGAAGGGAGCGAATGAACGAAGGGGATGAATGAACGAAGGGAATGAATGATTGAAGGGAATGTAAGAATGAAGCGAATGAACGGATGAAGGAAACGAATGAATGAAGGGAATGAGTGAATGAAGGGAGTGAAGGGAATGAAGAGAATGAAGAGAATGAGGGGAATAAATGAATGAAAGGTATGTGCGAATGAAGGGAATGAAGGAAAAGACGGGAATGAATGAATGAAGGAAGTGAATGAATGAGGGGGATGAATGAATGAAGGGAATGAATGAATAAACGGAATGAGGGGAGTGAATGAATGAAGGGAATGAGTGCATGAAAGGAATGAAAGGAATGAAAGGAATGAAGGGAATGAAGGGAACGAAAGGAATGAATGAGTGAGGGGACTGAATGTACGAAGGGAATGAATGAATGAAGGGAATGGCGAGAATGAGGGGAGAGAATGAATGACAGGAATGTACGAATGAATGGGAATGTACGAATGAAGGGAACGAATGAATGGAGGGAATGGATGTATGAATGAAGGGAATGTATGAATGAAGTGAGTGAATGAATGAAGGTTATGTATGAATGAAGGGAATGAATAAATGAAGGGAATGAATTGAATGAAAGGAATGAGGGGAATGAATGAATGATGGGAATGAGTGAATGAGGGGAATGAATGAATGAAGGGAACGAATGAACGAAGGGGATGAATGAACGAAGGGAATGAATGATTGAAGGGAATGTAATAATGAAGGAAATGTATAGATGATTTGAGTGGATGAAGGGAATGAATGAACGAAGGGAATGAAGGATTGAAGGGAATGTAAGAATGAAGCGAATGAACGGATGAATGAAACGAATGAATGAAGGGAATGAATGAATGAAGGGAATGAAGGGAATGAAGGGAATGAAGAGAATGAGGGGAATAAATGAATGGAAGGAATGTGCGAATGAATGGGAATGTATGAATGAAGGGAACGAATGAATGAATGAAGGGAACGAATGCATGAAGGGAATGAATGAATGAAGGGAACGAATGAACGACGGGGATGAATGAACGAAGGGAATGAATGATTGAAGGGAATGTTATAATGAAGGGAATGTATAAATGATTTGAGTGGATGAAGGGAATGAATGAACGAAGGGAATGAATGATTGAAGGGAATGTAAGAATGAAGCGAATGAACGGATGAAGGAAACGAATGAATGAAGGGAATGACTGAATGAAGGGAAAGAAGGGAATGAAGGGAATGAAGGGAATGAAGAGAATGAGGGGAATAAATGAACGAAAGGAATGTGCGAATGAATGGGAATGTATGAATGAAGGGAACGGATGAATGAATGAAGGGAACAAATGCATGAAGGGAATGAATGAATGAAGGGAATGTATGAACGAAGGGAATGGATGAATGAATGGAATGAAGCGAATGAGGGAAGAAATGAATGAAAGGAATATACGAATGAATGGGAATGAATGAATGAAGGGAATGAATGAATGGAGGGAACGAATGAATGGAGGGAATGAATTCATGAAGGGAACGAATGAAGGAAGGGAATGAATGAATGAAGGGAATGAAGAGAATGAGGGGAATAAATGAATGAAAGGAATGTACGAATGAATGGGAATGTATGAATGAAGGGAACAAATGCATGAAGGGAATGAATGAGTGAAGGGAATGTATGAACGAAGGGAATGGATGAATGAATGGATTGAAGAGAATGAGGGAATAAATGAATGAAAGGAATATACGAATGAATGGGAATGAATGAATGGAGGGAATGAATGAATGGAGGGAATGAAGAGAATGAGGGGAATAAATGAATGAAAGGAATGTACGAATGAATGGGAATGAATGAATGAAGGGAACGCATGAATGGAGGGAATGAATGAATGAAGGGAATGTTTGAATGAAGGGAATGGATGGATGAAGCGAATGAACGGATGAAGGAAACGAATGAATAAAGGGAATGAAGGGAATGAAGGGAATGAAGGGAATGAAGAGAATGAGGGGAATAAATGAATGAAAGGAATATACGAATGAATGGGAATGAATAAATGAAGGGAATGAATTGAATGAAAGGAATGAGGGGAATGAATGAATGATGGGAATGAGTGAATGAAGGGAATGAATGAATGAAGTGAACGAATGAACGAAGGGGATGAATGAACGAAGGGAATGAATGATTGAAGGGAAAGTAATAATGAAGGGAATGTATAAATGATTTGAGTGAATGAAGGGAATGAATGAACGAAGGGAATGAATGATTGAAGGGAATGTAAGAATGAAGCGAATGAACGGATGAGGGGAAACGAATGAATGAAGGGAATGAAGGGAATGAAGGGAATGAAGAGAATGAAGAGAATGAGGGAATAAATGAATGAAAGGAATATACGAATGAATGGGAATGAATGAATGAAGGGAACGAATGCATGGAGGGAATGAATGAATGAAGGGAATGTATGAATGAAGGGAATGGATGGATGAAGCGAATGAACGGATGAAGGAAACGAATGAATAAAGGGAATGAATGAATGAAGGGCATGAAGGGAATGAAGAGAATGATGGGGATAAATGAATGAAAGGAATATACGAATGAATGGGAATGAATGAATGAAGGGAATGAATGAATGGAGGGAACGAATGAATGGTGGGAATGAATTAATGAAGGGAACGAATGAATGAAGGGAATGAAGGGAATGAAGGGAATGAAGAGAATGAGGGGGATAAATGAATGAAAGGAATGTGCGAATGAATGGGAATGTATGAATGAAGGGAATGAATTGAATGAAAGGAATGAGGGGAATGAATGAATGATGGGAACGAGTGAATGAAGGGAATGAATGAATGAAGGGAACGAATGAACGAAGGGGATGAATGAACGAAGGGAATGAATGATTGAAGGGAATGTAAGAATGAAGCGAATGAACGGATGAAGGAAACGAATGAATGAAGGGAATGAGTGAATGAAGGGAGTGAAGGGAATGAAGAGAATGAAGAGAATGAGGGGAATAAATGAATGAAAGGTATGTGCGAATGAAGGGAATGAAGGAAAAGACGGGAATGAATGAATGAAGGAAATGAATGAATGAGGGGGATGAATGAATGAAGGGAATGAATGAATAAACGGAATGAGGGGAGTGAATGAATGAAGGGAATGAGTGCATGAAAGGAATGAAAGGAATGAAAGGAATGAAGGGAATGAAGGGAACGAAAGGAATGAATGAGTGAGGGGACTGAATGTACGAAGGGAATGAATGAATGAAGGGAATGGCGAGAATGAGGGGAGAGAATGAATGACAGGAATGTACGAATGAATGGGAATGTACGAATGAAGGGAACGAATGAATGGAGGGAATGGATGTATGAATGAAGGGAATGTATGAATGAAGTGAGTGACTGAATGAAGGTTATGTATGAATGAAGGGAATGAATAAATGAAGGGAATGAATTGAATGAAAGGAATGAGGGGAATGAATGAATGATGGGAATGAGTGAATGAGGGGAATGAATGAATGAAGGGAACGAATGAACGAAGGGGATGAATGAACGAAGGGAATGAATGATTGAAGGGAATGTAATAATGAAGGAAATGTATAGATGATTTGAGTGGATGAAGGGAATGAATGAACGAAGGGAATGAAGGATTGAAGGGAATGTAAGAATGAAGCGAATGAACGGATGAATGAAACGAATGAATGAAGGGAATGAATGAATGAAGGGAATGAAGGGAATGAAGGGAATGAAGAGAATGAGGGGAATAAATGAATGGAAGGAATGTGCGAATGAATGGGAATGTATGAATGAAGGGAACGAATGAATGAATGAAGGAAACAAATGCATGAAGGGAATGAATGAATGAAGGGAATGAAGAGAATGAGGGGAATAAATGAATGAAAGGAATATACGAATGAATGGGAATGTATGAATGAAGGGAACGAATGAAGGGAACGAATGCATGAAAGGAATGAATGAATGAAGGGAATGTATGTATGAAGGGAATGGATGAATGAAGGGAATGAAGAGAATGAGGGAATAAATGAATGAAAGGAATATACGAATGAATGGGAATGAATGAATGAAGGGAATGAATGATTGAAGGGAATGTAAGAAAGAAGCGAATGAACGGATGAAGGAAACGAATGAATGAAGGGACTGAATGAATGAAGCGAATTAATGAATGGCGGAAATGAATGAATGAAGGGAATGAATGAATGAAGGGAACGAATGAATGAAGGGGATGAATGAACGAAGGGAATGAATGATTGAAGGGAAAGTAATAATGAGGGGAATGTATAAATGATTTGAGTGAATGAAGGGAATGAATGAACGAAGGGAATGAATGATTGAAGGGAATGTAAGAATGAAGCGAATGAACGGATGAGGGGAAACGAATGAATGAAGGGAATGAAGGGAATGAAGGGAATGAAGGGAATGAAGAGAATGAAGAGAATGAGGGAATAAATGAATGAAAGGAATATACGAATGAATGGGAATGAATGAATGAAGGGAACGAATGAATGGAGGGAATGAATGAATGAAGGGAATGTATGAATGAAGGGAATGGATGGATGATGCGAATGAACGAATGAAGGAAACGAATGAATAAGGGGAATGAATGAATGAAGGGCATGAAGGGAATGAAGAGAATGAGGGGGATAAATGAATGAAAGGAATATACGAATGAATGGGAATGAATGAATGAAGGGAATGAATGAATGGAGGGAACGAATGAATGGAGGGAATGAATTAATGAAGGGAACGAATGAATGAAGGGAATGAAGGGAATGAAGGGAATGAAGAGAATGAGGGGGATAAATGAATGAAAGGAATGTGCGAATGAATGGGAATGTATGAATGAAGGGAATGAATAAATGAAGGGAATGAATTGAATGAAAGGAATGAGGGGAATGAATGAATGATGGGAATGAGTGAATGAAGGGAATGAATGAATGAAGGGAGCGAATGAACGAAGGGGATGAATGAACGAAGGGAATGAATGATTGAAGGGAATGTAATAATGAAGGGAATGTATAGATGATTTGAGTGGATGAAGGGAATGAATGAACGAAGGGAATGAATGATTGAAGGGAATGTAAGAATGAAGCGAATGAACGGTTGAAGGAAACGAATGAATGAAGGGAATGAATGAATGAAGGGAATGAAGGGAATGAAGGGAATGAAGAGAATGAGGGGAATAAATGAATGAAAGGAACGTGCGAATGAATGGGAATGTATGAACGAAGGGAACGAATGAAGGGAACGAATGCATGAAAGGAATGAATGAATGAAGGGAATGTATGTATGAAGGGAATGGATGAATGAAGGGAATGAAGAGAATGAGGGAATAAATGAATGAAAGGAATATACGAATGAATGGGAATGAATGAATGAAGGGAATGAATGATTGAAGGGAATGTAAGAAAGAAGCGAATGAACGGATGAAGGAAACGAATGAATGAAGGGACTGAATGAATGAAGCGAATTAATGAATGGAGGAAATGAATGAATGAAGGGAATGAATGAATGAAGGGAACGAATGTACGAAGGGGATGAATGAACGAAGGGAATGAATGATTGAAGGGAATGTAATAATGAAGGGAATGTATAAATGATTTGAGTGGATGAAGGGAATGAATGAACGAAGGGAATGAATGATTGAAGGGAATGTAAGAATGAAGCGAATGAAGGGATGAAGGGAACGAATGAATGAAGGGAATGTGCGAATGAAGGGAATGAAGGAAAAGAAGGGAATGAATGAATGAAGGAAATGAATGAATGAGGGGGATGAATGAATGAAGGGAATGAATGAATAAAGGGAATGAGGGAAGTGAATGAATGAAGGGAATGAGTGAATGAAGGGAGTGAAGGGAATGAAGAGAATGAAGAGAATGAGGGGAATAAATGAATGAAAGGTATGTGCGAATGAAGGGAATGAAGGAAAAGACGGGAATGAATGAATGAAGGAAATGAATGAATGAGGGGGATGAATGAATGAAGGGAATGAATGAATAAACGGAATGAGGGGAGTGAATGAATGAAGGGAATGAGTGCATGAAAGGAATGAAAGGAATGAAAGGAATGAAGGGAATGAAGGGAACGAAAGGAATGAATGAGTGAGGGGACTGAGTGTACGAAGGGAATGAATGAATGAAGGGAATGGCGAGAATGAGGGGAGAGAATGAATGACAGGAATGTACGAATGAATGGGAATGAATGAATGAAGGGAACGAATGAATGGAGGGAATGAATGAATGAAGGGAACGAATGAATGAAGGGAATGAATGAATGAAGGTAATAAAGGGAATGAAGGGAATGAGGAGAATGAATGTTTGACGGGAATGAATGATCGAATGGAATGAATGAATGAAAGGAACGAATGAATGAAGGGAATGAATGAATGAAGCGAATGAATGAATGGAGGGAATGAATGAAGGGAATGAATGAATGAAGGGAATGAATGAATGAAGGGAACGAATGAATGAAGGGAATGAATGAATGAAGGTAATAAAGGGAATGAAGGGAATGAGGAGAATGAATGTTTGACGGGAATGAATGATCGAATGGAATGAATGAATGAAAGGAACGAATGAATGAAGGGAATGAATGAATGAAGCGAATGAATGAATGGAGGGAATGAATGAATGAAGGGAATGAATGAATGAAGGGAACGAATGAACGAAGGGAATGAATGAACGAAGGGAATGAATGATTGAAGGGAATGTAATAATGAGGGGCATGTATAAATGATGGGAGTGAATGAGGGGAACGAATGAACGAAGGGAATGAATGATTGAAGGGAATGTAAGAATGAACGGAATGAACGGATGAAGGAAACGAATGCATGAAGGGAATGAATGAATGAAGTGAATGTATGAATGAAGGGAATGAATGAATGAAGGGAACGAATGAACGAAGGGAACGAATGAACGAAGGGAATGAATGATTGAAGGGAATGTAATAATGAGGGGAATGTATAAATGATGGGAGTGAATGAAGGCAACGAATGAACGAAGGGAATGAATGAATGAAGGGAATGTATGAACGAAGGGAATGGATGAATGAATGGAATGAAGAGAATGAGGGACTAAATGAATGAAAGGAATATACGAATGAATGGGAATGAATGAATGAAGGGAACGAATGAATGGAGGGAATGAATGAAGGGGACGAATGAATGAAGAGAATGAATGAATGAGGGGAATGAATGAATGGAGGGAATGAATGAATGAAGGGAACGAATGAATGAATAAAGGAAATGAATCCAAGAAGGGAATGAACGAATGAAGGGAATGAACTGAATGAAGGGAATGTGGGGAATGAATCGAATGAAGGGAATGGGAGAATGAAAGGAATGAATGAATGAAGGGACTGAATGAAAAGAGGGGAATTAATGAATTGAGGGAATTAAGAGATTGAGGGCAATGAATGAATGAAAGGAATATAAGAATGAATGGGAATGTACGAATGAAGGGAACGAATGAATGGAGGGAATGGATGAATGAATGAAGGGAATGTATGAATGAAGTGAGTGAATGAATTAAGGTTATATATGAATGAAGGGAATGAATAAATGAAGGGTATGAATTGAATGAAAGGAATGAGGGGAATGAATGAATGATGGGAATGAGTGAATGAAGGGAATGAATGAATGAAGGGAACGAATGAACGAAGGGGATGAATGAACGAAGGGAATGAATGATTGAAGGGAAAGTAATAATGAAGGGAATGTATAAATGATTTGAGTGAATGAAGGGAATGAATGAACGAAGGGAATGAATGATTGAAGGGAATGTAAGAATGAAGCGAATGAACGGATGGGGGGAAACGAATGAATGAAGGGAATGAAGGGAATGAAGGGAATGAAGGGAATGAAGAGAATGAGGGAATAAATGAATGAAAGGAATATACGAATGA